>JAVYIG010000904.1:77500-422294 GCA_035222895.1 Strongylocentrotus droebachiensis
TGCATAGAATATGGCCCGCATGGAACTCAAATCCAACTTGGTTACAGTGTGTCCAACTTGTATGATGTTTTGTATAATCCTTCATTTTCTTTATACTCTTTAATCATAAAGAGCATCAGACTAGGCAAATGGAGGCATGCAACACTATAGAGCCAGAAACATTATCATACAGTACTTGTGTATTAGACAATTGAAATATCCATACTTACTTCCTTTTTTTTTTTTTTTGAGGGTCGCAAATGTAGAGGTTTTTAGGAGCCCATTCCTTTTTGTTTGTTTATGTTAAACTAATAACTAGGCTCCTCACCTAATAATTGAAAATGAGGACATTAGATGTGATTTAGATGTGCAATATAGAATTATTATTTGTTTCTGATGGTCCTTATGCTGTGAGAGAACAAACAGCAAATGTATTCTACCATCTGTTTATAGTTCCACTGTATTATATAAGCATACTGTACAAGAGTCTAATGTTATGCAGGAAATATATATGTTGTATGTGTAAATATATAAGGGGAATGTATCGGGTTTAAAAGTTTAAAATACATAGAAATCAGTATTGGAAAGTACAGGTGTATTTGGACTTGGCCTCTGTTCTGGGAAATGCCAATAAAGTGAGAAGAGGGGGGAAATGAGATCATATTGGTATATGCTTTATACATTAGCTTTTGTATTTATAGCTCTCTTCGCACATTTAATTTGAAAAATCTTAAAGGGAATATGCTTGTGTCAATGTACATGGTTTTACAAGTGCAATATGGGTATTGGGTTACAGTAATTGTTATCAGTCATCAATTTTTGTTTACACATGTACATTCTTTTTATCAGTTATCAAATGACTATCAAATACATGTTCATCTACACTGTATGTTGCCATTATTAAAGTAATGTATTTTACATGTACGGTACGTGTATCGTAACTATTATATTGGTTCTCATTAACATTAAACATGATTGAAAATATAATCTCTTTTAATATATTCTTTGGATGGAAAAAAAATAAAATTGTTTCATGTTTGTGTTTTTCATCTGTAATAATATGTTAATATTACTTTTTCTGAAAGCAAATTTATCACAGTTTCAATACTTTTTATTTGGGCTGCAAATCTATTACTTGATTATTTTGTTTAACGATCCAATTGGGACAATTTTGTAAAAAATTGTTAAAAATTAGTGTGCTGCAGTAAGTGTACTTAAAATATGATTTTAACAGGTTATTATTGCATTTATTGCATTTCTTGATACCATTAGGAGCGGCATTTGAACCACTAATGTTATACATGTATAATACCGGTGTGTACTGGTAAACAGTTATTTTTCAAACCTTAAAGGAAAGGTTTATATAATATCAGGGAGGTCCCAGCATTGTAAATGTCATTTTCTGATGTTGATATTAAAAATGTATTTTCTGTAAAGAATAAGATATCATTTGCTTATGGCCCGGTCCCACTGGCCGACGGACACAAAACGTACCGTATGCATAAAGGACACAGCGGACGAGCAAAATTTCGGGGGTGGCTCCATCCGATTTACATCGTACACGGCGGAAGTTCATCCGTTCTAAAAGTTTTGTGCAGCTCAAAACTTTTGCGCGGATGAAATCACAGTGGACGGATGCTCGACGGATAGAGCGTATTAAAACACGTATGCAATTAGTACACAACGGATGCATAGCGTTTTCCAACGGATGGCAAGATTTCTTTACGTTTTACATCCTCTTTGCATCCGTAAGTGCAGTGGGACCGGGCCTTTAGAGGCGAAGATCATTCACTCAATGAAATATCATTTTGTCAATAATCTTCTGCTTGTCAAGAGACAATCTTAATACTTGGTGACGGAGTTGACCGTTTGCTCTGATGAACGTGCATGCTGATTATTTATGAAATCATTTACTACAATAACATTGTCAATTTATACAAGTAGTAAATATGATATTCAGTATTCATTGTGCCCAAGGAAACTTCACAAAAAGCAAGTTATGCATACTCGAGTTTGTTTGTGACCAGCACCGCAAGATCTGACAACTTTGTGTTCAAAATGGTTAAAAGATGGTCTATTTGATGTGATGCGTATTAGTACATGTAACTATGAAAGCATAACCAAAAATGACAAGCTCTTCCTTTTACTGCACCAGGCGTGCTATGCCATAATATTTCATCTGATTTAGATTCTGTAACTTTGTAAAGAGTTTATTTGATATGTGACGTTCTCACGATCTTATTGGATTTTGCAGGGAATAGAATGTAAGAACATTTCGAAAATGTAGGTTGTCCCAACTTAGATTTAGGGTACCGGTACCCATTTGATCCGGGCGCCTGGTTAGTCCCGGTTAGTGTGGAGCCCTGCTCATTTCACGACTTGGAAGCCCCGACATCAGAGAATTCTGCTCTTCCTATAAATCTCTGTGCCTATGTGTATTCCCATTGTATGCCTTGTGTGAATTGTGCTTTAGCAGAATTCTATATCTAATCTTATTTCAATTTTCTTTCAATACCTAGTTGTAATCCGGTCGTGAGATGTGTGGTCATATTAGATGTTCTTCAAAAACTGTAATATTGTAAAATCACTTATTGTGATTTAATTTTTTTCTATTTTTTCTTCATTCTGATGAATAAAGATTAATGTTATTATGCATTGTCTATTAGGCGATGACATTTCAATGTATGTGATGTAAAATCTAGATGTATAATTTGTAATGTACATGTTGTATATATGTATATGGTGCTGTAAAACTTGAATATATGACTAAAAAACAAAGGGGGAAATAAATAAACATATGTACTTAACATTTCAACAGTTTTGAGGTGATATCTATTTCCTTTGTTCTTTTCTTTTTTTCATTTAGTAAATTCTTTCTTCATTACTATGAAATTATTTTTTCATATACTTTCCTTAATCTTTTCTCTCTCGTAAAAGACTCTCTCTCTCATTCCCTTGCCCTCTCCTCCCTCCCTCTTCTTCACTCTCCTATCAACTTTTATTTTAATGCAAGAATATTTATTGTCCTTCATTTTTATTAACCCACCTCTATTACCCACCTCTATTTCTGTCTCATCTTTTCCTCGTCACACATCCATCTCTCATCAAATATTCAGAATTTCCTTTTTTCATCTTTCTTTCACAATTAAAGTGATCTACTTATCAATAAATTCTCAATTCAGGTTATAGATAGTAGTAAGATTTGTATTTCAAGTTCATTCAATTTACATGTACAACTAATATCAATATATCTTTCATTGATATCTATTATAAAGGTAACTTCCATTATACATTAATGAAAGAAGGAAACAAAATACTGGTGCATAAAAACAATAGGCATAATTATGACTATACCCAAGAATTCAACAAAAGACACATCACTTTACACATAATTTTAGCAGTAAACTTCAATGTGTCACTACATAAGTAGATCACCTAAGTCAATCATATTTCAAGTATGTTGATACTTTGTAAACCAATGAGTGATTTTAGTGATATAACATCCATTAGTAAATGCATCTGAAAAAGTAATTCTTGCAAGGTAACAAACCATCTGTCCATGACCAGAAAGGCGTCGACTCTAGTTTGAAGTATGGATATATTGATTCCTTCACAAAGAAAAATGTTTGTTTCATTTGTTATAATTTGTAATATCCGCACAAAAAGGTGAGAGATTTGTAGAATTGTTTCACATTATACTTCGTCCAGAAGGGAATTCCAGAAAAAATATATGTATTTCATCTACTAACTAATAGGAGAAGGAAAAAAAAGAGAAAATCTTATCATTTCTTCAAATGTTGAGTTTAATTCCACATGGATTAACACTGAGTGCAAGATATCAATTTTATTTTTCTATTCATGCAGAAGGTGACACAGTATTCCTCCCATGTTCTTGTTAAAACTGTAGCATCAACAATAAGGCTATGATACAGTCCAAAAGGGGATTCCCCAAAATTGTCTAGCTTATAAAATCCCTGAGCAACAAGACAAAAAATGAGAAAATCGAAAATAGTGATATGTACATTATTTACTATCTTTACATTATTCGCAGACCAGCCTAGTGATTTGCCATCAATACACATATTAGGGGAAAGAATGCAGAGCTCAGACAGCTAATCAGCACATCTTTCATATTATGTTGAGAGGAAAAACGGTACTCTGTATAACAACATGACGTTGTACATGTGGTTTAATAAATGATTGTTCTTGACAAATAATACTTGGTCACTTAGGGAGATTTTCAGTTAATTCATTTCTAATTTCATACTTTGTTAATCTTCTGAGAGTCTAGTTTTACGCACTTCAAGCAGGCTCAAAAAGCCATCGTACCGGTCCTTCAAATCCAATGATATCTCTTCCTATATTACCTGTTTAGAGCCAAAAAGGGTGTAAACTCATACTTGAACACAGAGTTAACGCCCTTCAAGTTTTAGCTCCAAAGAGACGATATGCCCCCACTTCTAAAGTCAAACTCCCTAAATAATAATATAATAAACTTACCTAGGTTAGTGAAATTATATCTCGCATTTAAATGCGACTTGAACATGGTTTGGATTCTTCCGTGTCACAAACACTATATATTAAATAATCAAAAATTCATGTACATATTCGTCATCATAAATAAATAACATTCATTGGTCGAGTATACACTGTATGTCCCATTAGCAAACTGCATACGTACGAAGAGAGAATTGGCACTTGTCAAGTTATGGTGCAAATTGCAACACAAAAATGATTCTATTAATTAAGTCCTATTTCCATCAAAAGGAACAAGATTATTCTAGGACACATGTAAGAAATAAAACTTCTTCAATATTTCATAATAAAATAGGTTGTAAAGTTGCAAAAATGTTACAAATCTCAAATATTTCCGAGACGCCCTGATAGTCCTGCATAAATTAATCATAATAAGACTTCAAAAGTGAAAAGATTTCATGCACATGACTGCACTTTTGTTTTCCAAAATTTACCTACCCTTACTAATATGTAGATGTAGGTAAAAAAAAATGAAATGGTTATGGTTTTGCTGTAAAGTGCGACATTCATATCAAATCTAAAGCCGAAAATTATATTTTTCAGACATAAATACCTGACTACATGTTCAAATTAATTTGTGTCTTTAAACCATTCAGCTGACCTCCAAGTCATGCTCTTCATAGTAGGAAGTGGGCAATCCAACACAAAATTTGACACTCCAGTGTTAGACGGTATGGATTGTTATAGGTTTATAGTGGCTCAAACAGTGTTTTAGAACAGTTCTTATTACTGTATAAGCAGGACTAATATACCAGGTCATGGAGCGAATTAGTAGCACTCTGTAACTGAACAGAAAAATTGACAAATACTCTTTGGATTGGAATTTTGATTCTACAAATTAATATGCTAATTCAGCACCTCAATTACGACAATTGTTCATCTCTTTATTTGCCCATATCTATTCCTAATGCTATGGTCACATTACCCAAAAGTAGCCTGCTCGGCGGCCGAGCGGCGAGGTTTTAACCAATTCTGCCCGGCGGCCGCCCAGGCACCGCTCGTTTTTAGGGCATCGCTCGGTCACCGCTGAAGTTTTAGCGCGGAGTTAAAATTTGGGCGGCGCCTGCTCACTTTTCACTCACCGCCCAAAATACGCTCGGTGCCTGGGCGGTCACCGCCCGGGCAACGACCAAATCGCTGGGCGATGCCTAATTCCAGCAGCGACCGAGCAGGCTACTGATCAGTCGGTCGCTGCTCTGATTTGTGACCATAGCTTAATGGAAAGACTTTCTAAATCTGGCCCTCAATGGATTGTAAGCTTCCCTGTGGCCTAAACTGGCTTACCCCACCAGCATGGAACCAGGGGCCAATTTCTCAAAAGTTAGTGGACATCCAGAAGAAATGTGTGGTAGTTCTATAACACACGTTAATAGGATGTCCAAGAATTTAGACTTATGACGGTTTCCCCCAAAACGGCCCCCTGAGCTCCGCAGCTGAGCATGGCCAAAGCAGCTTATCAAGACAAAGAAACAAATAACCTGGAAGTGAGAAAAGGCAAACTGGCCAAACACAGCTAGAACAAAGAACACCCACAGGGCCTACAGGGAGACCGCTAGGAATCGGGGATCGGTATCTCCCTGCCATAAAAGGGGGGCGCCGTTATGTAATCAGTGCTATTCATCCCCTGTCCTTTGTTTACCCAGGCACTCAAAGCTGGCCCATACAGGCAGGCACACAAGGCCTGTCTTCACTATCTTGAGATTGCCAAATATCCAGCTATTTGAACCATCCCGATCGCAAACTATCCAGCTAATTTGCGTCTTCAACAGACTGAAGTAGCAATTAGCGGGATATTTGGTCGGGATTGTCATTCCAAGATATCTTGGGAAAGTTTGCAAAATATCCCACTATTTGGCAAAATATCCAGCTATTTGTCCTGTGCGTCTTCACCAGACCAAAGACTCGCCATATGCGCTAACGCTGAGCAAAATATCTTGAGCTAATTTCTCAAGGTCAAGTTTCAAGTTTCGAGGTCGAATCTCGAGCTGATGAAGACGCGATTTGTAACTTCGGGATTATTTCCCAAATCAGAAATAGCGGGCTATCTCGAGATGATGAAGACGCGCCTACAGAGTGCTCTAATCATCCACTAGTGTCTCTGGGAAAGAGGGAAAAAGCAATAATACTTGGCAACAATTGACACTGACTTTAACAAATACACAATGGATTGGGATTATATACCAAGAGTCAGGTCATTGTACAAATAGTGGAAACTCAAATAGAGATTGGGAAAGACGCATGCCTGTGGAGAGAATGACAGGGAGGGAGGGAGGGCAGGGGGTGAGCGGGAGGGAGAAGAGAGGTAATCAACAGAAGAGGGAGCGGGAAAAGGATCGAGAATAACATAATGCGATACAAAAAAGAAAGATATGGCAAAGACACTGAACAGAGGGAGTTGGTAAAGAGAAGAAACGGGGGGGGGGGGGGGGCATTGCTTATTCATAATATATATGGGAGAAGTATTGTGTGCTGAAATGCAATTTCAAGAAAATCATCAAACAATTGCATAATTTGTTTGTGATCCCCTCAAACTCTTAATGGTGCTCATGTACTTCTTAGTTTTATAGTTTTAAATAAAAGCAATCTAAATTAGTCCCAATACTGAAATGCAATTTAGAGAAAATCCACAAGTTGGTGTGTTTTCATTTAACATCAATGCCACTTCATCTTAATTAAGTTTCACAAAAAAATCCATGATAACAAAGGGGCTGAGTGCAATCATCAAACAATTACATACATGTAATTTGTCGGTGATCCTCTCAAACTCCTAATCCTGCTCATGTACTTCTGAGAATCAGACTCTTCAAATAAAAGCAATTTAAGTTCGTCCCAATACAAGTGAAACACATCAACATTGAAAAAAAAAAACCTACACTGTAGTTTATAATTCTCTTAATTTTACCTTCTCTTTTTGTTTGCCTTAAAAAATATTATACTATTCTGGCATAGTACTAGTCAAATTCCATCATAAAATTGTGATGGGAGTAAAATTACAACGTTTAGACCACTGCAAATGGGCCTAATTACAATTGTATACCTTTTATTTGATTAATTACCTTGACATGATTAATTTGCATTTAATCTAAAATATCAGGAGTAATTAATCATCTTAAACCTTTCCTGATGAACATGTAGTATGCAAGAATCATTGAATGTTTTCTGTTGGTGAATGCATAATATTGACAGGCTGAAATGGTTGGCCTGAGTTGCATGACTGGGTGTATAATTTATCCATAATATTTTTCTGTAAAACAAGAGTTACGAAACATCAAGGCTTTAGTGAGAAATAGAAATCTCCTTTAATAACATAATACTGTATCTATCTTTGAAAAATAACTGCCAAACAAATAATTTACAAGAGGAATTCTGGTTAAATGCACCTTGGCAAACAAATATCAACTCATCTATTACATTAAATTAAAATGAACATATCTATAAATACATCTATAAGGGGTATGCTTAGTGTACTCCCCTGTAATACAATGTACATATACTTGTAATTATGTAGTAGGGAAAATCTATCGCTTGTAGTTGTAATACCTGTACATTGACACAATGTAATCTTAACTTTCTTTGTTGCAATAATACATCAATCCAAGGCAACAATACTTCTTCAATCATTCATCTATAAATGTACTTAAATTAAAATTCATTGACTGTTTTTAATTTGCCTACATTCTTGTGCAGGGATCTAAAGCATGTCATAACTCTGTTCTAATTAAAATCTTGAAACATTTAAAGTTATTATGGAGTCCATAAATAAATTAGTCGATATCATGGTAGTGATGGTAGTGGTGATGATGATGATGTTCATGATGATGATGGTGTTGGTGCTTTTGAGTGACAGGGGAACACCCCACCCCCTCTGTCTTCTCCATGACCTCGTGCTTCATCACCGTCAAAGGCTGCAAGGTGTGGTGTCGCCGCGATCTCCTCCGGTGCTTACCCCGGCTCACCGGTGCTGCCTGCGTCGCCGCCGGCGCAACCACCTGTGTGGTGACAACCTGCACCGCCGGTTCTGCCGGGAAGCTGTGCTGTTTGGGGCTGTGGTGACAGAACGTTGCCTCGGCACCGGCAGTGACGGCTTGCATGGGTCCAGCCGGCTGCATCCCCTCCAGTCGCGTCCTGGACGCTTCCAGCAGCTGCATATGATAGTCTTTGTGGTGCCTTTGAGCATACTCGTACTTTGCGAACAATTCCTGATTCATCTGCAGGGTTTGCTTCTTGAGTCCGTGCACTTGAGGATCGCAAGTCTTTGCCCTACGATGATGGGGGCTTGATTTCAAGTGTCTATGACTCACTTGGTTTGGACTGCTAGCTGAGGCACCTAGTGGTAGTTCAGTCTCTGGGTCATTGTGCTGCTGCGCTCCTGCATCTCGCTCATGATTCGTACACTGGTGATCGATACCCGCAAGTTCCTGGTAGTAACTACGTCTCTCTGCATTCTCCTGAGGGCGTTCAACTGGAACACAGTTTGTACCCGCATTGTTTGTTGGCTTAGATACTGCAGTGGCCATCTTGATGGCACCATTCTCCACGCCAGCACTAGATTTTCTATAGGAACGAAGATAAACAGAAAACAATACAAGGATCAAATTAACAATCATTCAAAAATTATGCAGTATAGACCTTATTTGATTTTAGACTTCCATTTTATGTTAAATGTTAACATATTGGGTCATTGTCGAATGGGTTGTGCAGGTCGTGTCAGGAAATGCAACAATTTATAACACTGGAGTGTTGATACATATATTACATATGGTCAGTAAAAACTGAAAAGAAACCTATGCTAACTGAGGTTTAATTTCATACACAGAACTAAAGCTGCCCTTGCCTTGCTTTTCGATGATGTCTCTCTGGGCTGGCCTGCTGATCAACATACAAGGGTGCCGTCACATCTGCAGGTGCCATCGAGTGTGACCGATGCTTTGACCTCCGCGACCTCTTCTCCTCCTTCCTCCAGCACTGGTGATTCACGTTGAAGCTGTGCCTGTGAGTGGGAACGTCCCCACGATCCCTGACGCGGTTGAAGAGATTCTCCTTGTTTTCCTGCTTGTTGAACAGTGGGGATGCATCGAGGGGAGACGCTGACGGGAGCGATGTGGACTGCGTGCCGACCGATTGCTGCTGGCTGAGATTGTCATGGCTTGGTGTACTAGGTTGGCTGGCTTTGTCTGCAGTCTTCTTGCGAGTGTCCCTCTCGTGATCGGACAGCATGGACAGGCGAAGCTTCAGCTTGCGGCTACCACTCGGGGGCAGGATAACGGAGCATGCGAGGGCCTCAGAGATCGATTTCAGGATGCTGGACAGGTCCTGCGTGAGAAGAAGAGAAAGAATGTGGATCAAAAAGTCTAACACTGCTGCATGCCAACATCTAATACTGATATCCTTTCCATTACTTCCTCTTTTTTTGATCAAATTTGTGCTACATATTTTTAAAGACATACAATTTCAACTCTCTTTTTGTCCATAATCAGATCAAATGTTATCATTAATGTCAAGACTTAACTTCATTTAATTCCTTGCATAAGATTTGATTAATTACCATTTTGAAATCAGTTTACAATGACAAAAAAGCTGTGACAAACAATATTTTATAATCTTTGTAAACCAGGATACTGCCAGAAGCAAAGAAGTTAAAGTAGTTGACCTATGGTACAAATAAAAAAAAAATTATATATATGTATTGGCACATCAGGGTCAATATGCTTTGTGCCACCACAGCAGTTACAAAATTCAAATCTCATTTCAAATATGATAGTTGTAGAGTGATTAAGTCCCCTCAGAGCAAAATGTATACCGTAAATGCACAATATGGCCCTGAAGTTATATCCATAATAGATCCCTATTTGTAGAAATATTGTGTATACCTGGGTACAGGGGCGTACGCAGGGGGGGGGGGGTTGGGGGTGACCTTACCCCCCCCCCCCCCCCCAACGAAGAAAAATGTCAAATTTTGAAATTTCGAGACCAAAAAAAAAAAAAAAGTGTTCGCTTCCCCCCCCCCCCCCCCCCCCCCCCCCTGCGCGACTTTTCGGCTGGCGCGATTTTCAAATTTTCGGGAGCAAAACCCCCCCCCCCTTGAAAAAATCCTGCGTACGCCCCTGCCTGGGTATATTTATTATAATGCAAATAAACACAGCTCCTAGATGAGCACGAACTATTTACCATAACGAGCAACTCTGACAAGCAACTCTTCTTTTGTCCCCCCCCCCCCCCCCCCCCCCCGCATACTGGATTATCATCATATTTCTTTCCCCTTTATCACTTACTTGATTTCTTTTTATGTACAGTATGTATTCCTTTGTATTTTATAACGAACATTATTTGTTGTTGTTTTGTTTTTTAAACTGGAATGATTTTTTTTACCTCTCTTGTTATTCTCCTGTGCCCATCAAAGTCATAGAGAGTGAAGGCCCATTCCTGCGTTTCTTTCTCTGCATCTAGCGATACATCACAATCCACTGCCTGTAATAGAAAACAAAATTACGTTTAGAGATGAAGTTAGTTGCGTGGTCTTGTGAGAGTAATCGTCTTTTGTTTTTTGCAAAGGCTGATTGCAGAGTTTGTTTACTGTGTGATTTAGAAGTCAGCGAAATGAGCAGAAACTGACTGGTTTCCTGTTAAAAATAGCTGTACAGCGAGCTAGCTTTTGCACTGCCCCTTATGCAATGCGGTGAGATAATCAAAACAAACTCATTTTATTATGTAGATCTGTTATGGTCTACAACGGTTCAGACCAATGTCACTAAACCTTAAAGACCTCTTCCAGTGGAAGCCAGTTGAAGCCAGTGAGACATGGCCAGTTCAGGGGGTAGAGTTTAGGTTGTTATTAGGTTGTAGGTTAGGGTTAGGTATAGCACTTGGTCATTGGTTGAAGTTGGAATTCTGTTAATAGTGTAGGACAAAGGACAACAGGATGTTGCCAGAGCATGTCGAGGGTTCAGTGACACAAAGACGTAACTCCATATTTTGCCAAAATGAGTATTTGATATCAAAATGTTCAGAAAAATATGGGCTTTCCAGGAAACACAAAGACTTAACTCCACCCAACACCCCATTGAAGTCAATGGCTAGTGAAACAAAGACTTAACTCCTAAATGCCCAAGTGCTCAGTGACACATAAACCACTTTTTCTCAAAATGGCCAAAATGGAGTTACGTCTTTGTGTCACTGACCCCTTGATGTGTTGTGGAAGCGACTGTTCTTACCCCAATGGTTGGTGTTGTAGAGGAAGAAGGCGGTAGTTTCTTGCTAGGAGAGTCCTCCTGTCTGGTCTGTACCTTCAGACTGCATCTTGAACCAGTCACCTCGGGAGGTAGATCCACTGTGGAAGAAAACAATTTATCAATCAGAAACATAGAGGCAATGGAGAACGTAAAGCCAAAAGGGCATAGGATAAGAATGAATGCCTGTCTTGTTCTCAGCATATGATATATATTTTTAATCTACAGGCCTTAACTTACCCTAATTCAAGTTGCCTGTCAAGTAAACTAAAAGAATACTCTCAGTCAGGCAAAAAACAAACAAAAACAACAACAAAAAGATCTATTTTGGAGTCTCATTTTTAAAAATAAACATTTCACTCTGAGTGTGCTTCCATTATTTTTTTAATTTCTATACACTTTGACCTCCTTTTGTTTCACTACCCTTTTCCCTGGTCCGAGACTTTAAGAGGTCACTTTATCCATGCGCTTTTACTATCATAACATTAGCTCTGCCTTTTTTTTTTTGCCTCTGTAGGTGACAAAAGTGGCCAGCTCCTGAACTTTACTACATTCAAAGCCCATACAAAGGCAGCTACACCATTATCACTATTGTGTACCATGCATGGTGTAATTCACAGATTTTGCTTCATAATATGGAGAACAAACCTCCACACTTCAGATAGGGATCCTCTTGACAGATTATGAAAAAATTGAATTTGGATAAGATAAGATACACTTGATCAAAATTTGATATATGTATGTAAATTTCTTACCTTTTAGTGAACACAAGTCTCTGTGCAAAGCCATCGGTCTCTCTGATTGTCTGCCGTCGCACCCATACTGTATGTAGAGAGAGAGAGAGAGAGAGAGAGAGAGAGAGAGAGAGAGAGAGAGGGAGAGAGAGAGAGAGTGAGAGAGTGGGTGAGAGAGAGAGAGAGAGAGAGAGAGGGGGAGAGAGAGAGAGAGAGGGGGAGAGGGAGAGGGAAAAGGACAAAAGAGGGAGAAGAAATGGGAGAGCTATTAATAATTGACAATACTGTATCCTGATGATGGAGAGCTCATAATTCTAGTCATTGAATGTTAAAAACGGTAACACAATACATTCAGCACAAGTACAAAGAAACATTCATAAATCATTCCATATTGATAAAATATGATAAGGGGGAATTTCTTTTCACCAATGAATGCATCTTTGGGAAATTTGAATGAGCTTGACAACAATAGAAAGTAGGATCGAATCAATACCATTGTTGGTAGATCAACAAAAAAAGACACCCCCCCCCCCCCCACATACAGAAACACACACACACCGCAAGAGAAAGAGAGAGATGAAAATGAATCCATGATGAGAAAAAATGCGGGTAGGAGACATGATTCTAGCATCACAGTAAAGAAAAGTTAATTACATCTTGAAACTTTGAGTTTCTATCAATAGGCGCATTTATACTGTCAAATACCTCATTTTGAAAAGTCGCGATGTTTCGCGCACCCGTTTACACTTGTGCGGAAACATCACCGACTGAAAAGCTCAGTGATGTTTTGGCGTGTTTCAGTTGGTAATGCGCATGCGCGGCACTCCGATGCAAACACTTTCCTCTTTCTATCTTTCCTTGTTATTCTTTGTTTTTCCTTCTATCACCTTCTCTTATGTTATTCTTTATCACTTCCTTTTATCACTTTCTCTTTCTGTGTTTCCTTATGTTATTCTTTATTTATTCCTTTTATCACCTTCTCTTATGTTATTCTTTGTTTTTTTAATCATTCTATCACTTTCTCTTTCTGTCTTTCCTTATGTTATTCTTTGTTTCTTCCTTTTGTATCACCTTCTCTTATGTTATTCTTTGTTTTTTTTATCTTTCTATCACTTCCTCTTTCTGTGTTTCCTTATTTTATTCTTTGTTTCTTCCTTCTATCACCTTCTCTTATGTTATTCTTTGTTTTTTTATAATTCTATCACTCCCTCTTTCTGTGTTTCCTTATGTTATTCTTTGTTTCTTCCTTCTATCACCTTCTCTTATGTTATTCTTTGTGTTTTATCATTCTATCACTCCCTCTTTCTGTGTTTCCTTATGTTATTCTTTGTTTCTTCCTTCTATCACCTTCTCTTATGTTATTCTTTGTTTTTTATCATTCTATCACTCCCTCTTTCTGTGTTTCCTTATGTTATTCTTTGTTTTTATCATTCTATCACTTTCTCTTTCTGTCTTTCCTTATGGTATTCCTTATGTTATTCTTTGTTTCTTCCTTCTATCACTTTCTCTTTCTGTCTTTCCTTATGTTATTCCTTATGTTATTATTTGTTTCTTCCTTCTATCACCTTCTCTTATGTTATTCTTTGTATATATCGTTCTATCATTTTCTTTAAGGACGACATCTAGCTCCGCTCCTGAAGTTACGTCACCTAACATCGCGATGTTACAACTGCGAGCGTGCCAAACACGCCAAAACACGCCAAAACACGCCAAAAGATCACACTTCGATTTGGAATGTTTTGGAATTGGCATTCCTGCCGGTAATGCGTAGTTGCCCTTGGTAACATCGCGGCCAGGCTCCGGTTTGGCATTTTTTGGCGTGTTTGGATGACAGTGTAAATGCCCCTAATGCGTAGTGATTGGTTACATGATGAATAATAGAGCTACATGTAGGAGGATCGCGTCTCTCGGGGGAAAAACTCCTTTACCACAGGAAATGGAGCAGTATTGTTTGATCAAAGGGGTTCGAAAATCATAATATTGCAACTCGTACTTACAATATTTTTACAAATCCACTCCTTTTCGTACTGATCATAATCTTTACATAAAAGAAGAACAGGATTGCTGATGACTCATACCCGTTACAAAAAAAAAATATCAGTACCGGTATTTAAAGGCAATAGATTGTATGCTCTGCAGCGAGAGAGATAACATTAAGGTCTACATATTAAAGATAAACTTGAGTTCTGTTAATGCGATTGCATTGTGAAAGAAAAGGTGTGGAATGGATCAGAAAAGTTGATCATATAGCATGTAAGTAATGGTGTGTAATGCAAGGTTCTGGAGTCATCAAAATCATCATAAATTTGGCAGAGTCTTGGTAAAGTAAAAATCACTTACACAGAAAGATGTATATGGGACAACACACATGGTGTCGGGGCTAGTACTACCCTGATTTCCTTATCTTTCTATGCTCATTACTCAGCCAGTATACATTTTCTTCCAAAATTGTTTGGCACATGACATTTATTTGTAATCTTGAACATTCAGTGTAAATTTTGTTAGATTCTGTGAGAATTCATTTTCTTTTTTTACCAGAACTCAAGTTTATCTTTAAGTCGTGGAAATCATAGAATACAGTTGCATTGGTAATACACCAAACCAGCTGTCGAAAGTACTATCAGGACTTTACTTTGAGAGAATATTTTTGTTTATAGAGAGGTGTTCCCTCCCTCCACCCCCCCCCCCCCCCATTTATTTATTGATAATTTTAAGAGAAAACTTGCATTGAAACTGTTTACACAGGTTTTGTGTACCGGTATGTGAAGAAATATCAGTTAGCAAATAAAATCATGATCCCCTCCTCATTCTTGAAAAAAATAGAAAATGAATTAATCTATTTTACATGACCCAATAAAATGATAGTCTAAAAAAAAATGAAAAGTAATAGTATCAAATACTGAATTTCCCAGGACAGTGTGAAATAGTTATATCGGAGTATAAATGCAAAATTATTATTCTTTTTTAAATCCAAAATCAATGGTGTGACCTTTAAACACCGAGCATCCAGTCATGCAATCTTTGAAATCACACAATTCCCAGACACTACAAAGGTTTAATGGAATTGAATCTGAGGATAATTCTCTTTCAATTGCTGTGTATTTGTAAGCTGCGGGGCTTTTCATTCAAAAAATACAATCTTACATCAGGCTTATTTACTCAAGGGATGGTAGCTCAGTGAAGAAAGGGGAAACTTTTCTTTTATCAAACTTCCATGCCCCGAGGAAAAGTTATTATTTCTTGTCCGCAAAAACATGATTTGAGAAAATGCATTAAGATGTCAGATTTCAATCAAGAAGCCCATTATTTAAATGACATTTACATTGAATTTCCATGATGATTCCAATATTTTACTCAGTTTTCATGTTATGTGTTAGGAAAAAAACTTAAGTGCGATTGTGTTAATATCAGGCTCCATCAATAACATACATGTACATGTTCATGTATGTATTGAAACAAATACACTGGTTTATGGAAATAAATTTATTTAAATATCATTTTACATGAAAAACAGCATTTTTGGGGTTCAGCACATTTTCTAGGTTCCAGTCTTGTACATTTCATACATTTGCAATATACATTACGATCCACCTTTCAAGCCACCCTCCCATTACCTTTCAAACCATTCCAAACTTAAATCATCTTTTACTCTTCCCATCATACCTTCCTTTCCCATTCATGCACATATACAGGGTGTATACATTAGCTACAGTAGGAGCCTTTATTCAAACAGATCAAACAACCCACTTCTTTGTCACTTCCTCCTCCTTTCCTTTCAATCCATCCTACATTCTCCTTTTCAGACCATCTACAATCCCTCTTATCAAAATATCCTATGATCTCCCTTTCAAAATTGGCATTTCATATCTTCTTTCAAAGCAACCTTGACCCATTATAGACCATCTTCTACCTCTACCAAACCATCCTTCCATTTTTCTAAAAGCATCCTGTATCTTTCCCTTTCAAACCATTCTTTGTGCATTCCTCCTTCTCCATTCCTCTTGTCAAAATAATACCAATCAATTACCCCTTGTAGAATATCCCTCATTAATATCAAAATATTTTCATGCAACTTCTGTTTTACTTTCAAACCACCCTCTTCAAATCATCCTTTGTGAGTACTCTCCACTTCCAACTCTTCTCTCAGTTTATCATTCATTCATTCCTTTCAAACCATTTTCTTTCTTCTAAACCCACAACACTCCTCCCTTCAAATCATCTTTTATCCAGTACTCTCCACTTCCAACTCTTCTCTCAGTTTATCATTCATTCATTCCTTTCAAACCATTTTCTTTCTATTAAATAAAAAACCCATCACCACTCCTCCCTTCAAATCATCCTTTATCCAGTACTCTCCTTCTCCCACTCTTCTCTCAAAATATCATTCATTCATTCTTTCAAACCATTTTCTTTCTAATAAAACCCATCACCACTCCTCCCTTCAAATCATCCTTTATCCAGTACTCTCCTTCTCCCACTCTTCTCTCAAAATATCATTCATTCATTCTTTCAAACCATTTTCTTTCTAATAAAACCCATTACCACTCCTCCCTTCAAACAACTCTTATCCCTCCTCTCACACCATGGAGTCATGGACCTACTACAGACATTCTAGAAACTGACCCTTCAGATTTGTCGCCATAGCAACCTTTTTTACGATCTCGGTTTCCTTGACCCAAAATCAAAATGAGAACTTATTGAATATGTATGACAGATTCTTGATGACTGACTAATCCCCCCTGTCAAATTAGATCAATAGACATCCAACCCTGAAGTAGTTTCAGCATAAAAGATTGAACTTCATACATACTTCACAATCTCTACTCCCTGGTTGAAGCATTGTAAATGAGATCTGATATTAAGAAATGTCCATTTCAAGCTGTAACCAGGGAGTTGTGAATCAAATCAAAATAATTTAATAATGTAATTCACAACCCCCTGCTGTAACCATAAAATCAAACACAGAACCTGAGGTTATTATCATTTTATTCATTTTGTTTTCTTCATATTTTGTGTTACTAACCCTGGTACAGGTATGTACATGTACATTGTAGATTTGTAGATGTTAATATTCATAATTATCATAATTGTTGGCAATTGTATACAAAATGCAGCGTGTACAAGTACATGTATCTTGCTGTAATTATCTAGACCTGGGGACTTTACTTACAGTATTAGAGAATTATCAAATTATTATCATTTATTTTTTAGGCTCATTTATCTAATTTTGTTCCTTTTCTTTTCAGGGAAGGGGGATCTTTCTGCCACACAACAATAATATTTGTTGGATGTGAACAGTAGATGTGAACATTGAGACCATACCTAAAAATGAGCATATAAAGATTTTATGTGCAATTCATATCTACATGTACACAGAACAGGGGTGTATATCCCCCCCCCCCCCCCCCTCCCTCTCACAGGCATCCCCATATTAATTTATACGTCTGAAGAGTGCAAACTCCTCAATAATGACTTTGGGGGTTTTGTGGTTTTCTGCTGAAAGATGAGGGAACAATGAATGAACACTGTATTGTCCACTGGCCCTGTAGACCGTAGATTTTTGTACAGTGCAACCTGGCTATTGCTGCATGTGTACAGCCTATGCCAGCCTTCGTAAGCAAGCAGGGGTGGACTGCTGATTATTCCAAGTCTAGGCTGAAATAAAGTAGAATACACAATATGGAAACTACATGTTGGGGACTGTAGGCCTATATTACTAGGTTGAAAAATGGGAACACAACTTTTAAAAGCCATCATTCTGTGTACATCTGATTTGTCTTCTGTCGATTGTTCATTTTTATTTTTATTTTTTTTTTGTTGGGGGAGGGGTTTTAATGTTTTAGTAACATCTATAGATAGGAACAAATCTAATACTTGTGATACATGTAGAGGTTCTTTTTCAAATTATTTGTATTATGTTGACTTTTCTTAGAGATTTACCATAGGCATATGATCAGGAGGAGGTGGAGAGATTCTCTCAGACTCAGCTTGTTTATTATTCTCTAATTTTTCTCTCACTAATTTTCAGAGAGAAAAAATATGTTCTAACAAATCACTAGGCCTTGATGTAAATTGTAAGCTCCTGCATGCAATGAGAACTGTATAGTATACAAATAATGAATGGTTATGAGTTCAATAGTGCGAATATTTTCATGAGTTGAAAGATTAACATTCTATTCAACGAGGCGTCAGCCGAGTTGAATAGAATTAACGTTAATCTTTCAACGAATGAAAATATTTGCACTATTGAACGAATGAAAAACATTCATTATTTGTTTTATACAACATCGAAGAAGACCTAATAGAACGTTAATCAACAAATTATGCTTTACTCCTTATATTAAAGATAAATTAAAGTTGGAGTCAAGCCTTCTCGATTACATTGAGATTGCCTTCGCGTCAGATACACGCAGGGATACGCGCGCGCACGACTGAGAGGTACGCAGTCTGCATATAACCAAAAATGCACGGCGCATATAACCAAAAATGCACGACCGTGCAATATACCATCTATTGAATATCATGTGACCAACAATCCTCCAATCAAATGACAATGATCCACGTAGGTGTTGTATAAAGCTGGATATACAATAGAGTGGAGAAGTGTGACGTCATCAAAACCATTAGGAGCCAGAGCATATAACACTGAGCTCCTATGGGGAGTATATTTATTCAGATGGTCATATCTCAGCCAATATTTAACATATTCAATTGGTTTTCGAAATTTGGACATTATTTTTGATGTTCTTTTGGAAAAAGAAGAAAAAATTGAGAAATTCTAAAAATTGATTTTTATGACGTCACAGCTTCGGTACTCTATTATACAACAAGTCTGCCTCGATCGTTCAGCTCCCAATATTCTCATTCCCATGTACATGTATGTACTGTGCATGTACATGTAGCCTACCGGTATATGTAATAACACTAACAGGCCTGCATGATGGAGCTACATCAGTAATCAGTCATTCAGAATATGATTACCTGTAGAGCTTCACAGAATACCAGTGCATTAACAGCCTGTATAGTGAAGAAATGAGGGAAACCATAAACAATGAGTACCATCCCCCCCCCCCCCCCCCCCCCCTCTCTAAGAAGACTGCAATTGTGGAATGCCTCAATAATCATTACCCCTTTTTTAGTGCCTTTGTTCCCATTAAATTGAATTTCAAAAGGTACTTCAGTGACATGTAGCTCTGGCTGAAAACAGATTTGCTGGCATTTCTTCTAAATCATGGACTACTGAATTCTCTCATTCCCATGTACTGTAGACACTAGACAACACCTAATTCAGCATTTTTCAACCCTTTGCAGAAATAGAAAGTTTTGCATCACCCTAATTCCAAATTCATCACAGAATATTAATTGTGCATCCCTCTCAAACTTTTTGAGTAACATGTCTACATGTATGTGATACGTTTGATTTGACAATGAAAGTACATGTACTGATTTGAACATTTCAATTTGAGAGATCCCATTTACTATCTGCACACGTGCACAGTGTGTAGAAATACTGCATTAATTCTTTCCAATATCTGGTGCGCTATCATCTGCTATGTTAGAAGTACCTTTAATATATTACTGAACAAGATGATGTCCAAATATATTTTTACTGCATGGATTATCATTTGCTTAATGTCCCTTATCTGTGACCAATAGAACACAGTTGAATGAAGCTTTCAAGGGCTAATGAGCAACTCTTCAAGATCAAGATTCATCTTGAACTTGGAAACATGGTACGAAAACTCCTAAAATATGGTCTTTGAATTTTGTCAGTTTCACATGAACTTGGTAAATGAGCATAAACCAGCCTTTTTTTGGGGGGGAAGCTCCTCGATCTTGCCTAAGATCACAACTGGCTTGGTTTCGACTTTTGTAACCTCTGACCTCCAGGTCAGATTCCAAGACCACTGCTATCCACTGCTCTATCCACCGCTCTTCTGAAGAAGTCTATGATTCATGCCAAACTTGACATCAGAAGAAGTGGGTCATTAAGCTGACTGATGATACCAGCTGAGACCATCTAAGCCCCATTCACACGGGCAACTCTACGCAACGTTTTGTACAATAAACTATATTCAATGGAGCAGTTGAGATGAAATTATTTTTCTAGTGTGAACAATGCATGATTGCAAAGTGAAATGTCAATGTCGTATAACGCAATGCTGTAAGTACATCGCAAAGAGAAGGACAGAGCGTCATTTTAAATGAAAACTTGATACATATTCTGGGCTCATCATCTACGATGTAAACACTGTATTGCTTGATTTACTGTATTAACTCTGGAAGTATACATGTAGTACCGGTATGTGCATGTGCTGAGAAAGTAATGGACAAGGTGAAAGCTTACTTACCAGTAAAGCGAATGAGTTAACTGTCAAAACCTGTGCATGTCTCCCTAAAACTGAGTTTCTTTTAAATGTTTTCTATTTATGTTTCTTTTAATAAATAATAATAATAATAGGCATTTCTATAGCGCCATCTATCTCGATAATTCTATTCTGAGGCACATTTATTATTACCCTGGCTTTAGCCTAGCAGCCGTTTATACAGCGCTCCAGCATTTCAAACCCCATCTGTATGCCCCTTTCACTATACAGCTCTCAGGATTTCTTCAGATAACATTTTTTCTTCATACAGTGTTTCCTCTCATCTAAAAGTATCACATGTACATCTACATGTAGTGACAACATCTTATGAAAGCAGGCACAGTAGTAGGGCGAATAAATGACAGCAGGTGTGTGGGTGTGTTTCTAAAACAGCACTTCAGGAAATATGTGTAGGATTTCTGGCACTGCTCGAAACCTCATGAAACACCCACCTACAAAGGCTACATTTAGGGAGCAAAAATGTACTTTGTTTTTTTCAAAGACGCTATGACTTTTTATGTTGGAGTTGGTGTTTGGACAAATTCATTCATGTTTGTTGGAGTTCACATTTTAGAAAGGAGCTCCGTGGAAACTCCTTGACTGTAGACCATCCATCATCATGCTTCTCCTAAGTTCTGCGTTCATGTAAAACAGTACCTTAAATGTGAGAACAAGTTGCTAAATTTTTCTAAAGTTTGTCTGACATGCAGGGATGCCCTACAGTGTACCTAAAAAGTTTGATAGTTTACTAAAAATACAGGGTGGGTTTTGATTTAGGTAGGTTTGTCAAGCAATCTTACTGATTCGGATTTGACATGAAGTTCTTGAAATTCCTATTAATTGGTACACAAATTTTCATGTAAAAGCACTCCCCAAGTCTTTCTGATACTGTTTCAGGCCTTATTACCCCCCTTCCCCCCCCCCCAAAAAAAAAAAACAACAACAACAACACAACAACAACAAAGGAAAAAAAAAGGGTAAGCACTCTTTCTTCAAATAGAGGATGACTTTCAATGTACCCAAACCATATAATCTATTCTTATAACAATCCAGCTGAAAGTTCAATGATGAGATAATAATCACACAAATTGATATTCCATAATTTTTTGTTTATTCAGTAAAACCACAGCTCTTTCTGCAATTCACATTCACTTTCTTTTAAGTGTCACACACACAATTAAAGTTTCACCTCAAAAGTGTCTGCGATTTCCAAACAGTTGAACAGCCTGCATGGGGTTATTTAGAATCAATGAATTCATCAGACATACTTATTTAAGTTCACACGTATTTGCCATCAAACTGCACAAACTGCCATCCCATCATAATTCTCACAATTTACTAAAACACCTCTTTCAGGAATAAAGTGTTGGTAGCCTATATATAGCAATCTGTTTTAAAGTACTTCATGTTTTTAACCCCTTCACAAGAGCCAAACCTGAAAAGCCTCTTTATTTTCTCCAGAAATGGATGACTTTCGATCAAATGCCTGGTGAGATTTTAGAATCAATGACTTTGATGAGCAATCCTGCTGAAGTTCACTAGAGTGCCTAAATTCACACAGAATGGTTTCCTAGTCATTTTGCTAAAAAAGAGCATTTCCTGAAGCATGTGCTAACTGTTTTGCTATGTTTGGCACCTGATTGAAAGCTCCACCTCAAAGGCGTGTTTTCATCTTTTTTCTATAAAGACAGGATAAATTTGGATCAATAGTTTGTTAACTTTGTAGACTCATTGATGGATGCGTTGAACATTCTCACCAAAATTCACATGCTTCAACTTCACCGAAGTGACTCAATTCACACAAAATGATATCCCACAATTTCTGGTCGATGGTCAATTGCGAAAATAGGACTTCCTGTAATACACATGCATGTGTAAATTTTAGCCCTCTGGTGATGTTTGGCACCAAATTTACCAGAGCCCCACCTGGAAAGGTTCAACATTTCTCTATTACATGATGACTTCTGATCAATATTAGCCTGATGTGACTGTAAAATCAATAGATTTGCTGTACATTGTTCACACCATCGAGATTAAATGCAGTTCCTGAAGTCGCTGAGTGGGTGGTAGATACAAATCAATTCCTGTCATTTTACTGCACAAGTCCATGTACTACATGACACTCCAAATCAAATGGAGAAAGAGAGATGAGAAAGGAAAAGATGGGAGAGGAAAAAACACAAGAGAGGAAAAACACAAGAGAGGAAAGGAGAGAGGGAGAGAGAGGGAAAGAGGGAGGGAGAGGGGGAAAGAGAGATAGACGGATAGATTTATTTTTTCCACAGCATTTACATGGTAGCTTTGGTAGCTTCTTCAACAAAATCATTTCAGAGATTGAGGTACTGTAAGGAAGAAAAGTGTTCAGGTTTTTCAGAAACTGATGTGAAAATGAAGACATGTGCGAAAAAAGGTGATCCCTTCCCCCTTGATCCCACCTTTAAAACAGGTACATGTAGATGAAATTTAATACATGTATTGTAGATCAAAGAATATATGGAAGGTGATAAATAGTTTATCGCATATTGTAGGAACATTACAATGCACTATATCACAAATTATTGAACGATCCGACACCATCTACTATTTTTTTTTGTACATGTAGGGATGTATGTATTTGTATAAAACAGGGTAATTGTAGAAAATAAATTTCCATGACATTTAGAGTTAACTTTTTCTACCTACATTTACAGTACATTGCATACAGTGCATGTTTATGGGATGGCAAAAAAAACCTTAAACACAAGAACCCAAAGAATTTCTTACATGAATAATCACACTGTACTACAAGTGCAAAAAAAAAATAACAAACAACTCACAGATAATGAGAAGAAACAATACAAATAACAAACAACTCACAGATAAAGAGAAGAAACAACAACTCACAGACAATATGAGAAAACAATACAAATAAAAAACAACTCACAAATAATGAGAAGAAACAACACAAATAACAAACAACTCACAGATAATGAGAAGAAACAATACAAATAACAAACAACTCACAGATAAAGAGAAGAAACAACAACTCACAGACAATATGAGAAAACAATACAAATAAAAAACAACTCACAAATAATGAGAAGAAACAACACAAATAACAAACAACTCACAGATAATGAGAAGAAACAACACAAGTCACAGGAAATAGTGAAATAACACAATAAGATACTCTTCATCTACGCTAAGATCAGGAGATGACAAATTTGAGCCGAGAGGGAGAGCTAGCGAGAGAAGGACAAAAAATAAATCCAACACAATGTTGAAGTCTCGCAAGTCTCACACTCTAGATTAATGGGAAGGGAGGGACACACCATCAAGCGCATCCTCTTTGTCGGCGACTTAAAAGGGCGGCGCCATCAAAGGGCACAGAGAGCGAGAAACAGAAAGAGAGAGAGAAAAAATGTTTGTGATGTACGACACAGATGTTCTCCATTAGCACAGCCATTACATTGGGCTCAGGACTACGCCGATTATGAAATGCCACTCATCTCTCATATGATTATTTTTCTCCGCCCCCCTCGGTACTTTAGAGTTGTTTTGAGTTGATGTTTCAGCTGATATTTTAAGTCAAAATACACTACATTGTAGCCTAGAGGTTTATGGGTTCCTTGCAGGTAATGTGTACTGTACATGTACAAACTGCTTCACAGTCAAAACTGTAGTAGTACAGTACATGTACAGTATATGTAGGTCCATGCTGTGAGCAGGTCCATGGCGTTAGCAGGTCCATGGTGTGAGTTACATAAAAGGCTATTGCACTGTATTGTATCAACCTACAGTACCATGTAATTAGACATGACTTGAAGAATTGAAGCAGAGAGTCTTTAGAGAGAACAAACTTCTCAACATGTACATGTAGCTGGATACAAATGCAGCTCAATGGTTTTCCCCTTCTAAAATTCCTTTTAAACATACAGTGTACATGTATATTTCAATCTATGATGACAAAACTAATATCTTTTTACAAAATGCCATTTGGATATGATTACTGCCATTTGATGAACAATTGCAGGAACAATGGTAGGAATTAATTCTTTGAAATGCTGAAGCGCCATAATGGCAGCCGTGATAGAGCCAGGGTATTGTGAAGGAGCCAGGAGTGTCAAGTCTGACAGATACATGTATGAATACACAAGATTCCATTTGATGAACAATTGCAGCAACAATGGCATGAATTAATTCTTTGAAAAGCTAAAGCGCCATAATGGCAGCCATGCTATAAAAGCCAGGGGAATAATTGTGAAGCTTTAGGAGGGTCAAGTCTGGCAGATATGAGCAGTACACAAGAATCTACTATTATTATATATTATTAATTGCCACACAACTGTGGCAGTAAAAGAACAAGGACTCCACAGTTAATGTGTTTCCCATTTCATTTGAACAAACTACATACCAATCATTTTACTAGAATTATAATTTTATCAGGGCCTGCATTTGAAAGTTCTTTTCCAAAAACTTATTAATAGACATACTGTACATGTACATACATGTACATGACTACATGTAGACTCTTTCATTTAGCCGATTTTACTATTAATGGAGAAGAAAAACAATTGGTGCAAATGCATGCTATAATCAATTAAGATTTTTACTTTAGCCATACATGTAATAGCCTACAGTACAATACATGTAAACCTTTTTGTTTTTAAAAAGTGTGAATGTCATAGACTACGCCATTCTTTTTGGTGGCCATACTGAATGGATTATACTCTGTTGATGATGGACTGCTCTTCAGCAGAAGGGATCCACTGACAGCTTATTTCACTAAGAATACTTAGTCTGGAGCCAAATGCATCTTAAAGGGGAACATCAAAGACGTATCATATCATGGGAATAAAAAGTGCAATGCATTATTCTAATGAGCAATAGGTCTAGATATAGAATATGTAAATATTAAAATAAGAGAATTATGAAAAAGTAAAGAATTGGTTCATGCTGATTACCCACCTCCAATAAAAAAAATATAAAAAAACACAAACCAAAACAAAACGAAAAAGAGAGAGATTTTTTGAAAAGTAAATGGACTCTGGAAAGTGCATGCAAAACCTCCCCCAAAGAGCAGTGATCTTTCTTGTTCTAAATAGGGCCTTGGCTTTAATATGTACTTTATATTAAAGCACAAATTAACCAAACAAAGCAAAAAATAAAAAATAAAATAATCACAAAAACTTAAGAAAAAAAAAAAAACTTCCTCTGTAAATAGAAATACTTTTATTAATCACAATACTGTAGATAATGTCCATCTGATAGGCTACATGTCCATCTGATAGGCTACATGTACATGTATAATAGTACATGTAGATGTCTCAAGTGTATTCTGTAATTGTCTGTGTGTGCACTGTGCACAGGCATACATGTACATGCATTACCATTATATGGCTACACTGATCAGGTCAATTTTCGGACACTAATAATATCATGCAAATTGCACTGTTTGACACAGTTTGGAGTTCTACCGATTGTAATGAAAATATCCCGCAAAATGAATGGTATTAATTACATGGACATGTAACAAATTTATGGACAAAGGCGGTAGAACTGCCAATTTAATTTCACGGTAGGGGCACTACCCTTCATATTTATTTTTTGTTGAGTACACTGATGGCTGCACAGGAAACTGACCTCAAAATCATTAAGTACTGTACACTGTATATGATTTATTTTTGATTTATGATCAGAGAAATTTATGTTTTCCTTAAAAATATACAATTCAGGAATATGAATGGGCATAAAAATTGTTTCTCTTTGTTTATTTACTGAAACCTAATATAAAAATTACAAGTTTTACAAGACAAATAAACGGACTTGGAATGGAAATCATATGGACATGGAAAAGCATAAAGATTTTATGCAATGAAATATACAGGTTATCATACATAATATAGACTTACATGTACATACATCATGTATTATCATTTACCGTAATAACACGTTTATAACTATACATTTCTTTACAATTTTAAATGTATCACTCAAGATGTGCCATACCATACGCATGTATTGTACACAGGCAAACATGGATGATGATGACCTGCCTCAAGTTCAAGGGTCATGCTCTTACAATCATTAACAGGTCACATCTCAGGTTAGAGTTCCCAATATACAATGCAGGCCTCTCAACTCATGCCTGTCGGGCACAAGGTGCACCGCACCAATTTGCATCTCATTAACTGCACGGTTGTTTAAAAACAAATGCTAACGGCATGAGTGCTCGCAGTCTTCAAAATGACAAACCATGCGTCTAAAACAGCATCACAGTTTTGGGGATAAATGAGCCCAAACTTTCCATGTGAACTAATTAGTACAGTTTCAAAAGCTTGTCTGAAGCAAAAAAAATCATGAAATACGATGTCTATTTTGTGGAGTTATTAATTTCATATGAAAAACATCCTTAAAATGGATTGTCTCCTCCAACAATCCTCGCCCCCTTGCCCCACCCTTATCCCTGACTGCCATCCCCCTCCCCCCCCCCCCCCCCCAGCAATCTCCAGTGTAGCCTACACTTCTACTATTGAGGACAGAGGAATTCCTCTTAACCTCGTAGAATTCCTCTTAACTTTGTTGACTAAGCCAAAAACTTTACTGCAATCAATAGAAGTCATATAATAATGTACACACAATATCCAGATTAACCCTGAGTGAATACACAAATGTACATTGCAGTACATACGTATGCAGGCAAGACTACATGTAAATGATGAAATTTGAGTGGCAGCATCATATTTTCTAGCTTCAGGCAAAGTACAAATTTGACATACTTTATAGAAATGTTGAGGGGAAAGATGAGCACAGGGCCAGGGTGCATGGCTTATTCATGCAGGGCCTATACATGTAGGCCTACATACAGGCCCACATCTGTATCTGTATGCCGTACATGTACATGTACATGTATGTACAAGTAGGCCTAGAGCCTAGGACTGATCTGCATGTAATTTAAGTGACTATTCTTCCAGAATATTCAAATCACTTCCAAGTATAAATGTGTTCAAAATACAGATTACATGATTGTGTTTGCCTGTCATATTAACCATTGAGCCACTGAAAAGTTTTGTTTGCTTTCTTGCTTTGTTTTGTTTTCTTTTGTTGTTGTTCTGTTTGTTGACATGGTATTATGCATGGGAAATCAGAGCATTGCAAACTACCTGCACAAAATGCATCGATCAAACAATGCCTGACAAAACACATTGTAGATGTTTTGTTCCAAACAAACACAAAAGAATATATTACTTGAATTTAGACCAAAATCAAATACTCTTTAGAGAACACCAATCATCCGTTCATAATCAAGGTGCGTCTTTTACAGTAAACTATATTTTCAATTTACACAGTAGTAAAGTTGCATTGTGTACCTGAACATGGTCATGGTAGGCTTACACATTGTATGCATACCACCATCCCCCTATATGACAAACGACGACCTTGAAGTACATCATCTACAGTGTACTTCAGCCTGGTAGGAAGTGGAAAGGTCAAAGTTCAAGTGGATTTGCAATCTTTTGAGATTAGAGTCAGTCAAGTACCATCTTTTCTACATTTTCTTATCTTACTAATGGTTGAATCATCATACTGTAGTCTAGTGTAGACCTAATGTACAAAGCCCTGGTACAAGCATGCCTTTTTATGCACTGTGTATTCAAAGGGATTATCACTGAATGATTTGCAATGTATTAAAGAGCACCTACACATTTCCTGAGCAAAAAGAACGTTCTTCTTCCCAGGAACGGGTTTCATTTTATAGAAGTATATTTTTCACCAAAAGTATGCATAAGTTCAAAGATTGAGTTCAATTTGTTATTTTTCAAAAATACAAACTCACAATACATATAAGGAGAAAACTTGTACATGTATCATTCTACAATTGAAGGGGGAAAAGTTTGGTAAAACCTGCATGTACAACATGTACATGTATACATGTACACTGTTTGAGGCATACATGCATGATGTGTAGATGTAGCTCACTAGTTAAGTTAAAACTGAAATTATCATAACAAATTTTCATGCTCAAAGATAGCTTACAGTGCATGTGTGCACAAATATAAAGATACATGTACATTGTACATGTAAAATGTTATACATTTTGTAAGTACTGATAGTTACAAGTTCAAAGTTATGTATGCAATTATATGATACTGAATGGTAGCCCAAACTGACAGTTAATTTATCATTCTTATCACATTCTATCACACTTGTTAAAAATCAAGAGTGTGAAACTCATCACAATCATAGTAAACATATTCTGATCGTCTTGACAGCCCAACTCATAGTGCTATTCAGCTCAGTGGCAGACTCACTTAAACTCAAGCGGTAACTTATTTTTCAACACTGAGCATGTAAAACTCATCAATAATTTACATCAGAGCACTTTATACAGCTGTAAACAGAGTTAATGTATAAAGTACTGACTGTCTGAGACAAGAGGAAGACAGGGAGAGACAAACATGAAACTTGAAATTACATTTGCTTTTAAAAACCAAAACAGGGATTTCAATGCAGAGTCTCATGTGTTTCAATAATATTTGTTTTTGTTTTGGGGGCTTTTTACCATTCGGTTTATTCTTATCACAAAGAAAAGGCATTTCTAATTTTTTAAACATCACATTTTGTTCACAACTTTCCTACATTAAGTTATGTTTTTCATTCACTCAACAAGAAGCACATTGAAGAATAATTTTTAAAAATTATAAAAATCCTTATGACAAAGATAAAGAGATTTTAGTTTACATTTACAACTTATGTAGACAGCAAATTCTGCACAATTCAGAGGAACTGAGTGAGACGTCTCTGCAATATAACAAGAACACACCTTCTTTTAATGAGCCTTCCAAAATAGGGCACCTTGTCAAATTGTTTGTAATTATAATTTTTCCCCTATTGTGCGTGTGTTTGTGTGTGTACAACCTGTCATAGTAGCAAGGTTGGCTGCACTGTCGTACACTGACCAACACTCATTGCCACACACCACGCTCAATGCTATGCCAGAACTGTATCAATACACACTGGCCCTGACTGGCATTGACCCTTTTCTTTGAAATTTTCAATTCAATAGCCCTCCTCTCTTCTGCATACATGCATCTAATGTACATGCAAGTCTACAGGCTACAGGTGTACATTGTACAGCTACGGGAAGGACGCACAACTTTCCCTTCCAATATGTACTTGAAATTTGCAATTGGGGCACTTGAATATTTATAAATGCATTGAATTTAGTCTTCAGGATGTACATGTACATGTACATGTCACTTCAGCCAGAAAGCCTATACTAAAAAGTAAACGTACATGTAGGCATTACAAAACTGTACATGTACAGTACCTGTATATTAAAAAGACGATAACTAGCTTCTTTTATTTTTATTGTTGCATAGCGCCTGGCAGTTGAAGTAGAACTTTATATTTTTACTTTATGAAAAAACAGTATGCCCTATTGAAAATTGCGTTCATTATTAATGTATTACGACTATACAACTGATTGACCCATCAAACACAACCCAAGTTCACTTTGCTCACAGATTCACAATATAGCCTAGGTCTACACAACAGAGTGCACTTATACAAGAGCACTGCAGCGTAATCGACTGCACAACATGAAAGTTTCATTCATGGGTTTCCCCTCGTCATGCCACGGTTAAGGTCTGTTTTCTATACCACCCAGTACGATCCTGGTTCACATTGAACGTGACCAGCCCTGCACCCTGTGGAGCACGGGGAGACCTTGTTCTATCGGGCCTGTAATACGATCGCTATTCACAGTTGGGGGCTAGTCAAAGTCCAGAGAGCTCGGATCTAAAGATTAGGGAGAAGTTCTTCCGCAAGAACATGCAACTTCACTACTTTCGGTACGGTAGGTGCAGAACTACCGCAGAGAACTGTTTTGTGACACAAAATGAGAAAGTTTACAGTGCACCAGCACCATATTGTACACATTCCTTCAAGGAAAGTCATGATCAGAAAAAGTGCTGTACCCAGTCACATGCACACAGATGGTGTCGCGGTACATGTATTATGCGTTATTGAATTATCTGAAACAGAATTACAGAATCTAAACTGTTAGAGATGTACACAGAGAAATTTGCCTATGGGAACTGTACAAATTGATGAACCATTTTCTTATTATATATGAAGTTTTAGATATCATTACTTAGCCGAAGAGAAAAACTACCTTGATAGCAAATTATTCTTAGAGGAAAGCATGAAAATCAGAGAATTATACTGGTGAAAGTTTGAATAAAATCTGACAAAAATGAGAAAGTTGTGAATTCTTTCAAGTTGTAATCCCTATAGGAAGGGGCTCTTCTAATTGGCTGAATCTGTAATATCTCTGTGATGTAGAGGCAGAAAACTTTCCCATTTGTTCCAACTTCCAACAAAAACTTGACTAAAATTTCAATTCTTCAAAAATGTAAGACTCAGGAGGGTCTTTTTTTTTTACAGGACCTACACTGTATGCTAATATGCTATCCATAATCAATCTTGAGCAGTGCCACAAGGAGAAAAATAGAAACTGATTACATTTTTGAACACGACAAGTAAGACTTACCCACAACTACAGTATGTCACAATCCACTGACAAAACTGCCAATTTTTATCTGAGATTTGTATAGACTCTGTGATCTCATATTTCAAATATGTGTTTCTTTTTTATTATTGGTCTGATTTATTCAGACTTTCACCATTCTGTTTCAAATCTAATTTTTCTACTTTCATGTAGATGTTAAAATCATACACACTGTTCCATGATACCAGGCATGTCATCCTTGGCCCTGTTTCATAACAAATATTATCAATTTTCAATAACAAGTTCACAATAACTATTATAAGCTACTGAAATAATGGTATTTGATTGGCTGAGAGAAAATTTGTTGTAGAAATTTCATAGTATTTGTTATTGATATTAAGTTTTATGAAACAGGGCCCTGATGTCTCGAAATATTTAGGTAGTCTGAGGGGGACTGTTTTCATCTTTTAAATCAGAAATAAACATGATGTAATACAGATCTGCAATTGTATACATTTTCCCAATCAATTTCAAAGTACACATTCTTACTCAAGAACTTGTCTACCATTCACATTTAAAAAAAAAACATTGGCTTTAAACAAAAAATTGTCTGTTTGGAACCAGAAGGGAGATAAATCCAATCATTTTACACAGAATTTACACCTTTCTGGCTTCAAACAAAGAGAAAGAAGATAAATAAGATACAAGATTGTACAGTATAGGATTGCATTTATAAACTTACATGTTGGCCATGGTGATGGTTTTTACATCCTGGTGTTTGATCAGGTGCCCCGTCAGCGGTCCAGAGATGTTCCTCTGAATCTCGATAGCGCGCATTGATACACCCTCTCAAGATGTACGAATCCCCTGTATCAATGCACATATTAAGAACATACAGCAACAAATTAAAATCTCATTGGAGAAAAGTGAGTCTCTGCTGTACTATTCTATGTTTATCATATTTGTTTCTTGTTCAACCATTGTCATTTTTTTACCATTCACTTTTTTAAACAAAATACATATTTACATCATTACATGGACAGTATTTTGCCTACAGTAGTTTGTACATTGTACATTTTATCCTTTCAACATACATATTACATACATCACTAATTTTATAGTTTTTACTGTCATAGCATCTTTTTTTAATGCTGTACATTACACCCAAAACATCTGTTTTGATTTTTAAAGTATATTAGTTATGGAATGGAAATAATATTTCTGGCATCATTTCTTTTCACAAAATAATAAAATTCTATGTGTACTTCTACTGTTAGTACATCAAGCTTGTTTTTAAAATCAAGATTTACACTAAAATAATGTGTATAATACAGAAAATGGGGTGCTTTACTGAAATTGATATTGAAATGTGAGCAACTGACTGAGCCAACTAACCTTCTGGATTTTCTCTCCTTTTGTAACTCCAAGACCAATCTGGGGAAGAAAAAAAAGAAAAAAACTAGAGCATTATTTACATGAACATTGAATTTCCTCATGTTTTAGAGAGAAAAAAAGTATAAGTTGCAAATTGATGATGAAGATGATGATGATGATGATGATGATGACGACGACGACGACGACGACAACGATGACAATGATGACTCATCAAAATTTACAAGGGATATGCACAATACAGTGGTCTGTATATTGTATATGACGTCATATTTCTAATTACAAAAAAGAAAACATTCATGGTGGTGGTGGTGGTGGTGGTGGTGGTGGTGGTGGTGGTGGTGGTGGTGGTGGTGGGTTGTGGTGGTGGTGAATGGTGATTCACAGCATTTATATCAGGCAATATTTCTGTTCACAAAAACTTTCACAATGAAAACAAAATAATGATCTGATTTAAACTTTTTAAATGTAGACTTCTAAGTTCAATATAAAACAGACCCTACTTTATAAAAAGAAACAGCCCCCCTCCCCCTTCCCCTCCCATAAAAGTGGTGTTATCTTCATCATCAGATCAATTGTAATAGTCTATGTATACCAATATTATTTTCACAAAAATAATCACTATCACGTCTTCATGATCATTAACATTTTCATCATCATCTTCACCATCATATCATTCATCATCATTCATCATCACCAACTGCCAACACCATATTGATATTCATGATATTCACCATGTCCATTGTCATCAATTTTTCATCATCATCAGTAGTGTACCATCGACCATCATCATCATCATCATCACCATCATCATCGTCAACAAATCAACAAAGTCGAGTGGAATTGGCAAGTAATCAACGTCATGTGTTAAAAATATGAGCAGCCGCGACTGCTCTTCCCTGGACTCGTCGTTAGCACAAGCCCGACCCACTCGGCCTGGCGCTGATAGCGGCAGGCACCAGTGCACGGGTTCCAAGGCCCAGTCGATCTCACCCGATCGAGTCAATTCTGATCAACGCTAGGAAAATAAAATGATCAACGAAATCAAACTTACTTGATCCTGGCCTACTTTGAGACTTTCCCATCCTTGACTACCGTACATCAGGTGTTTGATAGCTCATGCAAAAAAAATCCACTGTACCATCCAGAAATTGATAAACTCCCGATGTCTTGTTTCTGATTTTACTCTAAATTTCCAACCTTGTTCCTATATCCTCTGTATACAAATTGTGAACCTACGCGAAAAGTATGTACGGTACGGACGTACGTTGTTTTGCGATCGTACGTACGCCTACGTGTCGTCGCATCGCACGCTCTTGCCCGCGAAATGGTGGAAGTTTGTTTGAAGTGTTAGAGCAGGGAGTCCATTCCAACTCCCTGCAGTATAGAGAGGGGGTCGTTTGCTTTATTTTGTAATTCCGGGGCAACGAAACGAGAAAATGGCAGTGGGAGGGGTGGAATGGAATGAGGATTGGAGATCGCCCAATATTTTCTCCATATTGAATTACATTATCCCGTCTTTCTTCAACAAAGTTTTGAGGAAAGCCCCGCCCCTTCTTCGGATAATCAAAAGACATCATAATGACTGTCGAGATTTAAAGAGGGATCAAGTTTGTGACTTGGGGGGAGGGGGTAAAAAACGAAAATTCTTTATTGCAAAGAAGGGAATCCAACGGGGTGAGTGTCATCCAAATGACGGGATGGAGTAAAGAAAATAAATTGCCTTGGCTAATCGGGGGGGGGGGGCTGGGGGGGGGGTATGTAAATAGAAGAAAAGGGTTTCTTTTCAAGGATTTGGTGTGATCTGATCTGATTGTGATATAATATCGGCGTAGATTTTCCTATCCTTTTTCGATGTAGATTTCACACATTAATTTTGCATTTGCATTTAACCGTCATGCACAGTGTCAGTGGTGACGTTCGAAGAGGAGTAGGGGCATGAGAACCAAAATAATTATTAGTGACCAAACAAACAAAAATTAAGTTGGCGAATTTTGAATTTGTATTATAATATTTCTGCAATATGTCCCATCTGCAGGCCAAAAAATGAAAAGGTTTAATTCCAACGGCATTTGAAAGATAATACTAATTTAGAACTTCCCTAAAAAAAAGGGGGGCTTGAAAATGTCTTTAAGTGGGAAAATTACGACTATTAGTTGTCGAATTTACTTAAGAGCTATAAAGCCAGTAAGTAATATTCTGATTTTTAGACCATTGTACCGAATGGTCGTACGTTTTTTGCTGCGCAAATATTCAATCACTTTAATTTTGGCCATTACAAGAAGTGGGTTATTGATATAGTCAAATGCTCATGTACCCTTTACAGCTCATTTTTTTAATGTATGTTATTACCAAAGAAGAAAAAAGCCTGTCAGTCACTCAATATGTCTGACAGTGAAATCAAGCAAGTAAACGGGTTTCCTTGCATAATTTGAATATTAGGACAATGCTAACCTTCAAATTTCACAGATAAAACATACATGACATAATTATTAATAATTCCTGCAAAGTTATACAGAATTTGATGTTGGCTGCAAAAGGGACATAGTTTCTTTAACACTTAACAATTTCGGTTGACTTGATTGTTGGAAAAATTAGGATGTTCTCCTTTGTATATAATTATGTTTGCAAATTTGAAAATCTGATGACATTTCGAAAAGTAAGCTGAATATTAAAAAAAATTCACGAACCAATTTTTTACCTTTTTGAACTTAGCGGATGATCTGCTTAGCTAAATTTGCCAAATAAAAAAAAGATACTTGTGAGAGACAGACGAGTCTCATACAAACAAATACAACCAACCACTTTCCATTTTGGTGGCTAATAAGTGGAGTTTACGGGGGGGTGGTGGGATGCGGGCTACGGTATCAGTGTGATAATACCGGACGTTTAAACGTATTGATCAATGATGCAGCTTTTATCGTTGGAGGACGCTTTAACAGGAGACACTACTAATGGATCATCGATAAAGTTTGAAAGAGATGGATACAAATACACGATTAAACTGGAATGATAAACTAGAATGATGAACTACTTTTATACAAGTCTTTTCTTTCCGGCGATTCAAGGAGATCACTGTCTTGAGCTAGAGCTACAGGCGAAATGAACATCAGAGGAGATACCGCGGCCAAAAGGCGATTTCATTGACCCACTTAATTTGTCGATCAAACAAGGCCAAAATAGGCCCCTATCAGGACAAAAATAGGGAAGAAGCGAAGATTGCGTAAAAGGGTCGGATTGAGGGAGGAGAGAGCGAGAGAGAGAGAGGGGAGAGAGAGAGAGAGAGAGAGAGAGGGGAGGAGAGAGAACAGGAGAATGCACGGAGGGAGAGAGGAAGAAGTTAAGAGAGGGGGAAAAGCTAGAGTGTGAGAAAGAGAGAGAGATAGAGATAGAGAGATAGGGGGGGAATAAAAATCGAATTCAAACTCTTCTTCACAGATATAATGTCGAGTATAGCAGCAATTCAATTCATATAAACAGTATAAAACCGTTAACTATTGTGTGGCTTTTTGACATCTGAGACGTAAGATTGATGAAAGAAAGAAGGAAATAAAAAGTACGGTGCATAATTATTATGCGTGAGATGAGGACTGGTCCTATAATTTCGGTAATTTCGTTATTAATAGGCTGAACAAAATATTAATACACAGAAAAGTAGAGAGAGAGAGAGAGAGAAGTGGAGCAATATCAAAAACTGATGATGATAATGATGATAACAATGCTAATCATAATGATAATAATAATACAAATATTAATAACAATTATAATATATAGCATTACAAATAGTAATAACAAAAATATTAATAATAGTTATCATAATGATAATAATAACAATAATAACACAAATAAAAATAAATGGTAACAATGAAAGTAATGATGACAAATTAAATTGTGCAAAGGCGCCAAATCCACATGAACTCAAAATAATGATCAAGTCACAGTGCACCAGTACAAAATGAAATCACATTAAAAGCATATAGTACACAAAAGAAAACAGAATGGAGAACAGTGATTAACAGAAAGAAAAACAAAGATTTGAGAAAAGAAAGATATGGAAGAGAAGATATCGTCTGATGGAAAAGATAGCAAAGACAAAACTCATTACAGAGTAGAAAAAAATCGAACGCATCGATGCGGTACTGCTCAATGAGTCACCGACGGATGGTGTTACGCTCGTTCAACATCTAACAAAGATTACACGTATCGACAAACTGTAGTGTCTCCGGGCAAAGGAACAAGCTTTGGTTTACCCCCCTTGTTCGATTTGAAAGGGCTTTGGGTCATAGCCCCGCTCTCTCGCTGCAAGTGCTTCCATTATTTTATAAGCCACATTAAAAAATAGATAAATACATAAAGTGCATGGTGTGGGGCATGACAAATAAACAATAGCTTAGTTAACTTAATGAACAGGGTACCAGCATACACGCACAATATTTCCATACAAAGTATACCGCCAAGTATACCGCCAAGCAACCCCACCACCCCCCACCCCAAAAAGAAAACTTATCACGGCCGTTCCTTGGCGGTATCATTTTAATGACACATCGCAGAGCTATCGCGTTACTTTGAAGAAGAAGAAAAACAAATTTGCGGCTTCCCTTGAATTTTTTGCTCCAGGGACAAATTTTGATCATTTTATCAAAATTTCATCGATAGAAAAAATAATATTTGCAAATTGGCATTGGTTGGAAGCTTTCGGTGTCGCAGGCCGAACCTCTGACGGCAAAAATAAAAGAAAACGAAAATAAAATTAGGGGCTATCAAATTTCGATCCCATGAATGTTAGTAGCATGGGATTGAAAAATTAATACTCATTACACAAACTAGTCATGTTCTATCTTCATGCCGCTCCTATAGGATGTGTCAAGAAAGAGAAATATTTTGTTCACGTTTCCATGCTCGTTCTGCTTTACTTTGCATAATCATTTTGTATGTATTATGTTTGTATCAATTATAGTCAAAGAACATATTGTGCTATCATATAATTTACATTATGAACAAATTTTCTGTAACTTAGGGGATATCAGGTTTCAAGGAAATGTGTGCTCCACCCTAAAAAATCAAAGAAGGCTAAATTTGACTGTAACCTATAGGTGCATGTCTGAAATAATGTTCCTGGTGCTTTCATATTCATTGACCTCTCATCGGTCAGAATAATGATTTATCGCATTCTTAATTATTAAAGATAAAGGTGAGTTCTGGTTAAAAAAAAAAAAAAAAAAAAGACTTCTCACAGAATCAAACGAAACTTACACTGAATGTTCAAGATTACAAATAAATGTCATTCGCCAAACAATTTTGGTAGAAAATGTATACCGGCTGAGTAATGAGCACAGAAAGATTAGGAAATCAAGGTTGGTAGCCCCGACACCATTGTAGTTCCATACACATCTTTCTGTGTACAGTGCTTGTTACTTTACCAATACTGGGCCAAATTTATTATGACTTTGATGACTCCAGAACTTTGCAGTACACATCAATACTTACATGCTACATGATCAACTTGTTTTGATCCATTCCACACCTTTTCTATCAAAATGCAATCGGATGACCAGAACTCACCTTTATTTGTAAGGATACTATGTTGCAATGACAAACAAAATTGCCCTGTGCCTTGAGCATGTATGTTCATGTGGATTTGACGCCTTAAAAATAAGTTGTATATTAATAGTTTAAATCTTCAGCTTGAAAGCTTGAAAGGAAATTCTTGTATTTCCACGATCAATACCGATTGAGGAAATAAGGGGTCTTTAGCAAGCGAGTTCAGAAAAGATGAATTTTGAAATACTCTTAAATGTCATGGATCGTGAATTACCTTAAAAGGTTATTGTAAGCAAACTTTTAATCGGCAAATGGAATTGCGACGAAATAAATAATTTAAAAATACATTATTGGGAAAGGATGTTCATTATAGGTTAGCCACAGGAAGCCCAGATTGAGGGGCGATGTTTATTTTTTGTAATATTAATATGTTTATAGGTTTAGAATAATAATGAACATTACATTATTTCTTAATTTTCTTAGAATTTGATAACATTACTTTTTTCCAAAGCATTGCAATTAACATAATTATTGATCACACAATAATAGTGAGTGCAAAATGAAATCTATATAGGCCATGGTTTGATAGCATTTCAGCCACCATTTTGTTTATGGCCCTAATGGTGGCAATCAATCAACATATATAATCAAGAAAAGATGGAAAAAGTCATGGTGCAGCACAGTCAAAAAACGAATCAAAGCTAAAGGGGGAAAAGACTAAACTTACAAATGCTTATAGGAATCATTATTATGCTCAATTGGTCCAATATGTTTGAGATATAGGCCTTAAAGAGTTTATGCAAAGGTATAGGCCCCTTCATTTTTTTAATGCAAAATGAAAACAAGGATTACCAGTCAAATCCTAAATAGTCTATTTAAAATTTAAATCCATAACTCCTTATGCATAAAATATAAGAGATTTAGTTTTTAGTTTGAAGAGCACCGCGATCTAGTTTCTAATTATAACCTACATACCCTGATGGACTCATACCTCAGTCACACCGCCAAACTGACCCCAGACCGACTCCAAACCGACTTATTTTTTTTCTATAAGGGTAATGTATTTTTTTGTGTCGGTCCTTTGTCGGTCTGGCCCTGCTGGAAAGAACACACTCATTCACACTTATTCACAGTGTGAATCACAGTGTGAAATCACATTTCACACTGTGAACACAGTGTGATTAACACTGTGAATGAGTGTGAATGAGTGTGTTCTTTCCAGCAGCGGGTGTCAGTCTGGTGTCGGTCTGGTGTCGGTCTTATCGTTGTGACACAGGTACCGTGCTAAACCTTTTTTAATAATTATTATTCAATAGCAATTAACGCTTTATCCGCATGACCGGTGAATTTGCTGAAATAAAAAAGCAATATTGTATTTCGGATTCCATCCTTGTCTCAATTTATGCAGGTAACTAATAAAATATCCCTTTTATCATGCCGCTTGGAATTCTAAACTATCACCGGTTCCTCCCGCATTTTTAACTTCAACACAAGTTCCTTGAGTGCCAGTAGGGCGCTGACTCATTATACCATAACACAGAATGAATGCCCTTCTATCTCTTTTTTAAAACTCTTTATCTTTATAAAAAAAATATTGCTCAATAGCAATTAACGCTTTATGCGCATGACTAGAGAAATTACTGAAATAAAAAAGCAATATTGTATTTCAGATTTCATCCTTGTCTCAATTTATGCAGGTAACTATCCTTTTTATCATGCCGCTTGGAATTCTAAACTATATCCGGTTCCTCCCGCATTTTTAACTTCAACACAGTTCCTTGAGTGCCGGAAGGGCGTTAACTCATTATAACTTAACATAGATTGAACGCCCTTCTGCCAATCAATAGACGGCATGTACTTTTATTACAGGTGTGGAGGGTAATACGACGCTCAAAGACAAAAAGCCGCCAAAAACATGCCGCGTTTTTGCTCACGTGGCCCTGCGGCAAGGTAAAGATGCCACCCATCGGAGCAATAGGATTAATAAGTATGGAGGGGGTGAAAATGAGCCGCATTCCAAGCGACAGAAATATAATTTTTCATTTTCGAAGCTGGGAAATGGATAGGGCCACTCACGCGGTTTTTTGTGTTTGTTGGTGAGTTGGTGAACTTAGGAATGTACCCACTGAACACCTGTTGATCAAAACAAAGTGGAGATATAATATTTCTGGCCGTCGGAAATAGGATAACAATTGATTTTTAACTTGGGTATCTCTGTCTCTGTACTTGAAGAATATGCGTCAGTAAAATGACGGAGAGGGGGGGGGGGGGGGCACACTTCTCCTCGTTTTAAGGTTTTTACCCTACATATTTTCTACTGTTTCAAAATACCCATCAGAGATAGTTGATAATATCTAGAAAGTCGTTTTTTTCTTCTCTCCACGCTTTGTTCATTCAGCTTCCGCTTATAATGCTTTTTTGTTCATTCTTGCGATTTACTCAGATGAGTGCAAGACGAAAAGTTGTAGTATGTCTGTTTTTGTTGCTATTCTTAAATCTGAATAATATTCCTTCCCCCTTATTCTTTGCGCTTTCTAACCTTACAGACATGTTCTTTGTATATTAAAGAAGAAACTGGGCCTGATTCTTTAATGGCGTGTTGATGTTGAAGGCCAATATTGCAAATATTATCGAAATGGAATCAGTCCAGCGCATAATAAGTCAATGATGGAACATGAAAAAAATTGAAATTCATTACACAAGTAAGGAAAAAAAAGAGATCGTATATAATTACCCACAAACTAATTACCGGCATCCTGGTTTATTCGTTTTTTACTGGTAAAGAATTCATTAGAGAAAATAATTGGGAGAAGATATCGAAAACAAGATTACCGGAAGAGCAAATCAGAAAAAAGAAAAAACTATAAAGTGATGTATAAAATTAGAGGCAAATGACTCGAGATACATAAATAAGAATAATTTAGATTAAAACGTCAAGACAAATCGCTCAGCAATAATCAAGAAATCAAATGGATATTGACGGTAGTCGGTCCTTTTCTGACTCATTATGCATTCTATCTTTGCGTTCCTGCCATCGTGTCTTTAATAGGAGTGTGTCTATATGGTCTTTCTTTTAATCTGAATTAATTTAGCTAGCGTAATTCAACTTAAAAAGTTCAGTATTAATATTCGCACGGAGCAAGGATTGAATTGATGTTTATCTGAAAGCGTAAATTATTTTCCTGATCGAACTCAAACATAACACATAATATTGTCAACTCATTTCATATTGTAATTCATTTTAACGGTATTACGCTTTTATCGATACAAACGACTATTGGGGAGGGGGATGTTTTCTTAGAGAAATACCTTTCCCCCAAAACGAATGTATACTTCAGACCTTTTAGACGTATAAATTAGATAAAGGATTTTGTTTCTCGGTGTCTCATGGACGAATTCTACTCCTACTGAATCAGGCTTGTGGATTTTGCAGGCCTGTTGCCCGCCCGAAAAAGAAGTAAAGTTCTCTCATGAAATAAGTTTGATGGATAAATCAAGATTAAAGACCCATATGGACACACTTTAGGTCACTCATCCGATGAAAACCTAAGCTCGTAGACATCAATCAACGGCAAGTAATATGGCTCCACGATGCCAATGAACCTAGGCTAACGACTTGGCTATTCACTGTCTGTTCGTTCATATTCTCATCGCAACTAAGGGTCAAGCGTTCAATTGTTTTTGAAGAAATATCTGACATACCAACGACATTTCGTCTTTGACATAGAAAATATCGGCCTGGGTCGAAATTGAAACTGAAGAGTGAAGAAAAAAAAGATCATTTTAAACCGAAGTTGTGTACTGAATCCAATGTCTTGAAGAAAAAAAACACTGACTATGTTTAGGGTAGAATGCTAACATCTCAGTTCGGGGTCGAGTGGTCAATTGTTTTAGAAGAAGTATATGACATATATCAACAATATTCGTCTTTGACATAAACTCATGTTTAAATAATAATAATAACAATGTGAGATTTGTGAGGCGCCGAATCCATTTGCACTTGAAAGCAAATGATGAAGGCGCACTTGTGAAGAGAAAAAAAAAGATCACTTGAAAGCATCTGCATTATAAACAAACCCAAAGGAACAGGAGCAAAATAGAACATACAAAAATAAAAGAAAAATATATGCCCCATTAACAAAACAAAAAAAACGTTTTAAGATTATTTTAAACACTTTAACTGATCTGCAATTACAGAAAGCACTCAACAGCCAATAGGCCCTTGCATGAGCAAAGGTTCTTTCCCCCACTTAGTACGGGAAGAACAAGACATCCGGAGACCTGAGAGCGTAAAGATCTGGACGGAATGTAATGATTTATCAAGCCAATATTGTACTGTGGAGCAGAGCCATGGACACGATAAAATAAAAACAAAATAATATTGAAACATTGCGTTCACTCATGGCCAACCAATGGAGTGCTTTGAGAACTGGTGTAAGAAAGTCTAAGAAAATGACACAAAGTTGAAACCATATGGTTTGGAAGCCATCAAACGTTTCGAAGATGTAAATTGGCCATCCGTCTCCAACGTTCATACTATTATACAGGAGTGATATATTTTTTTTTAAGGAACGAAATGTTATACCGTATTGGACAGCGAAATGTACATGTTAAGATTTATGGAAAAAATATGAATTTAAAAAGCGTAGTATTGGACGAAACAATGAATGAATAAATGTCGGTTAGTAAAATCAAGGCTAACAAACGCTTGAGTAGCACTGGCAATCATTTTTTGTCACCTGTGGTTATTAAGAAAAAACCCTGACGTATGCAATGCAAGGTTGTGTGAAGGTAAAGGTTCAAAAGATAAATAATTAAATACATGGAATGATGAGTAAGCGGAGGGAATTTCTGTCACCTGTGCGCATGGATTCTTTTCAATAAATAATAAATGAGAGATAAATATATTAATGAATAAAAAGAAACAATAAAGGTCAAATCAAGCGGTCAGTAGTTAAAAAGGGAAGAACGTATTTACGATATCGGCCTTTGACAAAGAAGAATAACACAAACAGAGAAGATATGTCACAAATATATGAATCATATAGAGGACACTGTATCCATCCCATTCACATGATTCAAGATTAATCACACCGAGTAGCATCTATGTAATACCCGTTGGACACGAGGTGTCAATACCTTGACGGATGACTGCGTCAGCGACTTGAGCGGGCTTAATTGACCCGACAGTCCTTGACGCAGCGCATACGTCATCAACACGACGCCTCTCATGCAATCTCTATAACAAGCATTTTGTTTGCTCTTCCTTAGTTCCATTACTTTACGAAAACATAATGCTTTCAAAATCTATGATGATTATTTATTTATCAAATATATTATTAAAAGAAAACGGGCAATAATATAATTTTTGCTTCTTTTTCACAGAGTCAATCGTATCTTTATGATTGCGAATAGCATGAAGATAGTTATGAAGGTCAACGCCAAAATAATGTTATTATTTGTAATGAAATGAATCACTTTACATTCTTCGCATAGGCTATCGAGTTTCGGTGAGGGAATAAGAGTAGAAGTAGATGTAATTTTCTTAAGAATTCCTAGGTCATGAAGTGCTTTTATTCCTATATTAACCTATCTTCCACAAGACTGTTTTCTCTTGGAACTTTCCCTATTCATACACTTTCCTCTTCCCTACTACTTGCGTCATTGCGTATTAGAACTCAATTATATCATTTCCCTTCACAAAATCTTATTCTTTGCTCACCTCCTCTGTTGAAGCATAAATAACATATAGCTATTCATTTTACACCGCGCGGGAAAAACCTGATGATTTCCATTTTATGGAGTAGAGCGAAAAATGAGTAATATCGTTAAAGGTAACCAGTTTTGGAAACGCCCCCCTCTCAAAAAATAAAATGGAAGCTCTTATTACCAATCATGTGAAAGAATATGTTTTGACTAATACGTGATCATACAAATTTTGCCGAGAAACCACCTACTAGTAAGTTGATATTATTTGGTAAATTATTATATCTATTTGGACCTGATAGATATAACGCACGTGGCGCGCACGTGTCGCGTTGCCCCATATACATCTTTATGTGCAGTGCTTACCAAGACTGGGCCAAATTTCTTATCATTTTGATGATTCCAGAACCTTGCAGTACACACCAATACTTATATGCTAGATGATCAACCTTTTCTGATCGATTCCACAACGTTTCTTTCACAATGCAATCGCATGATTATCTTTAATCTGTCATTTGCGATGAAATTCCAAAGTGCATATGATTATGATGGAATGCATGCAGGTAAATGTAATGTGAATGGGCAATAGTATTCCCTTCTACTGAAAAGACTATTTTTTCAATTTAGTAGTTTCAAAGAGCATTCTTTATTTAGCTTGAAAGAGCATGATTATGATAATTACATTGCCATAAACTGTTTGGGATAGACATCATGATTATCTTAGTAACACACGCTAGTATTTTCAGGTACAAAACTGCTTTCCACGGACTCTACATAATTATATATAATATACTAGTTCGTTTGATAATCAAAGCTATATTAAAATATATGATAGTTTTTTTTTTTAAACCAGTTTTACATTAATGTGCTTTGTTTGGTATATTACTATTTTTTCCTAATTGTGCGGTACGTTCCTTTACTATTCACCAATCAAATGCATATTTTTCAATCTGTTTCAGATCATCTTCTTTGTATTTATGACTTTGATGTTAAATGTTTCAATCTATATGTTATCTATTGTATATTGTAAACAAAACAATATCTTTAGCCTTCGGATAACGATCATGTATCCTATTTTTACTGTTTTTAATATTAATGAAACCCGAATGATTTTTTATTTCATTAATGTAAATAATACAAAATAAAAAAATAAAATAAATAAACAGATAGAGAGAGAGAGAGAGAGAATTTTTTTTCCCAGTTTTATTAACTCCCTGATAAGCCCTACATTTTATTATGTTCATCGTTCGAAGGCGAAGCTGATAATCTGAGAAGACAAAATTGATTTGCTACAAGAAATTCAATTTATGCTGGAATTGGTAACGTGTAACCATTCAGTTCCATTCAGTTCGAGAAGCTTTTGTTCGGCCCTTCTCCACTCCTACTTGCTATATATTTTCATTGAAATCTTCAGAATTCAAAAGATCATTATACACGTAGCATAGACCTAAGATTCATGCAAAGAAAAATAGGATTATTTCGTTTCATTTTTTAGATGACAGAAAATCATTTCATCTCCTTAAAAATAAAAGCATTTGGCTCATTTTTATAGCTTCTCCATTTGAGTAATGTCAAGGGGAAATCAGACCTGGCCTTTGCTATTCTGAAATCCACATGAGTCATTTGAATGTCATGGAAATATCGCCTTGTTTTCCTTTTTTTTTGTTTTTTTTTGTTGGTATTATTATTTTGTTATCCAACGATTCTCCTATCATTTTGCTCAAGTCTCAAGTCTTCTTTTCCATCTGTTTTGGTTTGTCATGTATATATTCTGACCTGCTTCGAACCTCTGATATATACTGCTGAATTTTTGAAGGAATATCTTTCTACCGGGATGCTGCTTTGTTTTATTTTTTAATCCGTATGATGACTTAATTGCAAGCAACTTCGTTTGGAATGCAATGCGAGCGGCAAATATGCATTCCATTCAAATAGCATTAAAATTAATGACGAACGGAGGAAGAGTGAAGAAGAGATAGCGACAAGAGAGACTGATAGACTAGAGAGAGAGGAAAAGAGAGAGAGAGAGAGAACGAGATAGACAGGGGAGAACAGAAGAAAAGGGAGATAGAGGATGCTTATGATGACGGGTCTTACACGCATTCCTCTTTGATGTATCATGCATGAAGTGGTGAAAGCCTAGAGAGTAGGAAGTCAGCTGCACTGGTAGCGGTGTTAGGTTGACGTCAAATGATAGAGTTCCTGGACCTTCTAAGGACCCATGTTTAATAAAAGAAGTTTTCCAGAGTTTGCTTTCATCAGCATCCATTGATTGCAGAATAATACCAAGAAATTTGCACTCTTACGCATCCTTAAAATTTGAACTTTTTCAAAACGATCAAACTCTAAATAAAAGCATACAAGTCATGTAGTTTAAACCTGTCTCTTAATCATTATCCCCTTCCTGTCTTTTGACTAACACAATTTCCATCTTTAGTTTTGATATCTCGGTCGTTGTTTCACCCTTGAGACCTGATACTTTTCTCCGGTCTTGGTCTTATATACCACTTTCCATCTGTTACTCATGTACCAATGACCACTTTTGTCGCTTCATTATCTTTTGCATGTATTTGTTCCTTATTTCATCTATTTTTATAAACGTGATGTATTTATTTCTTGGGGTTATGTATTTATTTCTTGTAGTTTACTGTAACGCCAGTGGAAACCAAATTTCTATGTAACTTATTTGCAAAGACCAAATAAAATATCTTGTATCTTGTATCTTGTCATTGATTCCAGAAAGTAATATTATCTTAAGATGATTCATTCCATTAGGAGGCGGTGTGCTAAAGTGGTGACTTTAAAACCATTCAGAAGCAATCCTAGTAAGATTGAACCAATATACAGCTGCATGCAGTTCATTCCAGGCATTGGGCCTACATCAAACTTGTCTTTAATCTTCTTTTTTTGCGCAAGGCATTAATAAGTAATAGTAAAGTGAATGCGTATTTTTGCGTGCGTACGCTTGCGTCGGTCTGTGTGGGGTAGAACGCTGGTTACACTTTACCCACACCCACGCACTCACCCTCGCGCACACACAAATTTCCGTCAGCGAGGCCTTTCTCTAAAGATTAAATATTAATGTTTTATTAACAAACAAATTGAAGGCAGGAAATGCTTGATTCATCTGTTATTGAAGATACGAGTCTCCCAATAAATGAATTATTGATACTATACACTCCACAAAAAAGTAAGTCCCCCCTTGAATTTAATATAAGAAGAGAAATAAATGCATTTCATAAATTAAGAATTGATGTACGCAGAATCGTCTGCATTGTATAATTAGTTTATGATCATAATTATATAACTACATATTAACAAAACGATAATAATTAACACAACATCATGTAGCTTACATTAAATTCCAACATCTACCAGCTTTATATTTAGTAGACAAGCTACTATCAACTCCAGTAGACTATTTCAAGCCAAGTAGCTATAGGCTTCTATAGTGCTAGAGGAAATCTCATTACTTTTCAAACGGCATTTATCAATACTTCTCTCGGAAGACATGTACGAAATAAGGTCTTCATAGTCTCTTTTCGCCTGCAGCCGATGTTTAGAAAGGCATCGTCTCCTTTCAGCTGACGACACAATGTTGTAATTACAAGGTTGACAGCTGATCAAAGGTACCGACAATAATTCTTCTGCTCTCCTTCACACTTCTATAACGGCCTTACACGATTATCACTCGTCTTGTTTATTTCTTGCTGTCTTTCGTTCCTTCTTCATTCTTCTCTCTCTCTCTCTCTCTCTCTCTCTTTCTCCATCTATCTTTCTCTTTCTTCTACTTCTTCTTCTTCTTATCCCCTTTCTATGTTTCTTCTTTTTATCAATTTCTCTTATTGCCTCTTTCTTATTTAATCCAAACTCACCTTCTCATTCCCTCCCATCCTCCCTCCACTTTCTCCCCCTCTCTCCCCTATCTCTCTCTCTCTCTCTCTGTACCGTTTCTCTCTATAATATCATAGTCGTGTGTTTTTGTTGTTTTATTTTTGATTATTTTTTAATTTGTTCTCCTTTTGTTCTTTTTGTGTAACTTTATAAACCTTAAGTTTATAGATAACGGATTGTTAAAAACAGGAACAAAACAAATTTAACAAAACATGCTTGAAATCATTTTACTAAAATGCCAACTCATGGATGCATATTAATTACGCACGTGCAGTTAGATCTAATTCTCGAACTCTCTACATTATTTTCTTTGCTCTAATACGTTTTCCATCTAAACAGCAAACAACATCTGTTCGGAAATGGGAACATTAAAGGCATCGTTTAACAGTCGTTTAACAATGTTAAATCTGAGATGCACGGCCCTACGTGTTATCAGTGTTTGTGATTATGGTGTAATATCGACGCCCTAAAAAATTGCGCTTCAAAATGATCATGAAGTTCCTCAAAAAAGTAAAAAAATCTTTGAGTGTCCGGTTTTACCATACTCGTTTTCCCCAATAGATTGTAGTATTATGAAAACCGTTAGGAAGACGCAAAATTCGATTTCGATTCCAATCATTAATGTCTTGATAATCAGACAGGCGATCGGCATGTAAAAGTCATGGGGTTCCTGACTGACCTAAAGGTATATAATCATCATTGCAGCATGAGTTAAATCCAGGACTTTGTTTCAGAATCTAAGACAAAGTTACCCAATCCCTTTAATGTAGTCAGCGAGTGTCTAATTGTCCAAAATATGTACCGTTTAACTTTATGAGAATTTGTTTTTCCCGCCATGATATGCAGGGCTTATTACCTTTAAATAGCAACATGATGCGAAAGACAGTGATAATCTTGATTCTTGGTTTATTAAAAAATGTCTGAGTATCTTTGTGCATAATATGTTCAGACGCTCTCAAACAAAATTGACTACACTAATTTCTTTAGCTTTAAAAGTTCAAGAAGGACAACATGAGTCCGAGTTATCGGTCCCGCCGGACAATTTTTTTTGAAATTTCAAACCTTTCGATATCATTTTCAAGAAGTAAAAGAGAGAGAGGAAATCAGAGTGACTTTTCTGATATATTTTTTTTTTCCTCTTACATTTTTACCTCTTACAATTTTACCTCTTACATTTACCTATAGCACCGCGCAATCTAGATACAACAAGATATTGGAAGATGAACGCCTCTTAAAGTAGATATTCATTGATTTTAAAAACTAACTTTATTTTCATTATTGCAAAGTTGAAACTTTGATTCGACAAGGTTATCAAAATTCAATGCTTGGAAAGATTCGAAGTAATGATTATTATAAATTATAAAACGCTTAAATACAGCCCCGGCATAGCACCTGAAGAGCTCTCCGAACGCTGCTGAGATGTGTGAGATCACAGTATGGACATGACTTGCACAAGCAGACGATGTCCCATGACATCTCACACATTTTCAGTGCCTGTGTTTTCATCTTCTCTTGAGTTCTTTCTCTTACTTCACTACCGTCAGGTTAAATGTATAATCTATTTCCTCACTCTAAACCCCGCGCATGGTTTTATTTTGATGACAAATGCAGCGATACAAAAATAAAGGAATCTGTCGCTTGTAAACAAAATAAGACGCCATTGTATATTCAGATGCACACACCGGGGTATGTTCGGCGTTTCAAGAGGGAACAAATGCCGTCCTTAATATCATTCCGGGGGTTTTTCAATTTGAAAGTCCGGTTTCTTTGATTGTTAATTAACCCCTATCCTGTGTATTAACAAGCAACAGATTTTAGTTATCAGAATCGGGTCATATCCCCTTTTGAATGGTTTGACATGCCATTACGTTTATATACACTAAACTCATTATAATTTGAGAAATAATAGCTTTGCAATTATGTTCATTCTCTATGGGATGTCGTCTGCTTGAGCAGTGTTGGTCCATATAGTGACGTCATTAAAACATCGTATTTTTCCGGGGAATCTCTCGTATATCCCAGCTGCTATGGAGGTGGTTGTATTTGTATTTTTTTAATAAATTACCCGATATGTAGTTCACCTAAAACTTGTCCGATGGCCATCTGTTAGCTTATCAGTTTCCAGTGATACATTAGTTGAGATATTTGTGATCTTCTTTGAATTTCACCTTTAAAGCTAGACTTCTATACTATAGTTATGAAAAATGACTGAAAACGTAATACTTGTTCTCTTATTTTAAGAACTTCTTATTACTATATAACTTAGATTAGATTATTTAACTCGCTTAAATGCCCCACACCCTCTCTCTCGCTCTATCTCTCCCTCTCTCTATCTCTCTCTCTCTCTATCTATCTCTCTCTCTCTCTATCCCCCCTCTCTCTCTCTCTCTCTCTCTCTCTCCCTTTCTCGCGCGCGCTCTCTCTCTCTCTCTCTCTCTCACTCCCTCTCACGACACTTAGGCGATGTATTATTTTTTCTAATACTTTCACATCTTATTCTGATCTTAGAGTTCAAAAGTTACTTCGATTGTAAAACTAATCTCCGCCACTGTGGCAGTCGTTGTTAATTATCTTAATTCATCTAAAATCTGCAGATAACATTAAAGATACTATGTCCCTTTTGCAGCCAACATCAAATTATGTAGAACTTTGCAGGAATTATGAATATGTCATGTATGTCCTTTGTGTGAAATTTAAACGTTAGCAGTGTCCTAATATTCAAATTATGCAAGGAAACCCGTTTACTTGCTAGACTTCACTGTCAGATACTATTGAGTGACTGGCTGGCTTTTCTTTCCTTCTTGCTAATGACATACATAAAATGAGCTGTAAAGGGTACATGAGCATTTTTTGGTCTACATCAATAATCCACTTCTTGTAATGGCCAAAATTAAACTGATTGAATCTTTGCGCAGCATAAAACGTACGACCATTCGGTACAATAGTCTGAAAATCAAACTATTACTCTAAAGCTCTTAAGTCGATTTGACAACTAACAGTCGTTATTTAGGCACTTTAAAAGACATTTTCAAGCCCCCCCCCCCTTTTTTTTTTAATTTTTTTTAGGGAAGTTCTAAATTAGTATTATCTTTCAAATACCGTTGGAATTTAACCTTTTCATTTTTTTTTGGCCTGCAAATGGAACATATAGTACCTTTGATCAAGACAGTTTCGGGCAATACCAATCACTATGTTAGCTTCGGCCCTATTCATACGTCCCACCAGCAACCGTCACCCTCCATCGAAGAATAATGGCAAATCTCTACAATGCTACTTCCATACGCCCCAAAGTGAAACAGAACCTGTGCTGTCTTCACAAGAGGAGGTCGCTGTCCTCAAAATCGGAACACACACACATACACACACGCACATTGTACGTCACCCCATATAACATTCTCTGGCTTAGTTTTCTGTTTTTATGTATATATTTTATATGAATATAACATAAATCAAAAATCTCTATTGAATATCTGCTTGGCTTTAATTGTCAGTTTTTCATTGACGTATCTAATGCAAAGCCAAAGGTAATAACAATTATTGAAGAGAAATCCAGTTATAAGACGCGACGTCAAATATCACTCGTTGCTAGGGGAGACCACGCATTAAAGAAAAAGAGGAAAAATGAAATACTTAGTAGATGATCTTTAAACGGGAACCGCGCCCTAGCTATTTCCTTCCCTCGTCGGCAAACGCGGCGAAGATCAAAGCGTCTCTTTTTTCCATCCGCTAATTGCTCCACAGAGTGCAGTTACGAGCGATGATTGGAATAATTGTGTGAAAATCTGCTTGCCGCACATTACGAACTCGGCTGAACGAATTTAACAGGGTATATTAAATTCATGTGCATTGCATGGCGTCGCGCAGAGTTCCGCCGCGGTCAGAAGACAGCCGGTGTCGCAGAAGATTCGATCCGGGTTCCGAAAAATCGAATCAACTGAAATCACATACCCACCAATACGTCCCGGGGCCGCCGATTCTATCCGGCCTTTGCTCAGGGCTTCTGCTAATAAACTGACGTACATTTTCATTTTTGATGTCGGAGAAACAGAATGTTGGAATAGCCTACCGCTAGACATAAGAAAAGCCCCACCTGTTGCTGTCTTCAATTTTTGTTTAAGACGCACTTGTTTTCAGGAGCTTTTTTATATCTTTATTTATTTATTGTGAGTCTGTAAAGCAGCACTGTTTTCATCACAACGCAGTAGAGTACATCTATAAAGTAGCTGTGCTACAGAAAGTTTGGGCTCATAAATCCAGGAAACAGCGACGCAATTTAGATGCATCTTTTTGCCATTTTGACGACTGCGAGTCTTCACGCCGCAAGAATCTGATGGTATTTTTTTTTTTTTAAACGAGCGGTAAATGAGTTGGTAATTGGTGGTCTGCACCATGAATGGCATTATGATCTTAAATTGGCAGTTGTGTGCGCTTTGTTGGTGTAGATGTTTTGGAGACGTTTGATTGGCTGCAAAGGCAGATCAGGGCCCCGTCTTAAAAAGAGTTGATATCAATCGCATCTTATTTGCGATTGAAATCAATCTATGTACATAAGAGATAGGAGACTGCGATCTTGCGATTGATTGGAGGACTTACGATTGATTTGGATCAATCGCAACTCTTTGCAAGACGGGGCAGAAGAGAAAATGTGCATAATTTAGGGGTGTTTTACCATTATACATGATGTAAATTCCGTGCAATAGACGTGTTGTAGAGATGCGGATCGAATCAGCGAAGGAAGAGGCGGGTAAATATTCCACCGATTGGTTACGGCGGAACGTATCACATGGCCTAAACGGATCGTTCGTGACACTGGCTCTTAGCCTATTGAGAAGTCGTTTATTATTGATGAGCTTTTTAGAAGGGATGAGTGAAGGCATAGCAACTTACTGTTGAGTGATATTGTGAGAGTGAGGGAGAAAAAAAGCTGAGATGGAGACGGGGGAATGGGGACAAAAATAAGGAGGATGAAGTGTGAGAAAGATAAGGAGAGAGGGGGTTTCATGTTAAGATATCTTAATATTACCCCCCCCCCCCTGCCACCGTTGTACATATCCTCGCAAAGAAAAGGGGAAAAAGAACAGTAAACGAGAAAGTGAGTGGGGAATAGGAGCAGAGACAGAGAAAGAAAGGGAGATAGACAGAGAGAAAGAGAGAGAGAGAGAGAGTGGGGGAGGGGAGGTCATGATAACGAGAGACACCATAATGGCCTTGTATCATGGTCCATGCTTATATCCTACCAAAAAATTACGCGTTCCGTCGCTTTGCTCCATCATGCTAGCAAGTGCCCCCTCAGTGACGACTAGGCATGCACAGGTTACGCCACTGATATATAGACTGATACGAAGATCCTTTAACAAATAAACAAAAAATTGGACTAAACTTGATAAGCACTAATACAGCTGGAATGCTGATGTATACATCATTGTCTTAAACAGTCACTGAATGACTTGATTTGATTATCTTTAAATTCCTTCAGGAAGAATTTTAAAGCTTCAAGTCTGTATTGTTAAGAATGCATTGTCATAGACATGTTTATGAGTTCTGAACCGGGTGCTGAAGGTGACGTAAAAATGACGAGTGTTCATTGTACTTTGATTTTAGTTCGATGAGTCATAAAAGTAGTAAGTTTGTCCTGTAAAAGTTAAAGCCCCTCTAAAGTGTTGGGAGCCCAAAATTTGCCAAAAAATACACACTTCTGCAAGGATTTTCAAAACAAATGTGTTTGAAGACGAATATTGATGACAGATTACTATATTTTGGTTTTGTGTTGTACGCAGAAAACCACAGTTTTGTATTCTTTCATCGATATTCGTCTTCAAACACATTTGTTTTGAAAATCCTTGCAGAAGTGTGTGTTAAAATAATGATATCCTCTTTTACATTATGATACAATTTAGGTGAAATTTTGCCATGAAATATTTGAGGCTCCCCAACACTTAAGAGAGGCTTTAAGATTTGATTTGCAACTCTAAAGTATAAAATATGTAGCGAACAGATTATGTTAGCGAAGTAAATGAGTGGTAAGAGCATATCTATAAAATAAAAAAATGACGAGGGGGGGGGGGTTACAGCCCAGCCACTAATGGATATATGGATAATGGTAGAGAGGCCTACATGAATAAACTAATCATTTATTTCATATATTATTTGTAGTTTTATAATACAGAGTAGAGTTGTTAGCTTATGTTGACTTACAAAACCGGTTTCGACAATACGTGTTGAACAACATGATAAGATATCAGAGTATTCGTGTGAGTTTGTTTGTGTATTTGTTTTTGTTTTCATTACATGATGTGTTGATATAGTATCTTCATGTTCAATCATGATTAATATCTTTTATTAATCTGAAAGACAGAAAAGTCTAGAAAACTCTATTGCAATACAAAGTAGTGCCCTTCTGGCTCTCAACAGACAACCGACAAACAATTATATATTCACTGACCTACTTGATTGCGCGTTGGTGAGAAATGGTCTCTCTTGTATAAAGATACAGGTATGTTTGTCCATTTCTCTAAACAAAAATGCAGATCACGAAATGTTATCATCGCTTAAATCCCATCTGCACTAGTGTGGCCAGGGGGAATTAGACCTCCCTGCAAGGTCACTGACAGGTGGTTATCTCATCAAATCAGCTCTCAATTAACATAAGATAAAAGGGATCATGGGGGACCAATATGCACCGATTGGCATTTTTTGCTATATAGAGGGCGTAAGTAGCTATAAGTAGTGCAGTGGGGCTTTAAAGTAAGGGCAATATAAAGATGAGCCTTTGAAACCCTACGCTAGAATTTCTTCGAACACAGGCTACGAATGGCGCACACTCTGCTCGCAACGCGAACCGGTCGAGGTTCATCGTGCGTGCGGATGGGGCGAATCTCAATGGGCGAATCGTAAGAATCGCCGCAGGAGACCAAGTAATTAGCAAATGAAGTCGATGATCATCGTCGATTATTTATCTGCCCCACAGTGCCTTTCAGTCGTTCCGACGCCGCACCCTTCTCTTTAGATAACCGAATTAGAAGCTCCGAACGATTCGCTTCTCGTCTGCCGCGATGAAGGACAGGTTTTTGGTGGAAACGGCGGGGGCAGAGGAAGAAAAATGCATAAACATAATGAGGAATTTCTATGTTATGGCCTCTGAAAGTACAGTGGAATATTTTTCTTCAACAGAAAGGCGTATCCAGGATGTAGGGTTTCAAAGCAAAATAAATGTTATGACCAAAATTTTTCAAAAGAAGAGCTCCTCCCTTTCCTCCCCTTGATTTTTATTTAAAAAACAGTTTAAATCTAAATAGCTGGACATCACAAAGACAAGGGTAGCAAATTCAAACTATAACTTGCCAACAGAAACTTTGACTGCAGAGGGGTAGGTGTCATTATTCCTGATCCCCACCCCTCTAGCGGTGCCCTCGCTAATAATTGCGCCACACTGTCTTCGTGCCTGGTTCTGGGGCAATGAACCTCAGAAAATATGTCGAGCGTAAAGTTACCTATTTTTATTCGTTCTCACTTTAGGGTGCTTTGGCGCTAATGATCGTACCAATTATAGGAAGCAATAAAACCGGGAAAATTGAATGAATTCTAAATGCGTCATGATTAACGCCATTTGATAGTACGGAAACTAATACGGCGTACTAAGACTTCAGAAAAGATAGCAAAACAAAGGGCATGCTTTCACGAAATGATTATAATATATTTTTTTCGAAATTATATCACTTGTTTTCCCACAAAATATTGAGATGTGTATTCATAATTCAGAAACAATCAAAATTAACATATGTTTTAGAAAAATGTATCACAAAGGGATGAAATCTTGTGCATTGCAGAAAGGGGAATTTTCAATTACACAACGGATGATTATGTTTATATTCTTAAGGGAAATTGAAATGTGAAGGGGAGGTGTAAACGTGGTAAACATTAAACGTTAAACAGTTTATTTGGATATCATTTACGGAGGCGCCTCGCAAAATCGCTTTACAAAATATGTGCTCTTAAGTAGTTTATTATTAACTATTTTATCGGCAGGGCGGCTCCTTTTACAGAAAAATCGCTAATTAGAAATCGTAAAAGTTTAGGCCACTATATATTATGTCGATGATTGGCATGGAACAGCTGCCGGGAGGAGTTTTATTCCTGTCGTTTAGGTCCCTTTCACACTATATACGGATATATCTGATTCGGAATATTCATGCTTTTGACCTTTCAAAATTGCTCCAAATTATCGTAGCACCTCTGCGAATCCAAACGATGTACAAGGACAGTTGTCAGAACAAGTTAGAACTATACAAAGAATAGTTAAGAATCATAACGATTCATAATGTTCATATATAGTGGTGTAGTTCTGGTGCAATTTTTGCTTTGAAAAAAGAGATGTGACTATTTAAATTATGTCTTGTATTACTGTTTTTCAATAAAAAATATCGTTACCTTAAACAAAGATGCAAAGAAAAACACGTAACAACCCAAAACAGCATGAGACTTAACAGATATAGACCAAAAAGCGAAGGTGTATGTTAATTGTTTAATTTGCATTTGATAAGTAAATATTTTATGATTATTAGTTTACTTAAGCGGAGCATATGGAAGACATTGGCTGAAATTATAATGTAATATTGATACTAATAACCTCACAGCAATACAAAATTTATAGCAATAAATTTGTGACATAGATGACGGAACTTGATGAATAAAGTAAATGCAAGATTAGTTTTATTTTTGTATCAAACAGAATAATACTAGATTTACGATCTTTATGCATTCTACAAATATATTTCATCCGGTGGCTACCATGATTAAACAAAAGGGAAATTAGGTTTGATTACAATGGTTGATATGGAGACATATTTTAGTTGAAACAAGGAAGACAAGATAATAAAGTGTTCAAATGGTCTCTGCATGAATTAGGACACAATTTAAAGTACATATTGGGTGAACCGGTGAACGCTGAAGTCACAATGCAAGTTAGTTGCGTTCGAAATGAAGAAAGAAAAAAACTTACATTGTTGAATATTTGCTAAACGTGCATCATAAAATATTCTTTCTCCTTGAAGATTTAGAAATGGAGAATTACATGGGAAAGTAAATGTAAAAAATTAACTATTGCGAATAAAGCGTTATTTGTTGGGAACAGACACGTAAATTAACATTAACACCCCAAAGATGCTTCGCATTGGATCGTAACAAATGCGGAGGATATCATACTAAAATAAATTCTTTTTAATATTCTATCGAGAAAAATAATCATATTCCCACAATCACTATATGAAGAGGTTTAAATAATCATTCCAATTGTATGGGCTTCAGTGTATGTACGAAAATTTAGCTGGAAATGTGTAGCCATATTTTTTCTTCTCAGTTGCTCACATTTTTATATGGAAATCAAGAGAACAAGTGATTTATTTTCGAATGCTCATGTTGCCTCGATCATTCTCCTATTAAAAATTATCAGAAATAATATGAATACAGTGGGGTTGACGAATTTGATGATTTTAAGCAATCTTGACCAAAGCCAGGAAGACGGAAAACACAAGCAAAATGCCAAGCTTAGCATCCACGCGAAGGGCAGTCGCGTCGGAGAGCGTGCCAAAGTCGTCATCGCCGGCCGCGGCCTGAACGGCCTGGCAGTTGTCGGCGTAGTAGCCGATACAGGCCGCCCGCTGCATGACATGGGACACGTAGTTCTGCTCATGAACGCCGTGTACGAGATGGGACATGGGGCCGATGGCGAAGATAGCGACATCGTCCCCTCCGTGTGTCTCGAGGAACGTCGGGACGACAGCCTGGGGCAGGTAGAACGGTCTTCCTGCAGTTACGAAAGAGGAGGATTGTTTAATTTATAGATTAGAAGGGGGGCTGAGATGTGACTTATTTTAAAGCATAACTGCCTAGAATATTAGAAAAGTTATGGGGGAGGAGGATGAGCTATTGCATTAAGACCGACATCCCTGCTTATCTACCTATGAAGGTCCTCTAATGTGCGATCAGACATTCTCGGAGTAATGCCTAAGTCCTCATTGAACTTATATCAGGTTTAGCATAAATAACTATATATATATCCTTGACATAATTGTTTCCATGATAAACCCCGTGAATGTTGTGTAGCTTCTATTTTTAAATGAAAGAGTAGATTTTTAGTAAGGTTGGGATGCCGAATTATCATCTTCTCCCGCTGGTTCTCCCAATTAAGACTTGAATGGAATGTAATTTCCTTTCATGGATTGAGATCTATATGTGAAAAATAATAAATATACATTCTACGAAAAAGCTCATCATTTTATTACAATCATGACATAACTCATTATTCGTGTGGACACTTTGGCTTTTCAACAGAACATTAATAACAAATGTTTTATTTTTCATTTTTGGAGATGAATTAACTCGGTATTTTAGGATACATTTAATTTCTTGAAAAGGTCGGACAAGGGCGACTTGTGTCGAATGCGGTGGGGAAAAAGTTAATAGACCTATGTTATCATCCGTCACAGGAGGGCGCCGTCCAAGAAGTCTGTAGGAGAGAGATGTAATGATCGCACCGGGTCCATTCATGTAGCCGACTGTGGTGTAAGACCCTAAATCGGTAGACCGTCCGTCAGACTTGCCTGCATGAGAAAGCAAACTTAAATTGGTTACAAAATAATTATTCATACAGAAAATATAAAGATTTTTTTTTGGTAATCGGCAGGCAAAGTAGTGGATTGAGTATACACGCGCTGAAAGGAGGAGGATTGCTAGACTAACTACCTTCTTAAGCTCTTGAAGGGTTAATTACCTCCTAGCTCTCCTCTCCAGTGCGAGACTTGCTTTATCATGTTCATGCACCCTAGTGTTACTCATTCATCCAGAAGATCACACAATAAAGTTAGTTCCAACTAACATTCCTTCAAATATTCATTCCTTCCGAAATCACTTTCAGACTGGAATTTTTTTATCACCATATACATGTAGTTCAGAGTTAAGACTTAAGATTAAAAATCCCGACGATTTCAAGGCTCATGTACAACAGCAGTTTCAATATTATCTGATTATTTTATGCGAACACCCAGTCCGATCATTTAACTCCACTGTTAAAGGGTGTAGAGCCTTATGGTTTTCAAATTCAGGTTCAGAGATGAAAAGGGAAAATCGGAGACACAGTAAGAGACAAAAAGGAGGTCAAGAAGGGAAGAGAAATATATATCATGGGGTGGGGGTATATTTTGATTTTCTTTTTAATTCGAGAAAGACAGAGAGATAGAAGAGAGGAAAGGAGGGCATTAACAGATAGAACGAGACAGAGATGGAGACGAAAGGAGGTGCGGGTGAGCTTTACAGGGCTCTAATTGAGGATGGAAGATATACCAAGTATAAAACAATAACATCATGTTTTCAAATTCTACACCTATGCCTATGTATTGCATCCTATATAGCGCCAGCTCTAGTCGCATAAACTGAAATCAATAAGGAATTTTGTCTATAATAATATTGAAATAAAAAGAGTTATATTTTTTATTTTTTAGTATGATATAGAATCAACATTACTAGAAAGAGAAAAGACAACGCAGAGAGGGGAGGGTGGACGTTTCCCAATTATATGTCTACGTCACTGCCCTCCAGCTGAGGTGGGGGGGGGGCAGAGCAGCCAACGGCGCTATAAACCTAAATATTGACTTTACCTCTTGAGTCATCAAAAAGGGGTTGGGCAAACTTCATTCTAGGATAGATACGCTATACAGCCCATTACATTGTTTATATATTTTTTCTTTACCTAATATGGGGTTTCCCCTAGCCGAGTAGCCCGCCATCTTGAATGTATGGGCGTGGTCGGAGGTAACCATGACAAGGGTCTCCTCGGTATCGACCAATCCGAGGGCGACGTCGATAGCCTTGTCCATCGCCACCGTCTCAGTCAGAGCCAGGTTGGCTACGCCGAAGTGATGCCCATGGTCGATACGACCACCTGTAAGGAATGAATTGGGATTAGGAACGATGTTCCATCAGCATTAAAAACACTTTTCTCATGAATTTATCTTCTTCGGTAACATAAGCTTCCGGGATGATGGTCGATACGACCACATATAAGGAATGAATTGGGATTAGGAATGATGATTCCATGATCTTTAACAATATTTTCCTCATGAATTTATCTTCCTCGGTAGCATAATTTCAGGGATCATGGTCGTTACTACCAATGAATGAATTAGGATTAGGAATGATGATTCCATGATCTTTAAAAACGTTTTTCTCGTGAATTTATCTTCCTCGGTAACCTAGCTTCAGAGATACGGGGCATGTGTGCCATGATTTGATGGGGAAAAAGAAAGCATGAAGAAAGGGCGAGAGAGAGAGAGAGAAAGAGAGAGAGAGAAAGAGAGATGGGGAGAAAGTTGGAAAGTTGGAAAGGGAACGTGAAAAAACATGTTAGGTGCCCCGTGATCGAATTGCAGGCCAGACAATCAGCATTTATATAAAAATTTTAACAACAATACTAATGATAATGATAATAATACAAATAATAGTAATAGTAACATTAATAATGATAAAGATAATGATAATGATAATGATTTTAATAACAATAATGACAAAAATAATAATAATAATAATAATGCTATTCATGGCATGAATAGCGCTTAACATAAGCGCTTTACCTTTTCATTACCCCGGTCATCGGATTAAGCTTGCCTGTACACAAAAATATTGTACATTCCAGGCCAGGCGCCATTTTAAAGACGCCCACAAACCTTTGTGGAGTGCAGCAAATTGAGATTAATGTCTTTCGAAAGGGCGATAGCACCGGGCTGGGATTGGAGCCCTCAACCCTTGGATTGAGAGTCAAGTGAAAATAAACCACTGTACCACGACACCTCCACTCAGAGGCGTAGACAACGGGGGGATGAGGGGGATGCATCCCCCCCCCCCCCACCTCACAAGGTGGGGGGATGGCATGTACAATCATCCCCCCCCCAGGTTTTGGGGAATGATATTTGCTTACTTAATAAGTCATAATGATGATAATAATAGTAATAATAATAATGATAACAATTATAATATTAATAATAATAATAATTATGATGATGATAATAATAATCCTCATCATTATTGTAATTGTGTTTATTGTTATTAGCCGCATTCACACGGTGAAAGCCAATTCAGACGGTAAAAAAAAGAAAATCTTACAAGTATTTTGTGGTTATCTTGTGGTTTGGAAACCACAAGATAACCACAAGATTAAACAGGCGCGGATCTAAGGGGGGGGGGGGGGGTTAGGGGGTTTAACCCCCCCCCCCCCCCCCCTTGGGCGGCCCAAAAAACAAACAAAACAACAACAAAAAAAGAAGAAAAAAAAAGAAAAAAAGAAAAAAAAGAACGCACGCTGGAGAGAAACCCTTTCAAGTGCAAATATTGTGAGAAGATATTCAACTCATCTGGTAACTTAACCAAACACATGGTAACTCTGGATATAACTGTGTATTTAACTGTTACTTGATTTAAAAAGACGTTATCATGCACTGCTTTTTATGGTCTCCATTGTGTTAATAGATGCCAGGAAAACATCACTTACGGGGTTCAAATAAACACCCTAAAAAAAATCAACTCGCCGCTTCGCGGCTCGTGGACGATGCTCCGCATCGTCATTATTTTGGTCAACCCCCCCCCTCCTTAGCAAAAAGCTAGATCCTCCCCTGAGTCATCCCCCCCAGGTGTACGAACCCAGGGGCGTACGCAGGGGGGGGGGGGGTTTGGGGGTTCAAACCCCCCCCTTTGGTATTTTAATGTATGTAAACTCCCCTAAAAAAACCTAAAACCCCCCCCCCTTTGTTTGTTTTTTTTGTTTTTTTTTATTATAAAAAAAAAAAAAAAAAAAAAAAAAAATTATACCCACGGCTAACCTAAATAAGGTGACCTTACCCCCCCCCCCCAACGAAAAAAAATGTCAAATTTTGAAATTTTGAGACCCCAAAAAAAAAAAAAGGTGATCGCTTACCCCCCCCCCCCCCCCCCCCCCCCCCCCCCCCCCACTTTTCGGCCGGCGCGATTTTCAAATTTTCGGGAGCAAAATATTTTAAGACCCCCCCCCCCCCCTTGAAAAAATCCTGCGTACGCCCCTGTACGAACCTGTCTACGCCACTGCCTCCACTTCATCATGTTGTAGTGTAACGTATCCTTTAAAGACCGTCACCACTACTGGGCCAGAAGGGATTAGACCACACAGAGAGTCATCGAGGTCACTGTGACAGGTGGCTATCTCATTAACTCAGCTCTCATTTAACATAAGAAAAAGAGGATCATGGGGGACCAACAGGCACCGATTGTGGAAGTTTTCTATATAGAGGGAGCAAGTAGCTACAAGTATGGCAGTGTGCCTTTAAGGGGGTTTCTCACTGAGCGACGAATACTTCTGACGAATGTTGGCGAAAATCAGCGACTTTTAGTGATGTTTAGTGAATATTAGCAACATTTGAGCGAATGTTTGCGAAAGGAAGTTGGCGACTATTAGCGACTGTAAGCAAATGTTAGCTACAGTTGTTGCGAAGATTAGCAACTATTTGCCAATCCTTTGCCAATATTTGTGAATGTTTGGGACCTTTTGCTAACTCCTGGTACTCAATGGCCCGAATTCACAAAGCAAGGTTTGAGCTCCAGTGGCGGATCCAGGGGGGGGGGCACAGGGGGCACGTGCCCCCCCGGCCAAAAAAAATATGTTAAAATCAGCCCTAAAATTGCCAATGGCTGACCTAAAAAGGTGACCTTACCCCCCCCCCCCCCCCCCAACGAAGCAAAATGTCAAATCAAAAAATTTCGTGACCCCCCCCCCCCCCGCTTATTCAGCGGCTGGCTGAGTCGTTGCGATTTTTTCTCTTTCCCACACGGTGCCCCCCCCCCCCCCCCGTGTGCCCCCCCGGCAAGAAATTCCTGGATCCGCGCCTGAGCTCAAACCTCCTTTTGTTTCGCCAAACCTCCTTTTGTTCTTTACAAACCAGGTTTGTAAAAAACGCGTAAAACGCGTCATATATGACGTACGAAAACCAAGGTTTGTCGACAAACCTCCTTTGTGAATTCGGGCCATCGGGTCGATTTGTATATAGGAACCATATGGTAACGTGGTTGCTAACATTGGCGAATCAAAAAGAACTTCAGCGACACCGTCTTACAACCATTTGCAAAAGCTTACGATTGTTTTGCAAACGCTTGCAACTGTTTGCGGAAAAACAAATTGCAACCTTTAACGAAGCTTGCAACCTTTTACGAACCCTGGCGAAACCTCAAATTCGATACGTTCGCAAGCATTCGCCGCTCAGTGAGAATTAAGGGTATTTCACTGAGCGGCGAATGATTGCGAACGTAGCCGACTGTGGGGTTTCGCCAGGGTTCGTCAAAGGTTGCAAAAGGTTTGTAAAAGGTTGCAAGAAAGATCGCAAACAGTTTTCCTTGTCCGATGAAATTTTGAACATTCAAAGGACGAACCCTGATTGTCGCCAACATTCGTCAGAAAAGTTGGCGAATTCAAATTCGCAACGTTCCTTAAAGGGCCTATCTCACTGAGCGGCGAATGCTTGCGAACGTAGCGAATTTGGGGTTTCGCCAGAGTTTGTAAAATGTTGTAAAAGGTTGCAAGAAAGATCGCAAACAGTTTTCTTTGTTGTAAACAGTTTTTCTTGTCGCAAAGAAATTTTGAACATGTTCAAAATTTCTTTGCGAATCTATTTGTCCGCAAACAGTTGCAGGCGTTTGCAAAACAGTCGCAAGCGTTTGCAAAACAGTCGTAAGCCTTTGCAAACGGTTGTTAAACGGTTTTGCTCTTTGTTTTCGTCAGTTCTCTGTGTTTCGCCAAAGCTAGCGACCACTTTACCCTATGGTTCCTTTATCAAATCGACCCATTGAGTACCAGTAGTTAGCAAAAGGTCTCAAACGTTCACAAATAGTGGCAAAGGATTGGCAAATAGTTGCTAATCTTCGCAAAAACTGTCGCTAACATTTGCTTACAGTCGTTAATAGTCGCCAACTGCCTTTCGCAAACACTTTCGGAAACATTCGCTCAAATGTTGCTAATTGTCGCTAAACGACACTTAATGTCGCTGATTTTCGCCAACATTCGTCAGAAAAGTTGGCGAATCCAAATTCGCAACGTTCGCAAGCATTCGCCGCTCAATGAGATAGGCCCTTTATATCTTAAAATTTGTCGACTAGGAAAGAGATTGTAATGGATATGTAGAGAAAAATTGAAGTAAATGGGAGTATCGATGGGAGATATGCCCTGCCCCCCCCCCATAGGTTTGCCTACTGATGCCCCTCAACATGGCACCATAGTTATCTTACCTTCGACAAAGAGGAAGAATCCTTTGGGATTTTTGCTGAGGATCCGGATGGCCTTGTCGGTCATCTCGGCTATGCTCGGTTCACCTCCCGTGTCGTTGTCGCGACGGATGTCGAATTTCATGAGGCTGTACTCGAAGAGACCTAGTGGAAAGGACATTGAGGATATTTCAAAAATGTCTTTTATCATTTTGGGGGGTGTTTCACAAAAATCCTAAGTTGATCTTATCTCTAAGTTGGACTTAAAAATTATGGAAAGCCGTAAGCATGTTTAAAAATATTTTGTAAAAGTTATTTTAAAAGGCATAAAATGTTGATTCAAATCAATCATATTTTTTATTATCAAGGAGATTTAATGTTCTTGATGTTTAATTTATAAAAAGTCTAAAATACTTCAATTTTTGCTTTTGAAAATATTTTATTTTAAGGATACAAAATTAATGGCTCTCCATAATATTTAAGTCCAACTTAGAGTTAAGTTTGACTAGGGGTCTTTATGAAACACCTTCCTGGTCCTGAGTTGGTTGGTTATTAATAATAAAAGTCTGGATTCAAAGCGCCTAGTACTATATTCTATGCCTGTAAGCGCTTGACAGAAATATTTTTACCCCTGTTATTGGATTCAGGATTTTCCGCACGCAATATATGCACTCTCTTCACTCACTGGGGAGCATTCTAGCCAGCCACCTTTTTACAGACAATAAAAATGCTGGAAACAGAACGAGAAGAACAAAACTGCAATGATCTTTGCAAACCATTTTATTGGAGAGAAGCAATGTAAGGCGAGGCGTCAAAAATATCGATACCAGCTGGCTCCCGCCTCACGTATTGGCGGATCGAGGCTGCAATTCCGCCCGAAGCCTGGCTGGGGCAATTAATTTTCACTAATAAGCTCAGCCGGCTTGCGCCAGGCTGGGATCTGAGTTTTACCCCGGAATCTTTAATCGGCCCATCCACCCCCCGCCTGACGGCACGTCTATAATTGGCTCAGCCAGGCTGCCGCCAAAAATAGGTTGTTAAAGTTGCAACTTTAAAGTTTCCAGCTGGCGGCCGCCGTACGGAGATGCTTAAAGTTGTAGTGGCGGCAGCCAGGCGGAGATGCTTGTAGTCCAGAATCTGCACGGTCCTTTATAATTTCTCCACACTTGATCCAAGCCGTCGAAGATGGCGTTATCAACAGACTCATAATTATGCTCACCAGCCCAGCCTGAGTTTCGCCAGGCAAGTAAGTAGGGAAAGGTAGCGTTGGTGTGGTGGAGATCAAAATTAAATGGGCCAGATTCTGGACTTTGATGCTTGAAGTTGCAACTTGTTGAAACGTACTGAGCTTTCCCTAAAAAATGGCGCTCATTTTCCGATTGTGACGTCATTTCAAGCTATGTTTACATTTCTATTCACGCCGGCCTTTGCGTACAAAAAGGGATGGACGTTAAGCAACGAGGGGAAATATACCGTGATAGACCTTGACAAAAACTTAGCAACACCCAACAAATCTTGAATACAGAATGTTTCTGGCAAACGTGGCTGTCGTGATGCTGGGAACATAGTTTAGACGTAGCTTTGAGGGCGATTGTTATCGCGCCTGTTCACAGCGAACGCACCTGTTTTTAAATTGCTTGGATTAGCAAGTGTGCGCTTGTAAAAACGACGCTTGGCTGGAATGCTCCCCCAGGGAGTATGTGTGCGGCAAAGCCTGAATCCGATGACCGGGGTAATAATATATATAATTGTGAAGCGCTTCGAGAAGGCCTTTGGTCCTGAAAAGCGCTATTATAATAATATAAGAAATAGCTATTATCATAATTATTATTGACAATTTAAGTGTATAATTTCAAATATTTCATGTCATTTTATGTCTTTATATCCACTATCTTACACCATTTAAACTTGGTGTCCACTCAGGGGCGTCTCCAAAGGGGGGGGGGTGGGGTGCGACACCCCCCCCCCACCTGTCAGGATATTGTCGGTAAAATTGCGCTGCCGTCGGGAAAAAAAGAGAAAAGGGGGAGGGAAAAAAGAGAGGGAAAGGGAAAGAAAAGAAAAAAGAAAAAGAAAAGAAAAAAAGGAAAAGAAAGGAAAGAGAAGAAAGAAAAAGAAAAAAGAAAAAGAGGGAGGAAAGGAAAGAAAGGAAAAGAAAGAAAAGAAAGAAAAAGAAAAAAAGAAGACAAAAGAGAAACAAAAGAAACGGGGGAGGAAAGAGAGGAGAGAGAGGGGAGGTAAGGGTCTGAGAGGAGTGGGAGTAAAAGAGAGAGGGTAGTTGTTGGGTGGAGTCGTCTCGTCGAGGAAGCAAGAAAGACACGGGTAAAATATATTGCTGTGTCGGGTCAGCTGTGTCGGTATTCTTGCTCGATCCTCGTGTAATATATCAATGCAGAAGTTTGAAGTCGGTGAGATGTATATTGTCGGTCGGCCGACAAGTTTTTTTCCCTGCGAACTGTGACTTTTTATCCGCTGTGACGACTTCGAGAGTGACTACAACTACAATACTTGTATTTTCTCGAAGTTTCGCTTTCCTATAATATCAGCTAAAGAAATCAGAGGTTAACAATTTTCGGGGAAACTAAATTCAAACAAGGATTAAGAGTCAACAACGGTAGGACAAATCGTCTGCCTTTCTCTATATTTTGATGAAACGCCCCAAAATCCGCGCTTTGCGCGGGAGGGGAAAAACTTCATTAACACGAGTCGTGAACGGTTTAACGGATAGGCTTCTTAAAGTTTATCAACACTAGTGTGGCTAGGAGGGAATAGACCACACAGCGAGGTCACTGACAGGTGGCTATCTCATCAACTCAGCTCACAAATAATATAAGAAATAGAGGATCATGGGGGACCAAAAGGCACCGATTGGAGAAGTTTTCTATCTAGAGCGAGCAAGTAGCTACAAGTAGAACAGTGGGGCTTTAATGAAACGTCTAAGCTTCCGCGATTCGCGCGACAGGGGGAGAACTGAATTCAGTTAGGATAAAGAGTCGAGAACAGTACACCGAATCGTCTGCTTTTTCTCATAATTTATTGACACGTCAAAGCTCCCGCGCTTTGCGCGGAGAGGGGGAAACTGAATTCAGACAAATAGGGCTTATTAAGAGTCGAAAACGGTACAACGAATCGTCTACTTTCTCTAATAATTAAAGGAACCGTCAAAGCTTCCGCGCTTCGCGCGAGAGGGGGAAACTTCATTTATACGGGTCGAGAACGGTTCAACGAATCAGCTTCTTAAGGAAACGTCTAAGCTTCCGCGATTCGCGCGGGAGGGGGGAACTGAATTCAGATAAGGATTAAGAGTCGAGAACACTTAGTACACCGAATCGTCTGCTTTTTCTCATAATTCAATGAAACGTCAAAGCTCCCGCGCTTCGCGCGAAAGGGGAAAACTGAATTCAGACAAATAGGGCTTATTAAGAGTCGAGAACGGTACAACGAATCGTCTGCTTTCTCCAATAATTTAAGGAACCGTCAAAGCTTTCGCGCTTTGCGCAACAGGGGGATACTGAATTCAGACAAATAGGGCAAGAGTCGAAAACAGTACAACGAATCGTCTGCTTTCTCTAATAATTTAAGGTACCGTCAAAGCTTCCGCGCTTCGCGCGAGAGGGGGAAACTGAATTCAGATAAATAGGGCTCAATAAGAGTCGAATCACCCAAGCAGATTTGGTGTATATTTAAATTCATGTTGTTCTATCGGCATGGCATGTGTGTGTTTAATTGGGGGGGGGGGCTGAAGGTGATCGGACCGAAATGGCAAAGGCCCTTCAGCATAATTACAGAGGCGATTTGTGATATACGATTCCCTGTCCAGATTCGCGAGTTTGTCATTCGAATTAATTGATACATCTTTATCTATATTTATCTACACATTTCAGAAATCATATACGTATTGATTACATTTTGTGTGTATTTAACGTTAACAAATCAAGATTTGAATTTTATCTTGATATCGAGGATTCAGTTATTTCTTACTATCCCCTGTATATTCCTGTCACTCTCTTTTTCTCTATTTTATCCTTCTCTCTTTCTTTTTCTATTTTCTTTCTTTATCTCTATGTGTCCTTCTTTCACTATCTCTTTCTCTATATCTCTCTCTTATCTATCCATCTCAATCTTTCTCAACACTCGCGTCTTTTCTTCTCTCTTCATGTCTCTTTTTTAAAAATCTCTTTTCATCGCCGTTTGTTTCTCCTCGCTCTCCCTCTCCCCTTCATCCTTGTTGTATATTTACTTTTCCCTCTATCGTCATATTTTACCTTATTTCGTTCAACATGTCTCATTGATTTATAGCCTTTTTTTGTTCTTTCTATGCGGTTGCTTTAGTCATGATACTTCAATAATGCATTTTTATTGCCATCTTGTAAACCTTCGCGGCCGCGAGGAAAGTATTAGAGTAAACCATTTTTAATGAATGAATGAGAAAAAGACCCATTATGAAATTGGAAATGGATTCTAAATTGCGAAATTAAGAAAGGGTTCATAATTATGAACGAATCAAAATGTAAAAGTTCATGATTTTTACGGTCCATAATTTAGAAAACGAAATAGACCTTTCTTTTCATTATTGATAGTTTTTCTCACTTCCTGAAGACACGTTTTGTAATCTTGATAGAGTTCATCTTCTCTTTCTTTAAAGGCAGGCTTTAATACTTCAGCCATAAGGGATTAGACCGCCCAGCGAGCCAGCGAGGTCACTGTGACAGGTGGCTATCTCATTAACTCAGCTCTCATTTAACATAAGAAAAAGAGGATCATGGGGGACCAACGGGCACCGATTGGGGAAGTTTTCTATATAGAGGGAGCTTTGAATTTGGCCGCTTTTTAAAGACAGATAATTAAGACGTGCGCTGGCCGGACAATTATTGATATTTCTATCTTTCCTTCTAAATCACGCACTTGTATTCTCGACATAGCTTCTGTTTTCTTTTTCTTTTTAATAGAGCTATAGAATTTCTATTTTAAACGTAAAAAAAATACACTCGAAGAAAAACTGTTTATACCTTCTACCCTTTTCTATTATCGACCTATTTACTCAATATATTTACAGAAAATTCATTTAATAAAAAGCTATATGACAATATATGCTTCATTGCCTTGCTTGCCGTTGACGGGTTTGGTTTTATTATCTATTCAGGCCCCAAATAACTGATAGAGATGTACGTTAGATTTATATTTTCTAAATTCTTCGAAAAACAAAGTACCCCTGATTTCTAGACTGAACTCTATCTTTCAAACGCAACTTATCAGAACTTGAAAACATGACGGCGGCATATTATAATATAATATAAATATTATATGTCTCGCCACGACTTGACAAAGATAATATTATCTCCCTTACCTCGACTTGACAAGGATAACATTTTGGCAGGCATATTTAAAAACAGATCATTTTGGCGGGCATAGTTAAAATCACGACTTTACTTTCAACCAATCAGATGGCAGGATTAGGAAAGATTCTTAAAGTAAGGTATATAATAGGATTTATATCATTGAAGCATAACAAAAATAAACACAAATATATGATTTAGGTATTATAAACAATAGGCGAGCCAGTAATTTAAAATAGCAAATCTTATGTTGTTACAAAAATTATTTTTTTGAATATGAAAATACAAGGCATCTAATCCGTTTACAGGCAGGATGCATCTACATGAAGTGAGCCCACATATATCCACGGTACGACTGGTCTCTTTATTGAAAAAGGCATATCAGAAAAGAATGACCACATATTTGTCTCTAGTGACAAGTTGTTATTGTTGTTTTGGGGTTTATAAGGCTGTCAAATCTGAAAAGATTATTTTCGCAAGGCTATACTGTTTTTCGAGTTATTTATCAGTGATCATAAGATGGCGCTGTTTCTTTTGCTCTGACAAATTAGATTCTGCTTTATGAAGATATCGTTTGGCAGGATGTGGCGGTGAGCCAGGCCGCGGGGTGGCTGTTTCAATTAGGCCGGCGGGGGCCCAGACGACCTCATTAAGAAGAGGCTCGGCTTCCATGCGAGAGGCTGGAGTTTGGCGGCATATCACTGTCCTCCTGCCGGCGGCAGCCAGGCTGAGCTCATGTTTTCTAGCTTTTTCCACAGCTCGGTTTCCATTCGAAAGGCGGCAGCCGGCGCATGCTTTTGATTGCCATTTCCTACCGCCAGCGGTAGCCGGCTCAGCTAATTTAAAAAATGCAGCCAAGACGCATAAGTGCAGTTAGCTGCCGCCGGCTGGTATATTTATTTTTGACGCCTCGCCTAAACAATGCACACTATATTTATTACTTTATTATTGTGTCCATTATTTTTCCCTGCTTTTGAAAACATCGGATTTATTTGTTTCAATTGCATACTTCGATGCAAATTTATAGGGAAATGTGAATGTTAATGTTATAATGACGAACGCTTATTTGCATATTATGCAAATTTGACTTACAATTTGGATGTAAGATTATGCATGTCTACCATCTTTAGTAACATATTTTGGGGAATTTGAATTATTCAGTCGGGTACTTAGACGCGCAATAATTTATGAACAAAAAATTATCTCCATGGCCGATGTTATTTTGTATACTATGCAAATGATATTGATGAAATTATTTTGAAAATGACATTTTGTTAACTGACCCTTAAAAAACCTTTAGATTTAGTACTTGAATGCACATTTAGAGGGGAAATATACATTTTCTAATAAGACAATATCTATTTTGCATATTATGCCAATCTAACTTCTTTCCACATCTTAAATTTGCCTGAATGTTTAGTATGTTGTTTTACAATTTGTTTGGGGTGAATTACTCTATTGACGGAACTGTTGGGAAAGGATAGGATCTGTAGTTGGCGCTATTCAAGCTCTAAACACAATCCGATGCGCATTGGTATTCGATAATTTTGATGGTGGAATAGGAGTCACACAACTAATTGGGCCGACATTCACTTGCGTGTTAAGTTGAAGATACTATATAAATCATATTTTGAAAACCTCTCGATGTAATCCGTTTTTATTTTTAGAGAAGCGACAAAATATAAAAATGTCATGAATGAAGAGCCTTATTTGGGCATTTTCCCGGCTCACACAGATTCTGTAAGACCTGTATAACCCGGCCAAACAACCGCCTGGCCAATCTGCCGACTTCAACTGTGGAACTACACAAAGACAAGCTTACTTCAGCCTAGGGGCAAAATTGAGGAGCCTATGGTTATCAAACATCATTTACATTCTCAAAATGTACAGAGATCAGTTATTCAATTTCACATGAATTTATTTAATCAATTAATATCATATCAACTTTCTTCCGCACGTCCATAGTGCATTGGGGGCGGACGGATTAGTCGTGTGCGTCCTATGACGCCTTGAACTTTCGATATTTATTATTTACTCAACAGACTTGTGATTAATGTTTTCTGTTGTTTCTTAGATACTGCATGTTTTGTAACGTGCCTATAAATAAGCTTGTTTTTGCCTTAGGCCGAGACATCTATTTTGGGGATTGCAATTAAATCCTTCATAAAAAACAGCAGTTCTTTCAGTAATAACAATGTAGTTGTTTCTAGTTCATATGCGAATCATCAAGCTCCCCTACAATGCCTTGTTTTCAAAGTGACTTTCACACTATGTTAAATCAGTTATCCGTATTCATAATTTTGAGAGAGAGTATCTCTTTTGGGTATTTGCATATTTTTCTCTCTCTCTCTCCCTCCCTCTCTCTGTCTGTCTGCTTTTTTTTTTCTTTTTTTTTCTCTCCCTCTCTGTCTGTCATTCTCCCTCTCTCTCTCTCCCACACACACACACTCTAATTCCTGTAATTATATTTGGAGCGCTCATTTCCAACTAATTAAAGCAACTTGTGCAGTATTTCTATATTATTCACGGTACTCCGGCTGAAAAGGGCTTCTCTAGTAGAGACGTATCTTAATTGCCAGGGATGAAGACGACAAATTAAACCTGTTTTTGACCAACGAATTGGAAAACGGAAGTCTCAAGGCTTTTGTAGCCATATTTAGCGTTGGAAGATTCAATGAAAGACGGGAATATAACAAAACCTTAAAAAATAATGTTGGATGTTGATTCCTGTGCTATATTTATGTATCTTTCATGGAATTCTTTTTTTTATGATTATTTGTACCGTTTGTGAACGTTTTATGACAATAGAGTCGATTGGTTTGACGAAGATGTAGAACGATCGAATTGTTGCCCAAACATCATATTGTTTATGTTCATATTAACAACTTGGTAATTTTCCGTAGGGGTTGGTTAGGTAATCATTGCATGGCATTAATGGGATATACTGATTTCTTTACAAATGTATATATAACACTTTGTCAGTGTGATCAAGGTGGTATCACTTCATGTTAATTTTATGTACGCATGATATTTGGAAATTGCGCGACAAAAGGGATGCATTTCGGGGATGATCGCGAACATTCAACTGTTTGTGGATATTATTTTTCGTTTTTAAAGAGCAAAAACAATCACCCAAAAGAGGTCATGTATTTCAAAAAGGAACCTTCGAATCGAAAGACACATTTTAAAGGCAAATTGTGATAAGCTGTAGGGTTATATTAGGTGCTAATTTTGTACACGTTTGAAGGCAAAAATAGGTCATATTTTGTGGAAAATGTCCTCATGTAGGGGATAATTTTCGAAGAGTCCGCTATTGATCATGTATTACACCTTTGAATATGAGGTAACACCATCGGTAGTGTAATTTATCTCTTTCTGGATTCTATGGGAAAAGTACTTACCGAGGAGGTAGTCGGTTTCTTCCGGATCGATTTTGTTAAAATCCGCCTCGTTCCAGACGTAGTGGGCTCGGTCCGGATCCGGTTTGTTGTTGATCCACTCCTGAATCAAATTACGACCATCTATTCGAGATCCAGGCATGCTCGGATATTCCGGATCTCGGTTGATCCTGCTCATAAATTTCATTCTCCCGCCTCCGAGGGCAACCTGCAAAAATAAAATGCATGCATTTTAGGGCATTTGCGTAGCAAGCCAATTGGGATAATATTGTATTCATTCACCGATAGTATATATTCGAGCAAACAGGAAATAAGATTTACCGATGAAACTCCTCACTTGTCATTTATCGTTATCATTTCATCTTTTTTTCTTTCTGGGAGGGGGTGTCACTTAATTGCCCCAATTCCCTGGCTACACTTAGCAGAAGTTTGAGCGTAAACAATGACCAGAGAATCGGATTGCCGGGGTGTCCGACATCCTGAAGGCTAGTTCACAAAGAGGAATTATTACTTTAACGTGCAGGAAATTTCATTCCAAAACGTTCCTACTTATAAATGAAACTAGATGGATTTTCGACTGCGCGCAGTCGAAAATGATGCCTCCGCCATAGCGCGAGTTTACAAACCAAAACAGAAGCAATTTGATTGTAATATGTGAGAAAAGATTTAGCGGCGTATCAGCCGGTAAATCCGGAGGGGGGAAAATATTCGTATAAAGAAAATATTTAGCGGGGGGGGGGGGGGGGGGAGGAAGTGAACAATCGTGTTTTTTCTTCTCAACATCCACCCCCCCCCCCCCCCCCCTTGAGCTCCATTCTAAATTATAAAACACCCCTTTGATACGCCAATGGCACTACTGTTTCTTTGGCATACTACTGCATTGTTACACATCTCTGGTAAAAAATATCTAGATACACCATGCTGACCTGAATGTTGTTGTTGCTGACAAACTGTTGCGCCATGTCGACGCAACCCAGGTTGCGTTCCCCGCGAGGAATGTCCATGTCCGACTGCCATTTCCTGTCCGGGACTTTGGCGTAGAGGGCACCAGGTGAAGCATGAGTGAGTGTGGTGGTCGTGACAAAACCAACGGATTTCCCTGCATCGAAAACAAAAGGGGGAAACATTACTTTGGATTCCTATGCTTTAGTAAAACGATGACAATTTCTCTATTGTTAACCTATCACGGCTGTTAATTGCATCATTTAAATTCCTGTCCTTCCCTGTTCGATGATAAAATGAAAGAAATAAGATATATAGGAGTATGATTATTTGTCCTAATTATTACTCAATGGTGGAGAGGATCATAACTCGCATAAACACATACATGAAATGACAAAGCGCCAAATTTGGTGATTTATGAGTAGAATTATAATTTGTCTTTTCTTCATATGCTTTACAAATATTTCAGTAGCAGATCCAGGGGCATGATACATTTGATACATGGATGCAATGAAAGTTAGCCAACTGAGAGGGGGCACACGTACGACCATGTAAGTTTGTGTGCATACTAGGGGGTATGTCTCCTTAAGCCCCCCCCCCCCCCCACACACACACACACACACTCTCTCCTCAAGACAGACAGGCGCAATTTTTATCCCCTAAGTTCTTAATCTGAAATCAAATGTACTAGTTTCTCCATGTTTGGGGGTCTCTAATAGTTTAGCTTGTCAGTACGTATATGTGATCTTGTTTGTTAAAATAGATTTCACTAGCTGACCAACGCATCCTTGGATGAATAATTAATTTTGATTATAATGCACATTCTTTTGATATTAATATTATTTTATAATAACAGCGCAATCCAGACCTTCATGACTTGTTACCATGGATACGATACAATTTGATGACCGGAAATAAGGTTTCACTGGAGTATTAATGGTATTCTTTTTATTTCTTCTTCACTCTGCATTCGTCAAACATTTATCATTTGCATGGTTTTGAATACAATGAGGCTTTTATGACGATGGCAGAAATGATTGATTGACTTGATCCGGCATTATGTTACACTCATGGAATCATTAAAAAATTATTTAGGTTATGTTTGTGCTCTCCATTTCACTGAATAAAAAGCTTTTTTATGTACAGTTTCGTAGAAAGAAACCTTAGTTCATTAAATAATTGAACAGGCAATGACGTCAATGACGATTTTTATTTTGTTTTTATTCATGTTGTTCCTGTAAAAAAATACAAGAACAAAAAACAAAAATAGATCTACAGAAATATGTTCGCAAAAAACAAAGAAGGAAGAGAAGACGCAAAAATGGCCTACCCCTAATCAATTATTTATGCGTCCGGGGGGCTTCTTATTTTTTTCGTACGTGGTACGAAAAAATAAGACGCGTCCGGGGGTATTTCATAAAGCTGTGCGTAAAGTTACGAATGACTTTACAAATGATTTGAATATGAAGACCAAAATGGGATGCCCAAAGTTTTTCCTGACATTTTAAAGTGTGACTGTATTTCCCATAATCTCAATCAAGTTGTGCAATTAAAATGATTTGAGAATCCCATTTAGCTCCTCAATCAAGTCATGCTTAACTTTACGCACAGCTTTATGAAACACCCACTGAAGCGTATTCCACTTTACATCATACAAAAAAAAACATTGACGGGGATAACCGCAGCACTTTTGAAGACGGCCTAATCGTCCAAAAGTGTTAAGGAAACTTATAACTTTATGTTCAAAATGAAACAGAAAATATCCTAAAGAAGCATTTTCTTCCACAAAATATTGTTTTTAAATGCGAAAATTACGACATACAAGAAAAAAATACGTTTTTTTGACCTGCTTCTTGTGCCATTTCCAAGATGGATTTAACTTCCCCTCCGAGGGAAGAGACACAATCACCCCTCTCGACCCTATCGTCGACCCCAAGAACACCCGTCTTGGTCTTGACTCCGCACAGGTAGGCTGTGGCCGTGGCAGCCGAGTCCGGTACCTGCTTGTTGGTCGAATATGTCTGCCAAAGAAAGAAAAAAAGTTGCTTAAAGGGGTGTAGCATGGCAAATAATGGTTAACGCCATCTACGACTTATTTTGGACAACTGCACGTAAACAAATGGACGTGATTAACGTTCAGCGCGCTAGCGTTCGCGAAACAGACCGAAGTTCTCCTCACGCTTCGGTTCGCGTATGTTGCACGCACGTGAATACTGTGGTTGCGTCGTCCGTAGTCGTACTATACCCGATTGGCCCCGAGTCAGGCCACGGGAAAGACACGTAGTCTCGTCATGCTACACCCCCTTTAACATTACGTCCCGGAAATATCGATGAGACCGGCACCAGACCGACAACTGAACCATCAGAAAATTCCATTATCTCCTATGGCTAAGAAGCGGTCGGTCTGGCGTCGGTTTGGAGTCGGTCTAGCGGTGTGAATGAGGTGTAAAGCATATAGCAGTAATGACATTGTTATCATTATGTTATTACTATTCTTCATCTTCTTCTTCTTCTTCTTCTCCTTCTCCTTCTTCTTCTCCTTCTTCTTCTTCCTCTTATTATTATTATCACTTGTATTAGTAGTATTAGAATTATCTTTAGAATTATCATTATAATTATCTTTAGAATTATCATTAGAATTATCTTTAGAATTATCATTAGAATTATCTTTAGAATTATCATTAGAATTATCTTTAGAATTATCATTAGAATTATCTTTAGAACTATCCTTAGAATAATCTTTAGAATTATCATTAGAATTATCTTTAGAATTATCATTAGAATAAGAATTGTCATTAGAATCATTATCATTATCATTATTATTCTTAATATTACTAAATATTATTGTTTGTAATATTATAACTAATGCTACTGTTATTATCATTAGTAGAATTAGTAGTAATGCTGATAATGATGATGGTGTTAGTGATGATTATAATAATTGATAATGATACAAATTTACAAAGCGCGCTTTGTTCCCTGTAATGGCTTCCGAAAATATTGCCGACTCCGGCTCTGTTTTCATTCTTGCGATTTATTCTGATGAGTGAAAGACGAAAGTATGTTTGTATTCGTTGCTATTTTTAAGGAACCAATCATCTCTAGGATAACAACAACACCAACAACATCGTCAACAAGAAGGATAATATTAAGAAATATAAAACTATGGTCTTAAAGCCCTGATATTTTTGTTCCGAAAGTCAGTTGTAACGATAACTGAAACAGTGCAATATAGAACACTTAATACAAATACATTTCATGGATTATTTAATTCATTCAGATAGAAATATAGATAGATACTTTATTGGCTTCAACTTTTATTTCATTATAAAAAGAGTGTAACAACATATTGAAAAATGATAATAATATACATGTACATACAATACCCGTACACATTAGTCAGAAAATTGTCCTTCAGTTGAACTTAAGAGATATAGTGGCGGAGCCTATGGAAAAGCAGAACTTGTTGAGGATATAGCACTATGAATATGACGGACAAAGAAAGCGGACAAAATATACAGTTCCTCATTCTACCCTCAACAATAAAAATTGCTATGGTAGACAAAGGAACATCCCTTCACTGCTATTATGTAAATATCAGTAGAACAGGTGTCACATGCATATTCACCTGTTCTACACATTTTTACATAATAGCAGTGAAGGGATGTTCCTTTGTCTACCATAGCAATTGTTGAGGGTAGAATGAGGAATTGTATATTTTGTCCGCTTTCTTTGTCCGTCATGTTCATAGTGTAGGCTCCTTGAACTACAACTGACATAATTAACTAAAGTTACGTTTATATAATACAAATACACGCTAAAACAGGGAAAGGGAGATTACAGGGATACATGAACCGATACTCACAATTAACTACAAGAGACAAGGGAAAGGGAAGGGAATGTATCTGCAGCTTATTGAAACAATAGTACAATGCAGTTTGTTCTCAATATGAGTAGAATATGTACATAGTTGGCATGGCCATACTGTTATTTATGCTATGGTCACATTACCCAAAAGTAGCCTGCTCGGCGTGCCGAGTGGCGAGTTTTTAACCAATTCTGCCCGGCGGCTGCCCGGCCACCGAGCGGCGGCCGCCCAGGCACCGCTCGTTTTTAGGGCATCGCTCGGTCGCCTCTGAAGTTTTAGCGCGGAGTTAAATTTGGGCGGCGCCTGCTCACTTTTCACTCGCCGCCCAAAATACGCTCGGTGCCTGGGCGGTCGCCGCCCGGGCACCGACCTAATTGCTGGGCGATGCCTAAATTCCAGCAGCGACCGAGCAGGCTACTGATCGGTCGGTCGCTGCTCAGATTTGTGACTATAGCATAACTCATTGTAATCAACAAAAGTATACTGCTTGGAGACCAAAATAGTCAGGAATTAAGAATGACAATATGTATTCAAATAATGAAATTTCAATTTTCTTCTGAATACATGAATACTCTTACAAACCTTTTAATCACAGAATCGAGAGAAGAAAAATACTCCCGAACTTAGGATCTCATCTGTATATATTAAGGTATTTTGAGCAAAGCGTGTTCTCGATCTAGGAAGATGATAGGAAAACGCCTATCAGTTAGGATAGTCCTGAACTTGATTTATTTTCTTAAACAAATATGATAGTGCCTGGGGCAGTTCGTTGTCATTCAGCGGAAACATGAGGCAGCCTAATTGTAAATTTAGTTTATCTAATGATGGACTTTCCGATGCTATCATAGAATTAAATGAAAGATACACCAAACTTCATTTAAATGAAGATGGATGCGAAAAAAATTTCAATTTTCCGATATAATATTTCTGTTAGCATTTAGGTCATAAATTTAAAATCAAATGCTTATTATGGGATTACCTTTCTGTACTGTATTTGTCACTATGATTTAAGTGTCATATTGCTCCGATTGTCTCATTTTCGCTCGCGTGAACATTGCCAGCACAAAACACTGACCTCTACCTCCTGGACGGATCATCGCCCATTCCCATTCACTATACGTTACGTACTAAAAGGCTGTATTGTCTGACCGTTTATGAATATTCATGTTTTTGCTAAACTCGGCAAAATGTTTGCTTTTACTAAATGGAAAAATTACGGTGGGGGGTTGGATGAAATGGACATAATGAACATAGCAGAAGTGATAATTGATAATGCATGCTTCTTATCCTTCGTGTGCTTGACCTATAATCTTACAATCACTTGGCAGACTGAGTCCAAAGTTCGACTTGTTTCACATGTGTATTATAGGCAATGGCGAGCTTGCGACCTATTTTGAAAAATTACGGTGGGTGAACTTTCAAAAGTCAATGAGACATGAGGGCTCAAATGAAAGAGCTAGTGATAACGTACGTCGGGGTGGATGTGCTTTTCGTTTAAACAAAAAATGAATTTTTAACGATTTAAAAAAAAAACGTCCATAGGCTAACATGTATGGCTGCTGACTCTGACAATAGGGGGCGTTGTGATATGAGACTAAACGGAGCTATATGATTATGATTCAACAATGGTGAGCTAAATCTGCAAATAAGTCAGTAACACCAAAAGGAGGAGAAGAAGAAGAAGGAGAAGAAGAAGAAGAAGAAGAAGAAGAAGGAGTAGAAGAGGAGGAGGGAAAAGAAGGTGATTGTTATGATAATAATAATTATTATTATAATCATAATGAGTGAAGACGATGATAATCATTATAATTATCTTATATCAAAAGCAACTGGAAAATAAGGGGATATAGATTATTAAAGACTTCTTTTGTATCATGAGACAGATGAGGTGTTAAAGTTAAGTAAAATCCCATTCGTATAAACTTAGGAGTTAATAAGGAAAACAAAAATCAATTGATAACGAGGCATTTTTTTCCATGGCACTTGATACAAATGTTTTTAAAAAATCATATAATTCTTTAAATGTGTACGTATCTGTTGATATGAATTCATCTATATTGAATAAGAAGATGGAACTTTAACTTCAGTGTCTTAATCGTGCTCATTTTACAGACATTTTAATTCTGTTTTTCCTGGTATTTTGGGCCCCCCCCCCCCCCATTATTTTGAGCCTTTAGTTAAAAACAATCATTATGCTCTAGAAATAGTCACTAACATTATTTGATTTCGATATTCAATCGCGCAAATAGGCGCGGATCCAGGGGGGGGGGGCGAGCGGGCCTTGGCCCCAAGAAAAGAGAGAGAGAGAGAGAGAGAGAGAAGAAAAAGAACGGAAAGGAAAAGGGAAAGAGGAGAGAAAGGAAAAGAAAGAAGAGGAAGAAGAAAAGAAGAGAGAAGAAGGATATCGGGGGGGGGCCGAAAGGGCCTTGCCTCCCCCCACCCCTCATCAACAAAATAAGAGAGAAGGAAGGAAAGGGAAAGAAAAACGGAAAAGAGGCGATAAAGGGAAGGGAAAAAAGAGGAAGAAGAAAAGAAAAGAAGGGGGATATCAGTTGTATTTTTCCCGCCAACAACGTGTGGATCTGGGGTGGCTGCCGAAAGGCCCTAAGGTGGGCCCCTGGATGCTCATCTGACGGTAATTTATTGCCTAAAACCCCAGAGCTTCTGGGGGCTCCACCTCCTGGACCTCACGCCAATTAGTGTCCTGCCAGTGTCACAAATAAGGTATCAAAATATGTTCATCTGACCATAATTAAATGCCTAAAACCCCCGAGTTTACGGGGCCTCCGCCCCTCTACCCCACCACGGGTTCCACGGTGGGCCCCTGAAAGCTTATCTGACCGTTATAAAATGCGTATACCCCCTAAGCTCCTGGGGGCTCTATCCCCTGGACCCCGCGCCAATTAGTGTCGTGCCAGTGTCACAAATAAGGTATCGCAAAATATGCTCATCTTACCGTAATTCAATTGCCTAAATCCCCTGAGCTTCCGGGGGCTCTGGCCCTTGGACCCTACCAAGGGCCCTAAGGCGGCCCTTGAATGCTTATCTGACCGTTATAAAATGTGTAACACCCCTGAGCCTCCGGGCACCGCGGCCCCTGGAACCCACGCAAATTAGTGTCGTGCCAGTGTCACAAATAAGGTATCGCAAAATATGCTCATCTGACCGTAATTAAATGCCTAAATCCCCTGAGCTTCCGGGGGCTCTGGCCCTTGGACCCTACCAAGGGCCCTAAGGCGGCCCCTGAATGCTTATCTGACCGTTATAAAATGTGTAACACCCCTGATCTTCTTGGGGCTCCGACCCCTGGACCCCATGCCAATTAATTAGTGTCGTGCCAGTGTCAAGGTATAAAAATATGCTCATCTAACCGTAATTAAATTGCCTCAAAACCCCTGAGTTTCCGGGGGCTCTGGCCCCTGGACCCCACCTAGGGCCCTAAGGTGGGCCCCTAGATGCTTATTTGACGGTAATTTAATGCCTTAAAACCCTGAGCTTCCGGGGGCTCCGCCCCCTGGACCCAACGCAAATTAGTGTCCTGCCAGTGTCACAAAATAAGGTATCGCAAAATATGTCATCTGATCGTAATTAAATACCTAAAACCCCTGAGCTTCCGTGGCCTCCGCCCCCTCGACCCGACCAGGGGGCCTAAGACGGGCCCTTGAATGCTTATCTGAACGTTATAAAAAATGCCTCAAATCCCTGAGTTTCAGGGTGGCTCAGCACCTAGTGACCTGCCAGTGTCATGAATAAGGTATCAAAATATGCTCATCTGACTGTAATTAAATTTCCATACCCCCTGAGCTCCCGGGGCTTTGCCCCCTAGACCCCACGCCAATTTATGTTACGCTCTACCTGATCGTAAATACATAAACCTCCCCCACCCACACTTTGAAAAACGTTCAGCGGGGCCTGCATGTAAGAGTGGGGGGATGCGGATTTTTGTTCTGCCCCCCCCCCCAATATTTTTGCTCATTACGCCACTGCTGATCACCATTAGATAACAATATTTAGCTTGCATAATTTCAAATTTGGCCCCCCCCCCTAAGAAATCCTGGATCCGCGCCTGCGCGCAATACTCTATAAATTATGTACAACTCTAATGGCCTTGCAGGATGAAGCCGTATGTTCGTTGAAAACTCATAACATGTATGATATATTTATAGAAGAAATAGCTATTAAAGGCATGTTTCCAGTTTTTAAAATCTGATATATGATGTAATATTGAAGCCCTACAAAAATGGTGCTTCAAACGGTTTTTTACCACACTCAAACCCCCCCCCCCCCCAATAGACTGTAGTGTTATGAAAACTGTTGGGAAAACGGCTTTTAAAATTTCGAATTCCAATCATAAATATCTTGATAATCAGACAGGCGATTGGCTTGTAAAAGTCATGGGATTCCTAACTGACCTAAATGTTTATAATTATGATTGCAGCATGAGCTAAATCTAGGATTATATTAAGAATCTGAGACAAAGATACCCCATCCTTTTATTAAAGATAAAGGGAATATCTATTATCAATCCTTGGTATGGTCACGTTGCTTATTTTGTTTATCGTTGACAGTCTTTGTAGCAACGATATGAAGTAAATTTGTCCTTGCAAAATATGCTTTTGGGCGAGATTTTGATTAAAAAATTAGTTCTTAAAATCTATCCAGTGCCTTCTTTTAGTACCTCATCGACGGGGGAAACGAAAGAAAGAAATAAGAGACAGAGGAGATGGACAGATAGATGCTCTGAAAAGCGGAGAAAAGGAGCTTGAAATATTGGAAATACAGTTATGTCAATTGTCTTTCGATTGTTGATGTGAATCTTACATAATTATCTCACTTACATAAAAAGTTGTTTTCGACGATACAAAAAACAACTTTTTAATCAAAAGGCAGGTTTTCCAATAGATAAAACGGAAGCGGCTCCCCGTCCCAGTTCCACTCTCGCCAATGGAAAAAACAATATCCTAAGTCACACGAGGCGTAACACGAGAGGCCGACTTCTGACATAACAATAAAGCTGCGATCATCGAGAACCGATTAGCAAGAATTGAAAGTGGGCAATCAGTTACCGATCGCTTGCCTAAAGTCCTTAGAGATTTTCGTAAAGTAATTTGCGCTCGCTCGTGAAAATATTGGCAAAAGGTTGCAAATAGTTCGTTGGAAATCTATGGCCGATGTTATTACGACCGTCGGCAGAGCTTTGTAATGGGGGAGCGGTATAATCAAAGACACGAACACGCATAAGGAAATTCAAATTCTTTATCATTATTAGCAAATGTGGTATAATTTAATCAATTTATATTTTCGCTCTGTGATGTTTCTTTGAAATTGATAATATTGCATTGAAGCCCATCATTGTGATTTAATCAGAAAGCACAGCAATCATTGTCATAATAAATAGAGGGGAGTGGGGGGGGGGGATAAAGGGAAATGGTTAAGAATTGAAGCTATGTAAAGATGATGGCAAAGCTGCGTGCAATTGCGTATGGTATAGGCAGGGATATGTGAGTTTAACTCACATATCCCTGGTATAGGTAATGGGAGGGGGAAATCTTGTTCACAAATAAGAACAGAAGACATCTTTTTTTAACTATTTGTCGATCGGCAGCCTTGAAAGCCTTGTGACTATACCCTACATCCGGGCTATAAACTTGTTAATAGGTATGATAATGATATTGGTGATTTACAGTTTTGATAATGTGCAATAGTTCTGTTAAACAAGTTACTTTGCCATTCTTCGTTGAAAATATATAAAACCAAATGCTGTGAGTATTATGAACTTGGTGGCACTTTTTCTTCCATACAACAAAGAATATGAAGAGATCATATTCTATTCAACTGTTGGACTCACATTTGATATCCTTGCCGGGCTGCTGAAGCATGAAAAACAGCTTTATTTTTTAAATACAACATCGGAGATTAACAGTATCTAAATAGGTCAAGAAAAATTGAGAGGGATTAAGTTTCATAGTTTTTTTAGTTCATTTATTCTGCTCTCTCATTGCAACGTAAAGTATCAAACATTTCAAACAAACTGAATTTTTGAACTAACAGTAGAAGCAACAATATAATTTTCTATGTTTATAACGTTAAACTTCTTTCTTATTGTCCGTGTTCGGTGAAAGTTTGAAATATAATCGGCGACTGATTGTATATCATTTGTCGATCAGCTGCCGACTTTTTTCAACCAAATAACGCCAGGTAAAAGTCGGTAAGAACTTGGGACCAGAGTCGCCTGTCACGGTCGGCAATCAGTCTGAAAACTGTCGCCTACTCTTGGAAGACAAACATAAAGCCTCTTCCACAACCAATTTGGTGGGTGAAATGTTTTCCGATGCAACAGCCTAAACCTCCATTCGACCAAAATGCTCCTGGAACCTATCGACGACCTCTGACAACATTTTAAAAACTGCCATAAACATAAACATCTCAGTGAGGTCTGACAAATGACTCCCGACCAGTCGTTGTTAGTAGTCGGCGACAGATCGTACCTCTTTTGTTACTTAGGCTTAAAGGTACTATGTCCTATTTGTAGGCCAAACAAAATGAAAAGGTCAAATTCCAACGGCATTTAAAAGACAATACTAATTTAGAACTTCCCTCAAAACGAAAGGGCTTGAAAATGGCTTTTAGTGGGGAAAAACGACCATTAGTTGTCGAATCGACTAAAGTGATTCTGATTTACAGACCCTTTCACCGAATGGTCGTACGTTTTGTGCTGCACAAAGATTCAATCAGTTTAATTTTGGCCATTACAAGTAGTTGGTTATTGATGTAGACAAATCCTCATGTAACTGTTACAGCTCATTTTATGTATGTTATTACCAAAGAAAAAAAGATGCCATAAACATAAACATCTCAGTGAGGTCTGACAAATGACTCCCGACCAGTCGTTGTTAGTAGTCGGCGACAGATCGTACCTCTTTTGTTACTTAGGCTTAAAGGTACTATGTCCTATTTGTAGGCCAAACAAAACTGCCATAAACATAAACATCTCAGTGAGGTCTGACAAATGACTCCCGACCAGTCGTTGTTAGTAGTCGGCGACAGATCGTACCTCTTTTGTTACTTAGGCTTAAAGGTACTATGTCCTATTTGTAGGCCAAACAAAATGAAAAGGTCAAATTCCAACGGCATTTAAAAGACAATACTAATTTAGAACTTCCCTCAAAACGAAAGGGCTTGAAAATGGCTTTTAGTGGGGAAAAACGACCATTAGTTGTCGAATCGACTAAAGTGATTCTGATTTACAGACCCTTTCACCGAATGGTCGTACGTTTTGTGCTGCACAAAGATTCAATCAGTTTAATTTTGGCCATTACAAGTAGTTGGTTATTGATGTAGACAAATCCTCATGTAACTGTTACAGCTCATTTTATGTATGTTATTACCAAAGAAAAAAAGATGTCAGTCAGTCACCCAATAGTGTCTGACAGTGAAGTCTAGAAAGTAAACGGATTTCCTTGCATAATTTGAATACTAGGACACTGCTAATGTTTAAATTCCACAGATTATCAACATAGTACATGACATACTGTATTCATAATTCCTGCAAAGTTCTATAGAATTCGATGTTGGCTGCAAAAGGGACATAGTATCTTTAAAGGGAGGATATAGAATAGTGACCCACGTTTTATATTTATGAGGTATACTCACTTTGATGACAATGCGTAATATAGAGTGACACATGATGGCCATACAAGTATCACAGTACCGTCACATCACATGTGATTAGAGGTAGGATTTAGAGTGCTGTTTGGTGTGCTCATATTGTATTCAAAATGTTACAGACTGTTGGAAACACAAACACAGACAAGAAGATGAGTAGTATGTGCCTTATTAGCCGAAAATAGCACACTGGACACATTGAGCACTCACCTTTGCCAAGCCAAAATGTGGAAAGTCCTCCACTGCTAGTTTGGCATCCTCTCCCAAACCTCCTGCGAGTTGTCCCTTCAGGATACGGGCGGCTGTCAAGGTCTCGATGCTCATGCCATCGCCGAGGAACAGGACAATGTTCTTGGCGGTGTTGACGTTCCGTTCCGTCAGGCGGATCGCTTCCTTGAGAGAGGTTTGCGCCTCCTGGTTCCAAAATTCAGCATCTGCATCAGTTTTAAAATGAATGTATAGCGAAAAAGACGCAGAATGCTTGTAATGCGTATGGTATGTTAAATATCAGTAAGAGAGACAGTCGCTTTTGGAGGACAATAATGTCCTTCATAAACGTGATTTTGGGCCATGTTGCTCGCTGCTGTGCTGCATAGATACCACGCAGCAGTGGCTTGTCTTACTTTTACTTATATCTAATTGACAAATTTCACTTAAAGATACAATGTCCCTTTTGCAGCCAAGATCAAATTCTGTAGAACTTTGCAGGTATTAAGAATATGTCATGTATGACCTATCTGTGAAATTTAAACGTTAGTAGTGTCCTAATATTCAAATTATGTAAGGAAACCCGTTTACTTGCTAGACTTCACTGTCAGACACTATTGAGTGACTGACTGGCTTTTTTTCTTGTTTGGTAATAACAAACATGAAATGAGCTGTATAAAGGGTACATGAGCATTTGTCCGATAATAACCCACTTCTTGTAATGGCCAAAGTTAAACTGATTGAATCTTTGCGCAGCACAAAACGTACGACCATTCGGTACAATCGTCTGAAAATCAGACTATTACTTACTGGCTCTATAGCTCTTAAGTCGATTCGACAACTAATAGTCGTTATTTTCCCACTTAAAGACATTTTCAAGCCCCCTTTTTTTTAGGGAAGCTCTAAATTAGTATTATCTTTCACATGCCGTTGGAATTTAACCTTTTCATTTTTTGGGCCTGCAAATGGGACATAGTACCTTTAATGCCGAAGGGATGTGAAACAGCTTGGCGTATACGATAACTCCTATCGCAGATTAAGGTGGCACTTTCTTATTATTTTAGTGTCATAATTCCGTGGACATTGTTGATGATTATGCAAAAGAAATTGAAACTAAAATCATCGAATCTTTAATAGCCGCCTCCTGTTTCCAAGGTCAGACGTGTTCAGTGATGTGGTACGTGCTTAGGACACCTGTCTCCTCCAAGTTTGTCCACTATCCACCGAAGTTGTCTTGCAAGTACTGTTGTTGGCTGAATCATCTCACCAACTTCGTGCTAGATAATAAGAATAGTTTTGTTTTAAATACCAAGGGAAGCCTTAACAGCTTCAATGCTGTTCTTCCTGTGGGTCCTGCTATTATTATTACTCAATTGCCAGGCAATCGACAGGTATGCATTAACAACTGGATGGAGAGTGGCAAATGTGGGTTAATATCTCGCCAAAGGGCATTAGTGACGGGCTGGGATTTGAACAATCAACCATTGAATTGAGAGTCAAGTAATGAACCTCTGTACCATGACACCTCTACCAATAAACAATTCAGACTCTCTTCAGTTTTTTTCTTGACAACTAATTCCATTAAAGAATTAAAAGTTAACTTTCATTCTCTATGCATTCCAATGAGGCGCGTACGCAGGGGGGGGGGGGTTAACCTTTAATTATGTGTATGTTTTGGATGACCCCCCCCCCCCCCCCACCTTAGGGTTTTTTCAATAAAAAAATTAAATAAAAATTGTCTACTCGCTGAATCAAAGTATAATTTAATATTCAATATTTTGCCCTCTCATGCATATCTCATTTCTAATGCGAAAATCTCCTTCCTCATCTTCTTCTCAACCCCACATGCAGCTCATCCTTTTGAATTATTTTCTGTACCCCTAATCTCCCACTTCTTTTTGGTCATTGTCTACTTTTTGTATTGTGACCGTGTTCTTCTATCTTTGTCATGTAAAGTACTCTCTTGTCTTGTTCTTGTTACTGTTGGCATCCCCTTTTTTTTCCTTTTTCTATAATTTTATTTCCTTTTTGTAGTTACGAATTTGTTAATCTAATTACTAATTATTCCTAAATATTATTTGAAGGGCCCACAATTGTACAAGCATTACTTTTTAGTGGACCCCTCCGATTCCATATGTATTCCTTAATGTGTGTAAATGATTAGAATTGATTTTGATGTATTGTTGAAAACAGAAATGAAATAGAAAATTTAAATTGATTAGTACTTGTGTTCTGACTGATTCAGTCTGTAGCTTTGTGATGTTGAAGATAATGATTCATTGAAAGGCTACCCAGTTGCTTCTAACGGGAAAAGGAGTGAGAAAAACCGAAAATGAAGATAAGAGAAGACTGAAATGAGGATAAAAGGGAAAAGATGTAATGGAAGAGGAGGAGGAATAAAGCAGAGACATATCAAGAGGATGAAGAAGAGGCGGAAAAGGAGAATAAAGGAAAAAGAAGAAGAAGAAGAATAGGAAGAGTTGAGGGAGGTCATTATTCTGAATTACCTGTATCCGACGGCACAGTAGAAGATAGGATAACCGTGATAAAGGGGTCAGAGTGACAAGTATTTTGACTTTTGGACTCATCTATATCTGGACCCAACAACAATTAAAATACTGCACTCATCATAGTGAAAAATCCGTATGAAGTATATAACTTACAAAATGATTTGAGCATTCACATTAAATCTGCTTGCTTTCGATTTTTCTAATCAGACAAATTGATTGCTCAATCAATAAAGGTCTATTTTAATCAATCATGTCTGAATTGTGTTCTCATTAATAATTTACCGTGTATTTTGATATGATTGTTCACAGGGTAATTGTTTTGTAATAAATAATTGTTATCTAAATAAACATATAAAAGCGATAACACAATAAACTATTGCCCTACGAGTATGCTAATATGTACAGAATTCTCGACGCATGAAACATACAATGATATTACTCCTTTTCCATTATAGATGTGTTTTTTTTAATCATTAAGTATTCTCCCGATGAAATTAAATAATCGGTAACTGAAAAAGTAGTACATTGTCAGATTATGAGTGCTGGAACCCCTGTAATACAGAAACCTTATGAGTACCTAATCACACACACTGTAGAAAAAGCCTTCGATGCGCAATCATACGAAGAAAAGAAAATCGCACGCGCCAGTTTCGATAAATAAATACAATATTTCAGACATGACGTGCTCAAGAATGCCTTTGTTTTCCTACATAAACTTGATATTCTGAGATGTGCATAATATTACCATAATCCTGACTCATATCATGTTATTTTGACTCGGAAAAAAGAACAAAAAATGTAATATGTGATTTACATGAACCTACTATAGAGCGTCGTGCAGATACGTTTTCTTCTAACAGCAAGCTTAGTTCTGACAGGGAAATATGGCAACGTTACCCTTATCTTGGTTGAAATAAAAATAACTACATGAAACGATTGAATGAATAACCCATCTGTAAGACATTCATCATACTCTCATTATAATAGTTATTCCTCTTGTCATTATTATTATATTTGCTTATTTTGTGGTAGCGTACGAATGGAATGAAATGAAACTTGTTGAAATGATTTCACAAGGTTCAATATAATTTTATGCATCGAAAGATCTTTGGATAAAAAGGCATTGCATTCCGTCTAACTTTTAAGATGATTCTTAATAAAAAAATCTAATAAGATTCCCCTCCCACAAATCTAGGCTGTCACTCACACTCATCTCTGTATGCGCTTGAACTAAATAGTACACGTTCCCTGCATATTGGTTATGCACAACGATACTTGCGCTGGGATTCGAATCCTGAACCCTTGGATTGAGAGTCAAAAGAACGAACCAGTATGTAGTGCAGTCGTAAGTTTTTCTTCTCTTTCACGCATAGTCGCCACAGCGGTATTAATACTACTCTTCTTCCAGGCCCTGCAATTTTTATTGACCCAGCATTGCTATGTATCCATTTACACTTAGATTGAGAGTGGCAAATGTAGATTAATATCTTGCCGTAAGACAGTCAATAGTGCCGGGCTGGGATTCGAACCCTCAACCCCTGGATTAAAAGTAAAGTGAATTAACCACCATACCACGACGCATCCAATGTAAATGTAAATTTTGATTTCCATATTATACATGGAGATAAAGTAAAGAGCTTAAAGGTCTTTACTCCCTTCAACTCCTCCAAAATAAATCAGCAGGGCTCATTCCTTGTAAACCAAAGCCACCTCTTGTCTCTCATTACTGATCTTCACTGGCTTCTTGTTAATAATCGTATCATACATAAGATCATCGTTTAACAATGTTAAATCCTACGTGTTATCAGTGTCTGTGATATGGTGTAATATCGAAATTTCGATGTCCAATCATACATATCTTGATAATCAGACAGGCGATCGGCTTGTAAAAGTGATGGAATTCCTGACTGACCTAAAGGTTTATAATTATGATTGCAGCATGAGCTAAATCCAGGATTTTGTTTAGAATCTGAAGCAATGATACCCAATCCCTTCAATGTAAGCCTTGTCATTGAGTCATTTCAAATTGAATTTTTTGGGGGGATGCTATTTTTTCATAGAAGTCTTCTGTCATTATCTTGGTAGCTATCATCATGTGTTCCTTCTTGCATTCTATTTTACTGAATATTTGAGGTTAGTAAACCTTTGAGTTTTCATTTGCTGTTCGAGACAAATACCGTACGCACATGTGAAATGGTGCAGCGGAACAGCTGAGTGAACAGAGATATCATGAGACAAGACTATAGTAGGCTGTTTAAAATAATTGATGGGTTATCTTGTGGATTGAAACAAGGTCCTTTGCAAGGTTAGATACACTTGATCAGTACACAATAAATAATGAAATACTGAAGCATGATCTGAAGCAGAATTTAACTTTTAAAACTCCACTCGGAAAATAACTTTATTTCAATAGAAGCAGAAAATCAGACAAATCAATCATAAAAATGACACGAAAATCTTTGAAAAATCACAAGACAAATAAGCAACTCATTCATGAGTTTGTGACGTCATTGTCTTACTATCCACTAATTGTTTTCTTTATATTGATAATATAATTTTCATGTTTTTCCCCCCAAAAAAGTCATAACTTCCTTATTAGTTATCCGATTTTACTCATTTTTGTTTTCTTGCTCTGTTTCTCTTTTTCTCTAAGTGGACTTAGCCTATGACCAAAGTAACATATGCATTATGGTATGACACACATTTGGTGCATTAGCCCAAACATGGTACAACGAGATTTTGACGGGACCTTTTTAAAACCTTGATATGTCATCGGTGGCAGGAAAATTATAAATAGGGAATCATAAGGTAGAAAACACTATACTCTTTACCATGAAAAAGATTTCAGCGTCATATTGAGAGTAACCTTTTATTTATACGCTTTATTTATACTTTGCATGCAAGACCATTTGCAGTTTTAGTCTCCTCTTGCTTGTTTCTTATCAATAAAAGTGGATGAGTTTTTAATAATAATAATAATAGCTTGTTCTTATATAGCGCTTTTCAGGACCGAATGCCCTCTCAAAGAGCTTTACAGATAGTTATATATTATAGAAATTCTCTACCAATATTATAAACGAAATTAATCTAGTCATAAATTCAATACGCGAGATTGACTTGATACATGACATGATAATTATGATTTTGTTGGTTTTGTTTTGTTGTTGTTGTTGTTCATTCAGTTTCATAATTATGTTAATTTTACGTAAGGAGGAGGTTGAAACTCGGCGCTCCAAAAATTAGTGTATTAAAAATCAATAGTCGACTGTTTTTTTCTTGAAAATTTATGCATGATTTGAAAGCCACTTTTCCCGTCCCATGAGCCCTAGTGATTGCAGATACTTACCTAACCAAGTCTTCAAGTATCATGATCATTTACTACACTGGGATATCATGCATCACTATAGTTTATGCCGTATATAAACACTGAAATAGGAGTTCAACTTTTTCTATGAATGACTTCTCGAAAACTGGGTCATACCGTAGTTTGATGCTGGAAAATAGAGTCGTTTACGCGACTTTCTTTTTCTTGATAATTTATTCAGGATTGAGAGCCGCTTTTCCCACCCCATCAGCATGATTCATTGCAGAAACTTGCGTCTCCGAGCCTACACGTCTGTAGTAGTGGTACAATGATAACAATGCCATTTGCTTATAGCCAATATACAACAGTTACATCCCAATTCCAATCATCTCTACCCTTAATGTAATCATAAAATGGCAATGCACAGCTTATTGTTCTTTATTGAGAGCACCAAATTGCTTTCAAAATGAACAGAAATAAAGACATGCGAAAAGTTTGGACTTACTCTGGCTAGTTGCGAGGCTTAACGAGAAAAGACAGACGACTATTTGAAGATAACGAAGCGTTTCCATGGTAATAAATGATACCAATTACAGACAATTCTGTTTTAGCTTCCTTATGGATCAATTACCCTGCAGCTCTGGCCGCTGTTCGGGACCGTTCTTCGCAAATATTAGATTTACGGATCAAGAGAGAGATAAGGGCGGAATCTTTTAATGCCCCGTGATGATCATAGTAGCATTGTTTATAATCTGGAGAAAAAAAAATCAAGGAGCTGGTGGGATGTAATGTGCCCCCCCCCCCCCCCTCCCAAACACTTGCTCTCTCTCTTCCTGTCTCTCCCTCTCTCTGTTCTATTTCTCCCTCGCACCCACAAATACACGCACACACACATAATAAATTCATTTTCACACACCAGCCACTATACACCCACCCAATAATACAAAAAACATGTCAAGCACACCCCCCCCCCCCCCCCTCCACCGGTAGCATGATTTAAAGAGGGCAAATAAAAGGTATTCATGAAACACCTCCATCACTCTAGCAGGGATTATTCTAAAGTGCACAAGGTGGGATTTCTTTAATATTGTGCGGTGTGCATACAGCAACAACAGTACGACGAGACTATATACACATATAATATTCCATCCAGCCCCAATAATCTCTACCATCAGTAAGTGTTTTTAAAGCTCTGATAAGCTATAAATAAACCTGAATTATGCCTTAACGTTTTTGAAATAGATGTAGAAAGACAGTTAAATTAATTCGCATATATGCTCTTCATTTAGTCTTTTTTCCCCTCTCTCCCCCATTTATCTTTCTCTCTACTTTTCGGTTCCTTGATATTACCCTTCTATGTGTCCTAAATTTCATTATCATCAGACTGTTTATGTTTTCAGAAGATAATACATATATCCCAAGTTATTATTAGACATATGTGAATTACTATCTTCTTAGATATTGCATACAATTTGATAATGTATTGCATAAAATTACAGAAAGAAAAAAAGAAAGAAAGAAAGACTTCTTTTCTTCGTGATCCGTCTTGCTTGTCAAATAGATTGCGTTATATCGCTTGATCTTTACTTTCTCTACTTGGTCTCTCTTGCACATCTGTGATGTTCTATCCGTATATATTGCATTTTTGTTTTATAATTATCGATCAATCTTTTTGCAACCCTGATATTTATCTTTGTCAGCAATCATATGAGCGGAGGCAAACGTTAAACAAAAATTATGTAGATTGAGGGTGTTAGCTTTTGGGGGGCTTTATTTCTCGGTTTGTAACTTTAGTTTACTATTTTAATATACCCGGAGGCAATTCAGATGTGTGAATTTGTTTGATGTTATATGACGATAATGAATGTGGAATGGGGATATTATTCTCAATACAGCCAACCTCTGGGGAAAATGACATAACTGCTAAAAAAATTATGAAGTACGCTGAAAAAAGGTCACTTGTCACATCATTTGATGTTGGTATTTGTTGGTTTTAGTGGCCACCAGTCAATTATCAATTTGGACAAATATTCTCCAAAATGTCGTTTTAATAATTTTTGACATAGTACTTTGAAACAATATTCAAAGGAAGAGATACAATTATATCACGAGAGATAGCCGTTCCTGCCTATTTTAGCGCTGTCCTGACAAATCTGATCGAGTTTTCTAACGAAGGTTTCTCGGGAAACAAAATTACATTTGTCTCTCAAGCGCATTATATTCATAAATAATAATTGAGCGCGAAGAGTAGCAATTTGTCAGACATGAGCGCTTTGCAAGACTCCACTATGATTGTTAATATTATACTTATGAAGCGTTAAATCAAAAGTGGAGTATTTTTCCTATTTCAAATTAAAATAAGATGAAAATAGCATTTCTGTTTCCTACTTTCTAAGCGGCAGTATTACATCTGTGTAATGATTAAGTATGTTTATATTTAGATTAAATCGTATCCTTTTATAAAAGAGGTCAATTAAGTTTTTAAATTTTAGAAGGGTGGTATATATATTTAAATCTCCATGGTCAACCCATATTACTGTAAAAAAATTATAAAAAAATCCAGATAGAATACTGTGCTTTTTCTGCCTCAACTTTGTCTATGTCCTCTGTAATGTAGTGTACAGTGGCGGATCCAGGGGGGGGGGGGGGGGCCCGGGGGGCCCGGGCCCCCCCCCTTGAGAAAAAAATCATGTTAAATCACGTGATTTTTACCTTTTTTGGGGGTTGGGCCCCCCCCCCCCTGACGCTCAAGGGGGGGGGGTGCATATTGAAAAATTCCCGAAGACCAAAAAAAAAAAAAAATGTGCTCCCTTGTTTTGGGTTTTGAGATTCCAGAAAGCAGTGGAATAGGATGTTATATGGTTGGCTCTTGTTACAAGAATACACTCCAAAAGAAACATGTTCGTTGAATCTGTGCTGGCTTATGTGAACAGTGACTTTATTCAAACATCCCAGCTCCGAATCCAAAGATAAAAACTGTAATACAAACATACTAAAAAATACATTTTGAGTTATACAATGCTACAAAGAACAATGAACTAAGCGGTACTTGTAATGATCTGAGTGAAAACGACAACTAAAAACATATGACTCACAGCTACGATTCTAAATTCAAAAGAAAAGAACTAACATTACATGTATCAAATATTGAAATGACGAAGCTACTATACTGATTTAACCAGAAATAAATATCTATCATCATGATATTGGCTACCGACAAAAGTGAAATTTATAACTCTAACTATACCTCAAAGAACTTTACTGTACTACCAATGAGCATGAATATTACATTAAACAATCTACAAACAAATTCTGACTAAATATCACAGGTTGTAAAATACAAACCGTGTAATGAAATCAACTTAATTCTAGTGAAATCTAGACATGAAATATACAGATACACGCAGGTCATAAATTCGTTCTCAGTCTATCTTTCAAAAAGAAGAACAAAATATATTTACTTTATAATTATCATCACGTCTTAATTACTTTACATGAACACATATTGTCTTCTTCCGATTCCAGAATATTAACAGAATAGTGCAGCAAGGTAAAAATGGAGGGGAAAACTCACCAATTGGAGGCTTTGATCATATTAATGCAAAAAATAATATTATTATATTGACCAATGCATTCAATTTGAACCATAAATGGTGTTCCTACTTTGTGCATAACAACTTAAAATCTTCTCATGTAAACTTTAACAAACAGCAACTCGTACGGGACTTTATGTACAAAGGATCAACAACAAGTTAAAATGAGCTAAAGTGCATATAATAAAAAATAACAGAAAAATCAATGATTTATGAAAACTATGTGACTTATGACTATTCTCATTGCAGACTGCTGCAGTGACAATACGTTTTAGAGTATGTTTGTTTATAACAAATTAAACTATAAAGCAAATTGTATGTCGTTGCTTGACACTATTACCAAATGATAATTTAATTATGTTACCAAGATCAGGCAAAAGTGCATATAATAAAAAAATAACAGAAAAATCAATAGTTAATGAAAACTATGTGACTTATGACAATAATATTTTCATTGCAGACTGCTGCAGTGACAATAACTTTTAGAGTATGTTAGTTTATAACATAATTAAACTTTAAAGTAAATGTTATGTCGTTACTTTACAATATTACAAAATGATAATTTAATTATGTTACAAAGATCAGGCTACTGTATTCTTGTTTTCCCAATGTCATTGGCAAAACGTAGGCCATAATATGGCCTACGTTTTCGTTTCCACTTGAAGTGAAGAAAGGAGATGATCTTGAAAGTGTTCAGAGTATGGAGAACAAATTCAAAATCAGTCTGATGAGCCGCCTATACATAGGCGGCTCATCAGACTGATTTTGAATTTGTTCTCCATACTCTGAACACTTTCAAGATCATCTCCTTTCTTCACTTCAAGTGGAAACGAAAACTGGAATATAGTTTGCATAAAAATAATTGATTCGTCGTTTAGTGAGATATTACACGAGAATAACCAAACATTAAGATTGAGGTAATCATCAAAGCTTGCGTAAGCTCATCATTTCCAAAGCGCTTCCATCCAGGGTAAAGATTTCTCCCGTGTCCTCCGATTGAGACTTCATCGAGTACTGTCTTGACGCTTTCCGACTCCCACAACCTGGCCGCTTTTGCTTCGACCCTGTCGTACCTGAGGACGTTGACTGTCCCCCGCTGTCGCTCGTAGAACTCCCCTTGTTAGTGTGCCCAGAGGCTGTAAACATTTCTGGGCCACGTGGTCCTTGGGGCTTTACGGGTCTCTTCGTGTACCGCTTTGGCCGATCCCTTACGACAAACTTGACGTCTGAGTTCGTCGAAGACGCAATCGAAAGCAATTCGGGGTCGCGTTGCAATAGTTCGGCCTCTTTTTGTATACTGGTGGCACGCATTTCGCCGATGTAAATACGCTCTTTTTCGTAGTACACCGAAGCAGTGTCGTTTCCGTGGGCCGAGCCTAATTCGCTATGTCGGACATAAAGTGAGCGCTGCGTCTTGTTGCGTTCTTCGAGGCGGAGGGATTCTTGTGACGAGGGGCGGCTCCAGAGCTTGCCCAGATCTTGCCGGAACTTGGAACTTGACGTCAAGAAGATGATGGGGTTGATCATGCAAGAGCTCTTGGCGAACATGGTAGGGAGCACTGAAGATAAGGCACTGATGCGATGCACGTGCGCTGCCCGAAGACACTCCACGGCGTAAGGTGCCCAGACAACAATGAAAGTGATCATCATCATGAAACACATCTGTCGAGAGAAGGAGAGAACTTGGATGAGAATGATAATTAACAAAAACGAAAGAATTCTCATCATAGTCGATAGTTCCTACTGCAGAACGATGTATCTGTAAGATGAAGATGCAATGACATTTAGAAATAAAGGCGGTTAGGGGCAATCAGAAGGGAAAATTATATAATTTTCTCCCTTTTAACAGCATTTGTTTATGGATTGTAGTGAATGACAGATGTGATTAAACACAATAACCGAGAAGGCCTGCCTAAGATATGACTTTACTATACGCGCATAACGAATAATTATAAAATTAATTAAGCGATTCAGTCAAGCTAGACGTGCAATGTATAGTCTATTATCTAAAACTTACCAATTGCACTTACCTATTGATATCTTCTTTTAATTATTTGATCAACTCGTGTTGCCTATTCTGCTCTATAGGAGTCAGATATGGGGATTTGAAGTGCTACATGATCTTGAAATTTTCCACATGTTTTGTAAGCAAGCCCTTTCTGTGACCAAAACAACTGCAAATTGTATGGTACTTGGTGAAATGGGGAGGCTAAAACTTGAGAAATATATCGAAAGCAGAATGATAAACTTCTTGTGTAGGATTGTACATAGCGGCCAAGATAAATTTCTGGTAAGGTGTACATTTTCTTAAGATTAGTCTTTGAGCAGAATATCTATCAGGCACCTTGGTTTTGAACAAATCAAGCTGACTCTGGACAATTATGGGGGTGTTTAATTTATGGGAAATTTATGAAAATACTAGTTGTGATTGGGTCAAACAAACTGTGGAACGCCGATTGAAAGATTCTCATGCCCAAAATTGTTCTGCTTGTATGTACAATAATTCGCATTGTGTTAACCATCGTATCTTCAAACATTCTATATGTTTAGAAAGATACTTTGATCTCATTAAAAGAGATCCGACAATTTTAAGTCGTTTTCGCTGTGACAATCATTACCTGCCGATTGTATCTGGTAGATAATCAAATACCCCCAGGAAAATGAGGTTATGTACGCTCTGCAATTTGCAGGATGAGTTTCATTACTTATTTGATTGAAAGACCGAATACACTGAAAATGTATCAGGTTTTTAAACTCCAATATTAATGTACAAACACGTTTAAACGTAGTAAAATTCTGTCGAAAAATAATGCTTCGTTTTCATTAATTTAAGTATGTGCACATAACATGTTACGAGTTAAATATTATCTTTATGTTTCTCTTTTTGTCTTATATCAAATTATTAAATTGCTATCAAGAATATTTTCAGTAATTCATTAATACAAATAACAATTTAAGAGTCAACGGTGCCAGTGACGCGCTGCCTCAAAATTTGGCGCAAAGTTTTAAACCATAACTAGTCATAATTGACATGCGAGGGCAAGTAGTATTCCTTGTTCATAATTGTTTCTGACATCTTTCTACAAAGGACTAAAATAAACGAGAAAGCGTCGATTTTTTAAAATCACCATTTACTAAATTATCTTTTTAACATACTTGATGGCCTACTAACCTTTGTAACGTGCGCGTCAATTTTCGCCTCCCGTTTGCGTAGTCTCCCAAAGACGACTACGCCTGCATCTTTCTCCTCTGTACGCCCTGGATCTACTCCCCGGATCCTGGAGAAATGGATAGAAGTGAAAGGATAAAACATGTATTTAGAAAGGGTGCAATATTGCTGGGTGGTGTTCCACAAAGATCCCAAGTTGAACTTAACTATTATGGAGAGGCCAGGAGAGCCGTTTGTAGCCTTAAAATAAAATATATGTATTGTACTATTTTACTTTTGTCATATTGTTTATTGCTTTACATTGCATTTGAATTGTACTGTGTATTATACAGGGCTCTGGTGCAAGGCATTTTTTATTTCCTGAAGAGCCTATCCTATATTTTACAAAATAACACAAACAAATAAGTAAAGACGTACTTCATTTACAGCACTGACATAGTACAGGACAATTTTAATGGAAATTTAAGTTGCGGGTGATGGTGCAAACTCGTGTAGCTTAAAAAAGATCAAAAATTGAATACGCATCCGCTTTTTGCGGGGTATCAAAAGAAAATCAAATGAATAAGAATATAGGGACACACTTTTGCGCTCTGTGTGCAATGACAAATCGTGTGACCAGCATACATTATTTGGTTTCTTAGTTTCTTTGTCCTGGTGGCTAAGAAATCACTGTATAATAATTGCAAGCAATGAGAGGACAGACGACATTAAGACCTCTCCGAAGGACACGGTAATGAGGATCAACGCCTCATCAAAGGGAACAAGCGCATTGACTTGGTTTCAGACCTGGAACCTCCTAGTTACGAGGCAACTGTTCTACCACTGATGTCATGTTAATACAGGGAAAGTTTTAGATTGAAAATTACACAGTACATCATTCAAATCCCTCTTCCATGCACATGATTTTTAAGGAACGCTTACTTTTTGGCCACACGGATGTAACAGTAGAGCATGATGACAAATGATCTACCACTGATGACATGTTATACTGTATATGGAAAGTTTCGATTCAAGATTATACAGTACATCATTCAAATCCCTCTTCCATGCACATGATTTTTAAGGAACGCTTACTTTTTAGCCACACGTATGTAACAGAAGAGCATGATGACGATCTGTAGAAGATAGACGCCGAGAGTACAGGATACCATGTATGAAATGTCACTGATGGTTCGGCCAACCCAGTTAACAGAACAAGAAGTGCCAAACGGCTCGTAAATATAACTACTCCAGCCGACGAAAGGGGTCACCGTCCAGAAGAAGGCATACACCCATATTACAACGATAACCCCGCTCGTAAAGTTGGCTGTTAGCTTTGGACCTTTGGACAAGGATAGCAAGGGAAAGGATGAGAGTGTAAGAAAACAAAATTAAAACCGTGTATGGATACATCATTATGCCGCTCTCGAACCGTCTTTGAACACATTCTGTTGATGATATACTGCATAGGAATATAAGACCCACCAAGTTAAAGATTGATTTAAATATAGAAATGCAAACATGAAAGAATCATGATGTTACAGTTGACATGCGAAAACCGCTTTGCAATTACGCTAAATAAAGACATTTGTGCCGTAGTTTAAAAAAAAAGGCCTTACCAAATTTTCTGTAACGTACAGTTCAAAAATAAATAGTTGCAATTTGAATGAAGTTTTTCAGTTTTTCACAATTTTTTTACAAATGAACACATAAGGCTCATTACCGTTTGAATAGTAACATATGATATTCAGATTGGTAGACCGGGTATTTTTTTGTTCAAAGTGTTTGAGGAATTTGTTATATTCATATCAAATCCTTATCTCACTCATATTGACTACTTACGTAGGTCTGTCTTTACGATATAGATGTATCTGTAAACTGCAATGGCTGCATGGGTGGAGATGGTGCTACAGGAGAGCGTGTAGACGCAGAATGCGTAAAACTGGCAGCCTACATCCCCAAAGAGCCATCGGCCCCAGTACCCCGACATGGTCGTGAGGGGGTACCCAGCTACTGACACGCCCAAGTCGCTGGCGGCCATGTTGATCAGGAGGAGGTCGATTGACCGCTTTCGGAAGGTCCTGTAGCGGCACAACACGCAGATTACCGTGATGTTGCCGACCGTCGCGATCGAACCTACGAAAGAAATGGAACGAATCTCCAGTACTATGGTGAATTTTCGGGTTCTAGGACAATTACCCCCTGGGCAATCACCCCCCGGAAAATAACCCCCCGGAAAACTACCCCCAAAGGACAATTACCCCCTGGAATATTACCCCCTGGAGAATCACCCCCCGAGGACAACTACCCCCAAGGACAATTACCCCCCGGAAAATTACCCCCCGGAAAATTACCCCCCGAGGACAATTACCCCCCGAGGACAACTACCCCCCGAGGACAATTACCCCCTAGGACAACTACCCCCGTGGACAATCAGGATTCAATAGCAAAAGACGATCTGACACATTGAGAGATGGCTACGAGCCCATAAGATCCCCTGCATGAACCCATATTCTTTCAAATACTATATCACGTTGTCTTCCTCATTACTACACATTTCCCTTTTATTATAATTTATGCAACGCCAGTGCGGTTGCTAATTTCCACGAAGGATGTAAGTTTTAGGTAATTGTCCAGCGCTTTTCAAAATGCATAGAAATACATTTCTCTGGAGCAGCGTTATTTTAACTTTTTGTTAGTGACGGTACCCGCTTAAGAAATGAAAAGTTTCTCCCAAATCCCAAATTATTTCCCAAAGGATGTAAGTTTTAGGTAATTGTCCAGCGCTTTTCAAAATGCATAGAAATACATTTCTCTGGAGCAGCGTTATTCTAACTTTTTGTTAGTGACGGTACCCGCTTAAGAAATGAAAAGTTTCTCCCATATCCCAAAGTCTTTACAGATTATTAATTTTGCATGACTCTGGCTCTCGTCTAGTGCTATGCACACACGTATGGGCACACTTAAGAATAAAAAGGAGAAGACATTTTCAAACTGGTAAAAAATTATTTTGTAATCCACACACTAGAAACTATTTAAAGTACTGTATGCGGGCACCTTGCCGCCAAATGTACATAAATAAAAAGTGATATATTTGGTCATGAACTTGATACACGAATTTGAGGATATGCGGGCCTCTCGTTGCCCTTATTTGCCTTGCTGTTAAAATATTGTCAGCGAGCGAGAAAGGAAGACACTTTAGTATCTTTAAATTTCTATTTTCTCATGTAATTCGTATTTTTACCGTTTCTGGTATTTGATTTTTTCTTACAAAATCAACGTTTTCCAAATCATTCTCTTTTTTTTTTTTAGCAGATGTTTCTGCATTTATTGATAAATCAAATATAAAACATTCAAATAACAATAATAGTATATAATATAATTGATTTACATAAAGAGTGACAACTTAATACACACAAAATAATTTGGAAAAAAAAAAAATAAAAAAAAATGCATAATTGAAAGCTTGAAAGTATGGAGGTAAGTAAAAATAATCAAGATAAATGCAGAGGCCAACTATCATAAGCAAGGAAGCTTGAGTCGATAGCAGCCGGGAAGGGGGGGGTACATGGCGCTGTTTTAGGAGAATGTAGGGGAATAGAGAGTCACATATAAAGATTTTGTTCAGAAAGTATCTGAATAAAAAGTGGAAAGAAATTAATGAAAGAAAAAAGAAGAAAAATGTGCAAGTGTGTGCAAGTGGGTGTGTGCAGGTGAAGTAAGTGTTCGATTCGTATTGTTAATGAACTGGTCATCTAAAATTAATTTAAATAAACAATCAAAACCTCTGAGACCCTTATGATGTTTTTGAATATGTAGATATTAAATATTTTTTCATCGATGCTTTGAATGAATAAAGAGTTGCAGAGTGTTTAATATTGTCAGGTAAAGCATTCCAAATGTCTGGACCATGATGTCTTATCGATTTATAGGCCATAATAATTTTGGGGTTTGTTAAGTGGAAATCGGATGAGTGTCGTGTGGGATAAGAATGTATATCACTATTGTAAACAAAAATATTTCGAAATGCCAAAGGTATAGTATTTATCCAACATTTATACATAAAGATTGCAGTTTGAAAACTGTGAATGTCAGCGATTTTTAATGTTTTTAGTTTACAAAATATTGGATCAGTATGGGCTAAATAATGTGAATGTGTACAAAGACGAAGTGCTTTCTTTTGGAGACGATAAATTAACATAATTTTCATCTTACTACTATTACCCCAAGCTATGTTACAATAAGATATGTATGACAAAATGAAGGAATTGTAAAGCATAAATAGTGACTTTTGTGATAGATAATATTTTAATTTATATAAAATGCCTATGCTTCTCGAGACTAGCATGCAAATGTTGTTAATATGACTATTCCAAGTTAGGTTTGAATCAATCATTACACCTAAGAATGTTGTTACTTCTTTTTCAATTATGGGCATGTTATCTATAAAAATATCATAATGAAGTACATGTTTAGAGTGTATGTTTTTGAAATAAATACAATTAGTCTTATTAATATTTAAAGAGAGTTTATTGGATTTGAACCAAGATGATAATTTATTTAGTTCTAAATTGAGGGTTGTAATAAGAATGTTTAAGTCTTTATGCGAATAAAATACGTTGGTATCGTCTGCGAACAGAACATATGTTAGGAGTGGTGATGCATTAACAATATCTTGCGGCACCCCGGTTGAAAAACGCTGTGCTGGCGTTACAAAATCAAATGAGATCAATTACCAGAGAGCGGATATTTATTTTATTTGGACATGGCACCGTACATATAACTTGAAGGCAATTTCTATTTCAAAATAATTTAACGTACACGAAAACATATTATACTTCAGCATGACAACAGAAATAATAGATAACGTGAAGAAAACCTTAATTATGGATCATGGCATGGATGAGGGCCCATTATACATACAAAGGCAAATACACGATCAGCTGATTAAAAAAGTTACAGAGGATGCATAAAGGAAATCTTACATCCTAATTTCCTTGTTGTGCCATTGATGGTGAGAGAAGCTGTAACGCGTACTCATCTGCGCGCAATGTATTGTTCAATTTCTAAGAAATGTAATTCATGTTCTTTACTCGGTAGCAAAACTACAGGGGAATTGGGCAACCTCCACCCCCCCCCCCCCCCCATATCAATTCGAATAATTTGAAAAGACTGAAATGAACTTCTTAAATAACAAAGAAAATGAAGGTTTATGCAATTTTCTGTAAATAGCAATTTGGAGAGAAGCTTGCGTTATACGTCACAGTGTTATAAATTCCTCGGGGGTGATTGTCATTGGGGGTTATTGTCCTCGGAGGGGGGGGGGGGGGGAGTTGTCCTCGAAGGGGGAGGGGCAGTTGTCCTCGGGGGTAGTTTTCCTGGGGGATAGTTGACCTCGAAGGTAATAATAATAATAATAACGTTTTATTTACCCAGGGTAGCCAATATGAAACTGCTCTTCCAGCGGGCCCTGCATAACATAATATGTTATTATGACCCTTCTCCAATCTTATATGCTGAGCGCCTAGCTAGAAGGCAGAAGGTCCCATTGTTATAAGTCTTTGGTATGACTCGGCCGGGGTTCGAACTCACGACCTCCCGTTCATGAGGCGGGCGCTCTAACCACTGAGCCACCATGCCCAGTAGTGTCCATGGGGGGTAATTGTCCTCGGGGGGTAATTTGTCCGCGGGGGGTAGTTGTCCTCGGGGGGTAATTCTCCGGGGGGTAATTTTCCGGGGGGTAATTGTCCTTGGGGGGTAATTGTCCTCGGGGGGTAATTCTCCGGGGGGTAATGCTCCGGGGGGTAATTTTCCGGGGGGTAATCGTCCTACGGGGGTAGTTTTCCGGGGGGTAATTGCCCGGGGGGTGATTGCCCAGGGGGTAATTGTCCTGACATTTACACCTGGGTGGAGAGTGGCGTATGTGAAATTATGTCTTGTCAAGGGACGGTAATGCCTGTGTGGATCAATTCGAACCCTCAGCCCAAGGATTGAGAGTCAAGAGTATGATTCACTACACCACGACACCTCCACTGACATGATACTCACCAACGATGGTAAGATAGATGGCGGTTAGTAGATATCCCGTTCGCGTCAGAGGAGTCATATATTCTGGCTCTAGACGGGATATTGCTTCTGTGGCCGAACTCTCTGTCACCAATGCCGCCATCCGACGATATATATGATGCGCGGTATCCTTGGAGAGTGAACAAAAATGGACAATGGTGTCATTTTGATGAATTGAGAGGGTTTTTTAAACCGACCCTTTTAAAAAAATGATAGTCAGATTCCTTCTATTTAGGTAAATAATTAAACAAGTTCTCCTCAAGACGTAAATAGCGAATGGACAACTGCATTGGTGTGTGATTTCTAAGAACATCTGAGATCGCGCAGCGCAGGATCGGAAGCCTTTGCCGAAGACAAAGTTTAGTGATGTCCTAGCGTTTTGCTTACAAACATTTATATTAAATTCATCGATACTCACAGACAAACCGAACTTTACAATACTTGTATTAAAAAACATTAGAGAAGATTATATAAAGAGAAATACACACAGATATTGGCATAAACACAAGGCATGAATGACTTTGTGTCCAGCCTGGCCAAAGGAAAAAAACATGTGTTTATAGTTATGTTGTTGATGTTTGTTTTTTCTAAACCGTTTTTTAGATTTTCTTAATTATTAATGAATTAAAAAAAAAAGGATTTTGTTTGTTGGGATAAATGGGATATAAATGCATGAAATAAAATCATTCCCAAATTCTCTCTCGTCTTCTGCCCTAGTTTCAAAATCCTACTAGCGTAAACATCTCGATCAACACAACATTGCAAAACATGTATTAAAGGCACACTGTCCTACTTGTAGCTACTTGCTCCCTCTATATAGAAAACTTTCCAAATCGGTGCCTGTTGGTCCCCCATGATCCTCTTTTTCTTATGTTAAATGAGAGCTGAGTTAATGAGATAGCCACCTGTCACAGTGACCTCGATGGCTCACTGGGTGGTCTAATCCCTTCTTGCTGAAGTAGTAAAGCCTCCCTTTAAAGCCATAACAACTGAAAAATATCAGCCAAAAGAGGGCGGGAAAAAAAGTAAAAAAAACATTCAAAACTGAAAAATATCGACCAAAAAAGGGCGACCCAAAAAAAAAGTATTAAAAAGAAGAAACTTCTCCGACCGACCGACCCATGTTTTGGCACCCAAAGGGCAATACAACAAGTTTTATTTTAGGCCTAATTGCTATAACACTGCACAATTCTCGGTGTCAACTGAAACCACCATCAGGTATCTATACATGTCAACATCATGTATGAGTATGCAATAAGCATAAAGGCTATTGAGATGTAATACCCAGTAATGGGTGATTGTAATAGATCGTCACTGCGCAAACTTGTATAACTGAATAATTTGCGAACTGGCCCATTAAATCCGGTAAACACAAAACTTGTGTTGTTCTAAGACTCATCTGTTGTGGAAATATTTAGATACGATGATAGTTTCAGATAAACACCCTTATTTTTTGCGGTCAGTGACTCCAATAATGTTATCATCTTTCGTCGTTTTCATCGTTTCTCTGACTCATCAACCAGTAGAAGTGGAAAGGGAGTACGTCATAAAGCATGCGTGAACTTCAGTACAAGCACACTATCCCCAGAGAATGTTAAGAGTGTTGGCCAAGTGACCATTATACCGTCAAGTCGTACCGGTCAAGTGTCATTGCATGATTCCACCTATTAATGGACACTGTAATGATTTTGGACACATGTCTCTCCTCGAAAATGAAATGTAAATGTACAAGGCTATTGCTTGCATGGGAGGGGTGGTCCAGACATTATCTACTCTCGTCTTTAATAATAATAATAATAATAATAATAATAATATTTAATTTTTATATAGCGCTTTACAAATATACTTTTTCCCTTCCCCCTTCCCCTTCCTCTCATTTCTCGCTTTTTGTTTTCCCCTAGTTTTTTTCTACCATCCGATTGGGCACATCCCACCCCGTGCCCCTGCTTCTACGCCACTGGTCAGAGGGAGCGTAGAATTTAATAATCATTTTGAAGATGGTCTTCCGAGAGGCCATGATATAACGTCACTATAGGCTCAGGGGATTCATTTTTAATGAATAAAAGATAAAGTTGAGTACTGGTCAAGCGATGCATTGTGAAAGGTATTGTCGGAAGCAATGATTGAAAAAATAGTTAATCACGTAGCAAGTAAGAGTTGGTACATACTGGGGGGTTTTTAAATTATCAAAATGATAAAATGCTAGATCAGTCTTGTTAAATATAATCACTTGCACTGCACACAGATAAGGACAACACACACACACACACACACCTGACATGGCTTGTATACGTATCTCGGCATTTCACGTATATTCTTATTCCACTCGTTAACAGAAGCTCTGGTAGCAAAATAAAATTTAATTGAAAATTGTTGCATTTGGTTTCCTTTTGTATCAGAAGAGCAAAATCTCGAATATTTCATTAATTTCTGCTAAGTGTCTTCGAATTATATATGTGCCCTATGATTAAGGTATTTTCTTTCAAACATAAGCACTATTTTATAGTGATTTTAATATAATGTTGCCCATAAGTTGGAACAATTGTTTTCTTACCTCTTTATATGAAATTATTGTGACAATATGGTTTATTCTTGATAGACATAGCTTATATCTTAACGGAACTTTATTGATCAATCTCGTTAGATTAATAGATAAAGTTCTGAAAAGATATAAAATATTCCAACTGGATATTTTGAACTATTCCAGATAACGTACATACATAACTAACTGGAGGTGGGTGTATTACAGAGGGCCGAGGTGTGTGGGCGATGTGCGTGCGTATTGGTATCTGCATGTGCGTGTGCGGTGTGTGCTAGTGCGTACGTGAGCTGACCATACAATTAACCTGCCAGCTGAACTGTCTCATGGGTATTACACAACCACTCTTGCCCTTATTGTGAACTATATTATTAAGCAAGTGCATCGCATTTCGAGTAGTAATTTCATAGGATTTCTTGGTTATGGGATAAGAGGGATTTTACTCACCGGATGCAGAAAAGTAATCCGCGATATTGATGTCGTGTAATTTAATTGCAAACAGGTTTGGCTGATATTGTCATCCTGTATCAATAGTTTTAAATAAATAAATAAATAAATAAATAGGTGCAGCCTTGTTATGAATATTTCAATCTCAATGGTTAACCGCTAGATTATAAACCGTATATATTATTCTGGGTTACTTCTTTTCATCAGTGTTATCATTCGTTTGCTCGATCTACTCAGTTCAAATAACTTGAACGGATAGCTCTGGGGAAAAAAACATAATGAAGCTATTTGTATTGCAATCATCAAAGTAAGACGCAAGAATAAACGAAAAGATAAAGCAACGATAGCTTAGTTTGAAGTCTTCTTAAAACCTCATTGAAATATATTTTGCTCATGCTGTCGTACTTCTTATATTAACAGTTGCTTTGAATCAGACAGGTGATAATGGTCAAAATAAGAGTAAAATTGTTGTTTGTGTTCAGTACGATCGCAAAGACTGAAGGACAATGAGTTTGGAAATAATGTTTGAGATTACGTTATATGTCATTAGGATGTTCTCTTATTACAGAAATGTGGTGTACAAGGCTATTGAAAGTGGCGCGGGTTGATATTTCTTTGAATTCTATGCCATATTCTCGCTCTGTCCTTGCTGTCGTACTTCTTATATTAACAGTTGCTTTGAATCAGACAGGTGATAATGGTCAAAATAAGAGTAAAATTGTTGTTTGTGTTCAGTACGATCGCAAAGACTGAAGGACAATGAGTTTGGAAATAATGTTTGAGATTACGTTATATGTCATTAGGATGTTCTCTTATTACAGAAATGTGGTGTACAAGGCTATTGAAAGTGGCGCGGGTTGATATTTCTTTGAATTCTATGCCATATTCTCGCTCTGTCCTTGCGAAGATAAACCGAATGTATGACAACAATGTTGATAAAATCTTTGTGACACGTCACACGTGTGAATAATAATAATAATATTAAATTAATAATGATAGTTGTTTTTAAGATAATAGAGATATAATATAATACTTAATACATTTTACACCTGTAATACTCATCGGCTTTGCATATTATGTTGTTAACATGCATTTTATATTTAATGCATGACATATCAATGTTTGTTTCCTTGGGAGGAAATCTATTCCTGTTGACTCAAAATATCTTTCATTTGATTAGTTGTTTTGTATGAACGTATATATATATATATATATATATATATGTGTGTGTGTACGTGTGCGGGTGTGTGTGTGTGGGTGTGTCTTTTTATTATTTTTACTCATACCATGTAAATACCACAAATTTCCATCGCTAAATGGACAATAAAGATGAACCTCATGAAGCAGAACACGTTGCGAACACTCAACTTCTCGGCATCCTAGAGAATGGGGTCCTTAACCCACAAGAGAAAGAGGACGTCCATTCTACTCTTATACGAGCCTTTCATCCCTATGCCCATCCAACTGTTAATAACCACTTATGATATGAAGTTCGATATAGCATCAGTTTGGCTATAACGAAATATTAATCCAAAGTGTTTAAGAAACTGAATTCAAATTAAAACAAACACAAAGTCGTAAGCATGTACTTCTTTTCAAATATATTTTGTTATCGAGTGTCATTTATAAGTACGGTTATGTCATTCGCCTTATGAAATGGGAGACGTAGTGCACGACCAGCAGATACCGTTATATTCTGAATTAATTACTGATTCAATTCAATTCAATTCGGATTTATTTTCTAATTACACGATAGGAGGTATGCAAACAGACAGAAATGTTTTTTAAAATACACAAAATCGACAGATACAAAATTTATACCAAAAAAAATGGAAAAAATTAAAAATGTAGTAAAACAAACAAACAAAATGATCGGAAAAGGGCAGGTATTTAAAAGCCAAGGTCTAGCTTGTATAAGTATGCATGCCGTAAAGCAAATATTCTACGGTATACCTTGTGAGTCAAAAAAATGTTTACACTCAAAAAATTGTCAATTAATTTAAAAGTCAGCTATGAACGAAGTCAGCTATGAACATTTTGAAAGAGTGTTAAATCCCGAATCGGTTGGTATAATTTGTGAGGGATGTGTGTTCACGCTTAGATGAACAGGTAGCATTGTTTGCGAGAGTGCAAAATTTGACTCGGGCAAAAGTATTAGGGTGAGAGAATGAATTGAATGTATCAAAAGAGATGCATTGCATATGCTTTTTTTCAAAAGCAAAGTCACACACACACGCAAACACACACACACATTCACATTTAGATGCAGACTAATCGAATCCTGTGGGAGAAACAATTCATTATGATGTTAATGCACCAAGCTTTCATTTTGGCATTATGATTGAATTTAAATTTCATTTTGATATTGAATGGGAAATTTGCGATTTTACAGGAATGTTCATTACTTAATAATGACTTGGCTGCGTGTATTTTGCATTTATCTGAATGTGCAAGTGCGCGGAAGCGTGTGCGTGTGTGGGCATGTGTGTGTGGATGTGTGTGTGGGACTGACCGAGGGTGCCTCTGTGTGTGTTTTGATATGTGTGGCATGATTAATTAATTTACTGCTTTGACATGGCTTATCTCTCTCTCTCTCTTTCTCTCTCTCCATTTCCCTCTTTCTTTCTTTCCCTCTTTCCTCCTTTACTTTTTTACCAGTTTCCTTATATCTTTTCTCCCCTTCTATCTTTTTTGGTGATATTTTAATGCCTTTTATTAAAGTGATGTAATGTTTTTTCCGCTGTTAATTTCAATTATTACATTGCCGTTTTTGTTTTGTGCTTTTTACTTCTTTTAATGCGTATTATGCTTATATGTTAGTTTTATACTGTTCTTACCTTTGCCTGTGAGCTTTGGTGATATTCATTATTTATATTTCCGTGTATTACATTTTTATCCTGTTCAGGACCATGATGTAAAACAGATTTTGTATCTACAATGTATATCTGATTCTTGTTATCCTGAATAAATATATTTCAATATAAAATATAAAATAAAAATAATTATGTTAGAGATATTATTTGGATCTGCAAAGACCGAGTTAGTACCCGCCTCGAATCGAAATATTACGACTTGTTCAATGGAATAGAAAGATAAAGAGATTCAAATGCGTTGGAAAGGTCTATAAACACTCCGATGACATGTTTACTATCATTTTAGTCAAAATTGTTATCTGTCCTGAATGTAAATTGTTTATGAAAGCCGTTTCCGTTGAATGGTTTGTTCTAAATCCGTACTGACCAATGTATAATATATTATTTAGTAATTTTCATCTGTTTATCTATTATGATATTTTATATACTGTTTCTTTTCTTCTGGTATCTTTGAGAAACAAATCAGGAACGACATTGATCGATAATTCGTAAAATCATATAGATCACCTTTTTTATATACTGGAACTACTTTGTTTTAGTAACAGATTGTAGTTATGTAAGAAATGTTCGACAATATAAGGTAAAGAATATTAAACAAGTATTGGAGTAAAATTATCAAAACCACTATAATGACCTCCAGGGGGAAGGGGTCTTAATATGTGAAAAATTAACAAAAAAATAAAGGATTCTAACGTTTGTTTGGTTGGTTTTATGAAAAACGGAAACGAAAAAATGTATAACACTTTTTCAGGAGAATTGTACATTTTCCAACTTTGCAATATGAAAACTCAAAGAATGTAAGGCTTCATGGGATAAGTTTCACAATTAAAGTAACTTTTTACTGTAAAAAGGGATAGTTGAGGATTTCGCTATACATTCTACGTAAATTGAAGAAACTAATAATTTCTTTCGTATTTCAAAATACTTCTACGGAAATTAAAACGAAACTCGAATTCATACTTACAGCAAAGATGAAGCGATTCTCAGTTTTCAAATCAATAAGTTGGTGTCAAAAATGTATTCCTACAGCATTTCAGAGAGTTCTGCGATCGAAGAACAGTGACGATTGTGAAATTAAAAAACAGAGTATGAGCTCCGGTGATATCCACGCTATAATACTCGCTGAATTCGACGCCCTCGATACTCTGGATGAGGATAACGGGCGCTCAATTCATCGACTGCTGATATAATGGGTATACATGGGCGTATTGTAACAACACATCCGGCAGTATGGATGGAAATGACGCATTCTCGTTCGCTCATCAAAGAAATCCTACAAGTGATTATCAAGCTCTAAGAATAGTATGCTTATGTGTATACTTTTGTGTAGGTCACCCTCTCATTAGTCTCGTAAGCGTTCTAAACAAGGTTAAAATAAAAGCTAAACGGTCGCCTACATTCTCTATTCAAACTAATTACATTGGAGAAGTTCTTTCCAACTGCGTTGTGGCTTGGTTTATGTTCTGTTGTTTCATAAAGTACAAAAATGTAATACTATAAAAAGCAGCCTTGGAATCGAAAAGATTAAATTGTTTAGGCGTGGTTGCATGTAATAATCTGTTTAGACTAAAAAGTTGGGGGATACAATTTTGTCTTGTTGTGCTCAGTAATGTACGGTATATCCAGTAGCGTTTCGTAACCTGGAGTTGGGAAACAAATGACTGCAAAGACGTCGCTTTGAATGTGATGTTCATTGTCTCGTTGACAAGCAGTGGCGTAACGGGGCCCAGCCATGGGGAGGGGTACCTATCTGAAGATGTATAGACAGCGACTTGTAGTTCATCTTATCATCCCTCTCTCTCTCTCTCTCTCTCTCTCTTTCTCTCTCCCTCACACAAACACATCCACGCGCACACACAGAAAAGTTCTTTCTCTTTATATATATATATATATATATCTCCCTCTCTCTCTCTCTCTCTCTCTAACTCTTTCTCTCCCTCTCTCTCTCCCCCCTCTCTCTCTCTCTCTTTTTCTCTCCCTCTCTCTCCTCTCCCCCTCTCTCTCTCTCTCTCTTTCTCTCCCTCTCCCCCTCTCTCCCTCTCTCTCCCCCTCTCCCTCCCGCACTCTCTCTTACTGTGCATGTCATTACATGAAGAGGGCACCCGCCCACATCACTACACCCCTGTCGCATCATGTAATCCGATGTAAACATCCATCGACCTTTTTTCATGACTGAACGTCACACGTGATATCATAATTCAGGCACAGCGGAGCACCCCAATTTGCATATCATTAGCGGCCCGTTCTATTTGAATAACCAACGGACATCTGCGTGAATCCGAACATGTGTGTGCTAGAATGTCAAATCTTAAAATTCGCGTTGCGCTTTTATTACTGCCAATATCGCTATGAAACTTTCCATACTAACTAAAATTATTATGAATTTGATGTCAGTGAAATAAATACGAAATTCCATGGAATAAAACTTGAGATATTAATGGGTTTTGAGCTTCGCCCCTCGAAAAACACGACGTGTACTTTTTAGGTTCATGACCCTATCAAGCAATGCACGAAGTAGAGACTTGGTATGAATATTCATTAGGGTTGAATCCATACATGGGCGAAATTTTCGCTTCTCCGCTGTATTTTTTTTGGTTATAACGTTCTTTTTCATGGGGCTTCATTTTTAAAAGTTGTAGTCAGCGAACTCATTGAACATGACGTCATCGATCTCAGCGATGTACTGCGCATGCGTCTTAGGCCTAGTGCAGGCCAGATCGAAACAGCTGAGCCATTAGCGTGCACGTGTGCTGTCGGCTGGCAAGACATGTATAGCCAACGCACACGTGAGGTTCAGACATGACACACATTTGAATGTATGGGACTGGTCAAACAATTTTGCGACAACGAAGGATTATTTTTATTCAATGAGATTCGGACATTGGGGTATGTTTTTCTCTGATACGACCCTATCAAGCAACTATGAAAAGAGATATTTCACAAGGATTGAGATTATTAAATTTTCTTTCTGTTCATACGAGGCAATTCTTTCTCGCTCTAAAAGAAATGGTGAATTTTATGGTGATTTTGTATCTCATTTTTTTTCGTTTTTGTTCGTCAAAACTATACCTTAAATTTCACATTTTTGGTGCATCAATAACTCTCTTTATACACATGAGTGGCTTGCAAATTTATTAAATACTCGATTTAGTAGCTTTGATTGGTGATATTCATCACATTAATGAAGAATTTGTCTTCGAAATTTGTTTACTTTTTTTCGCATCGATCGGTACACAATTGTTGATTTTATGCAAATGATGTTTACTGGACGAGAGTCGATCGCACGGTAATTGGGGTGCTCCGCTGTGCCTGAATTATCCACACATTCTTTCTCTACCTCTCTCCCTCTATCTCTCTCTTTCTCTCTCTCTCTCTCTCTCTCTCTCCCTCCCTCTCTCTCTCTCTCTCTCTCTCTCTCCTTCATTCTCCTTGAATCATCCAAATGTTCACGACTCGACGTCTGGCCTGCTGTTGCAATTAGGGAATTAGATCCGCATTCATCAAATCCATTAGACTTCTCGGGATCTAATCATGGTTGTACCGAATTTCATTTACGTAATTTTTTTCTCAGTCCTTGTCTACGTGTGTATTATTCAATCCATGTATAATCATTCCAGCATTCATTCAAGACAACATGAAAGTCATTAGACTTCTATTTCCTGAGTAATTACTATTTTAGGCATGGTTCGAAAGTACGCATACCAGGAATGTTGAAGATCGATAAAAAGCAAGTTGTCATGCACATGTTTAATTAATTTTGTCACCATACCAACAGGCGCGCCTTTAAAACACCGACCCCCTTTCTATTCATCTCTTTCTTATTTTATTCTATTTTTATTTTCATTTTCACTAGTTGGAAAATGTTAATTTACCTATTCTATTGACAAATTCCTCAGGATGGAATTCGTAACGGCAGTTCGACACGCTTTCCGATGTCCATTTCCTTCTTCATAACTTGCACTTTACCTGTTTGTGATGCAGAATACAAAACTATTGTTTTGCCAACAGTTACAGGTAGCTACATTCACCAATCATACCTCTTCGATGTCGTCATCACATAGAGCAGAATACAGTTTTTAGATAAATCTATGCTTTCAAGGATCAGGTAATCTTGAGTACTGATCAGGACGAGAATTTTCCCCGAATTCTCGCCCTACTCCATCCTAGATTGCAGGCACAGACTCGAATAAGCGAGTTCGTAATTAGGATTTGCGCATGGGCAGATAAAGGTCATTCGTACCCAAATTGTAAAACCATTGAGACGAATACTCGGATCGTGCTCATGAAAGTTAATATGTAATCAGTATTCATTCATTTATGCACCAACAGTACATTTATCTGATACACAGGTGGAAGTATTCTTCTCAAGAGGCAAACAAAAGGCATTCATGATGCACTTCGATCACTTTGGCAGTGATTATTCTAAAATGCACAGGTGGGAACTATCCATCGTGTCTTATGGCCCGGTCCCACTGGCCGATGGACACAAAACGTATGCATAACGGACACAGCGGACGAGCAAAATTTCGGGTGTGGCTCCATCCGTTTTCATCCGCTCCAGAAATGGACAAAATTTGCGAAAATTTGCGAAAACAGAACGGAAAATAACGGACGTGGGTAGTATGTAGCGGGGATGTTAAACAAATGTTCATCGGAAGCCTAGCGGATGAAAGCGGATGGAAGTGGATGACAGCTTTGAATACTTTATATACGAGATGCATACGCTTACATCCTTTCTATTTCCGTGCTACTAACGATGTATAGACGTTCCATGTACCTTATCTTTCATCCCTCTTTCCGTTTTCAGCTGCAGCGGATGCGAGTTGCGAGGATGCCCAGAGGATGCAGAGAGGATACAGCGGACGTTTAACGGATGATAACGGACATAGAACGTTTGTTGCTCGTATTTGTCGCGGATTTACATCGTACACGGCGGAAGTTCATCCGTTCTAAAAGTTTTGTGCAGCTCAAAACTTTTTGCGCGGATGAAATCACAGTGGACGGATGCTCGATGGATAGAGCGTATGAAACACGTATGCAATGAGTACACAACGGATGCATAGCGTTTTTCCAACGGATGGCAAGATTTGTTTACGTTTTACATCCTCCAGTTGTAGCTCAACACGGTAAAAGGAGAAAGAACGAACCTAAGAAACCTTGGATTACAAAAGCTATAATGAATTCCATAAAAAAGAAACATACAATGTATTCACAGGTTCTTGCCACCAACCACAATCCTGTCTATTTAACAACATACAAGAAGTACAGGAATATGTTAACTACAATAATCAGAAACTCAAAGAGAAATTACTATAGTAGGATATTCCTTGAAAATAAGGGTGATACTAGCAAAACATGGAAGACTGTAAACGAGATTTTAAGTGGTGGAAACAATTCGTTTAAGCCAACAGTGGTGGATAAATTGTGTGTGAATGATACTGGTACTAATGAAACCCTGTGTAATGAACAAGATATTGCAAATGCATTTAATGACTTCTTTGTTAATGTTGGTCCAAATTTGGCGAATGCCATACCAAACACAAATCGTAATACAGAGAAAGTTTTAGACGATGGTGTAGACAAATCTTTCTTCTGGAAACCAGTTACTGAGACTGAGGTTAACAACCATTTAATAGCCTTGAATGTAAAGAAAGCTAGTGGGTATGATAATATGCCAATCAAGCTGATAAAAGATGCTGTGCACTATGTAACTTCTCCCCTTACATTTATTTTCAATCTGTCTTTCACCTCTGGTAAATTCCCAGATGCCTTTAAAATAGCAAAAGTGACACCTGTTTATAAGAAAGGACCTAAAGATGAAGCAGGAAATTATAGACCTATTTCAGTATTACCTGTTCTTGGGAAGGTTTTTGAAAAAATTGTAAATAATAGGCTTCTTGACTTTCTTGAAAAAAATCATGTATTATATGAGCACCAGTATGGCTTCCGTAAAAAATACAGTACAAAATTGTCAATGATAAATTTAGTTAACACTTTGAGGAATTCAATGGATGAGGGAAGAATCACACTTGGGATATTTGTAGACTTTAAGAAAGCATTTGATACAATTAATCATGATATTTTATACAGCAAACTTTCACACTATGGAATACGAGGAATAGCATTACAGTGGTTTAAGGACTATTTTTATAGAAGATTTCAATTTGTACAGTACGGAAATGTAACATCTCCCATGCTGCCTTTAACATGTGGTGTACCGCAAGGCTCTGTCCTAGGCCCAACGCTTTTCCTACTTTATATTAATGATATGCCATTTGCTACACGTTACTTTAACTTTCGACTCTTTGCGGATGACTCAAACTTATTCCATACATTTCCTGAAGGGCAAAAAGAAATTGATATGACTGAAGTGAACACAAATCTTCAAATTGTTTCAGACTGGTGTAATGCTAATAAACTGACAATTAATTTACAAAAGACGAGTTATATGCTAATAAGAAACCAGAGACGGCAGATTAATGTTCAAGGGCAACTGGCTATATCAGAAGCTGAAATAATAGAAGTTGATTCTTCGCTCTTTGTTGGGATAAAGATTGATAAACACTTGACTTGGAAACCCCACATACAAATGGTTAATAAATGCATCAGACAAAAAGTAGGAATCCTCTTCCGCTTACGGCATTTTGTGCCTAGAAATATCCTAGTGTTGTTGTATAAAACCTTTATTCAACCTCATATATCATACGGAATTGAAGTGTGGGGGAGCACTTACAAGTCTCACTTAAATTGCATACTGTATACACAGAAGATGGCCATACGGACAATCACATTTAGCCATTTTATGAGTCGTTCAGCACCATTGTTTTACGAATTGAAAATCTTAGATATTAACAAGTTCTATGAGTTGTCTCTATGTACATTTATGTATGACCTAGTACATAATAATTTACCTCACTGTTTGACGGATTATTGTGATAAAATTGAGCATAGATACAATACAAGAAAAAGAGAAAAGGGCCATCTACGTATACCACTGTATAAAACAACACAAGGCAAATTTTCAGTAACTTGTGTAGGAACCCGATTATGGAATGAACTTCCCGATGAAATCAAAAACAAAGGGTCTAGAAACACTTTTCGTAAACATCTCAACGATTACTTGATGAATAAGTGATTGAATTATGCAAGTACACATGTATATATTGTAAATAATCTCCATATTACATTTTTGTTGTTTTTTTTTGTCAAAAAAATGCAATTTTTTGTATAAATAATCTGTAGATACATGTATCTATGACTTTTTAACCTGGTATATCCTCTTCATAATTATATTTGGAGTGTAGAAATTGTGCTACGGTATTACTCAACATGTATACTTCTACTGTCAAGTTTTATTTTTTGATAATGATATATTTATTTTTGCCAAGTGTGTGCTAAGAACAGGGGCCAGACTCGACTAGCACATGTGCTATTATTTGGCTCCTTTTCATCACCTTCTATATTCTATGAGAAAAGACATATGTCTAGCATATCAATACTTTGTTAGGTTTTTCTTTAATATGATCTATAATATTCATTTATGAACATGTACCATTCACGATGTATTCAAATGTTTAATCACTGATGTTATTGATGATGAATAAATAAAATCAAATCAAATCAAATCTTTGCATCCGTAAGTGCAGTGGGACCGGGCCTTAAGATCTGTGGATATTTTGGGGTCATGCGGTCCAGAGCTATTTACGAACTCGCTTATTTGACACGGAGCAGCTTAAGTACAAAGCCTATGCACAATAATTATGACTGAAAAATTAATTGTGAGCTTTTTTCGTTCTTTTAGTGTAAGTACGGAAGAGTATTGTAGAAAAGTGTCCCCTGAAAATGATGGCCTCGTAAGCAAAATATGACAAGGATAGGCTGAATAGAGTGGAACAACTTTCATCCAAATTTATATTTAGTCCCATACAAACATATTAGGATGGATGGTTATATTACAAATATTTGTTGCTCAGCTTCATACGCCTTGTACAAGACAGGTCGTATTAGAAATTGTCTTGATATCTACCGAAACGCTTATACACGCATTTATTACATGCCGTCTTGATCAATGCAATAGCCTTCTTCATGGCCTTCCGGACTCGCACATTGCAAAACTACAGAGAATCCAAAACTCTGCTGCCAGGCTTGTAACACGCACACCACGTTTATGATTACTCCAGTACTTCGCAAATTGCATTGGTTGCCGGTGACGTACCGCACTATGTACAAAATCTTGGTTTTAACTTATAACTGCATTCAAGAATTGGCACCAATTTATCTGCAAGAACTAATCCAGGGATACAAACCCTTAAGCAATCTACGTTCATCTGCACAATATAACCTCGTTTCTACGTCGGTGTCAGCTCTTTCTTATGGTCATCGCTCTTTTTGCAAAGCTTCTGCTGAACTTTGCAACAGACTACCTTTAAATGTCAAAAACTGTCAAACTGTTAACCAAATCAGAACTTGTCTTAAAACAAATTTATTCAACATTTCTTTTGATGATTAACTTACTCTGTTCACATTGATGTGTATTTCATATGTATTGTAATTTGTAGGTTTATTTGCACTTTTTTGTTTTGTTTAATGTATATTTGTTTATCAGTCTATTTTGTTTGTTATAGCGCTTAGAGACTTCGGTGATAAGCGCTTTATTCATAAGGTTTTTATTATTATTTTTATTATTATTACACTGCATGTGACTTTCAGAAAGACTACGTATTTTTATTATAATTGCAAAGATTCCTAACCCTTACCGAATACACCAATAGTTATGTGTTGCATAAGCGACCTTTTCTAATTGTTTCCAGACATGTTTATTTCACGATGCAATCGCATGACCAGAACTCAACCTTATCGATAAAACCTGAAAATGGTTTTAGATTGAAAGAAACTTAATTTATTATTCGACCCCTATTTATGATTACATTACCTTGCTGGAAAGAACACACTCATTCACAGTGTGAATCACAGTGTAAAATCACAGTTCACACTGTGAATGAGTGTGAATGAGTGTGTTCTTTCCTTTTCCGGTTATCCACACTGTGAACCACAATGTGAAAACGCCCAATTTAACATTGTGGAGCACACTGTGATTCACAGTGTGAAACACAGTGTGATTCACACTGTGAATGAGTGTGAATGAGTGTGTTCTTTCCAGCAGGGATAGCCTTAACTTGGTAGAAATAGACTAGACTAATGAGAAAATGTGGTGCTCGCAGTCATCCGTGTCAGGAAAGGTGTGAGGAAGAAGGTATTATTGGGTAGAATATAAAGAAAACTTCACAATGTAATAATAATTTTCTCAAATGGGTTTTTACATAATTTTTTTAATTTTGTATATCACTCAAATAAAGTGTCTTTACATACTGTAAACAGCAATATATGTCAGACTATTGTACACAGTGATTGGCTAGATGATGAAGGACTTCAACCCATAAAAGTTAACCATGCCTATCTTGCCTTTTAATCATACTGAAGATCAATTAGAATAGCAGATTGCAACTGTCAACCACTCCAAATTCTAATGACTTGGATATTTTCTTTTCACCTTTTTTACTTGACGAATCTGGCTCAAACGAAATTGTCATTAAATATATAAATATAACTAAATTGATCTATATATATATATCTAGATATATAGGTATATCTATATTTGATATGAATTCCCCGAGCATAGCCGAGAAGTTTCCTCGTTGAATGAATTGAATATCAATTTATTGTACAGTTTTGAAATGTATGGTTTCAACAGAAACCTGGTTTTAAATTATCTGCCAACATAACATTCTACTTTACTCTTCAATTCAGAAACCTATAACACAGAGCAAAGGATGTGGTGTTTGCCTTTAGTTAAACCGTGAACTAGTTTACAGAATGCGTGAGGACTTAAATTTCACCAGGGACAAAACTTGATACATTTTTTATCGAGATATTATCTAGTACATCTAAAATACTTATTTAGTTATTTTCTACAAAACTCCTAATTGTAGCTCAGAATGTCTTTCTCGTTCGCATATAGAAAACAAGCCTTGTTATAATTATAGCGGGTGACTTTAATTTAATATATCAGACCCTATCAAGTCAAAACTCGTCCAACGTGGAATTCCATAAGGGCTAATCCTCGGTCCATATTTAAATCGACTTGAATCCCATTGAACGAGTTGATGATATGACATTCCTTAGTGTGGTTATTGATAAGAATCTGAATTGGAAAAGTCACATAGACAGTCTTAAAGATAAAGGTGAGTTTTGGTAATGCGATTGCATTGTGAAAGAAAAGGTGTGGAATGGATCAGAAAAAGTTGATCATGTAGCATGTAAGTATTGGTGTGTACTGCAATGTTCTGGAGTCATGAAAATCATAATAAATTTGGCCCAGTATTGGTAAAGTAACAAGCACTGTACACAGAAAGATGTATATGGGACTACACAAATGGTGTTGGGGCTATTACACCTTGATTTCATTATCTTTCTATGCTCATTACTCAGCCAGTATACATTTTCTTCCAAAATTGTTTGGCACCTGACATTTATTTGTATTCTTGAACATTTAGTGTAAGTTTCCTTTGATTCTGTGAGATTTTTTTTTTTTTTTTTTTTTTTTTTTAACCAGAACTCAAGTTTATCTTTAATCAAGTGTCGTCTATAAATGGTGGAATAGATTGATTGATTTTTATTCGACAAGCTTCCAACATACAACAATATACAATAATAACAGATCATAAATAAGTCAGCTTGAACAGGATAACCCGCGAAAGCTCGAGAGCTTATTTCACAATTATAATATTAAAGTTATCTTATGCATTACCTCTAAAAACCCTCCATATTATGTACAACATATTTCTTTTGCCGTACTTGAATTATGGAATATTTTCCACAGCTTTGAACCGTAAATTTATTTTACAAAATAATGTAATCCCATGATGTTTACAAGCCGATCGCCCGTCTGATTATCAAGAAATTTATGATTGGAATTTGAAATTTAAAATACCGTTTTCCCAACGGTTGTTATAATTCTACAGTCTATTGGGGTTAATGATTATGGTAAAACCGGTCACTCAAAGATTTTTACTTTTTTGAGGAACTTCATGATCATTTTGAAGCGCAATTTGTTCAGGGCTTCAATATTACACCATATCACAGACGCTGATAATACGTAGGGCCATGCATCTCAGTTTTGGCAACAATGCCTTGAAGAATTTCTATCATTCTCAAATACCAAACAGCTATATACAAACATTATTTGCAAGCTTACGAGTAATGAGTGAATTGTAATATAATCATCAGGGTATATGCGTACATGTATTCGTTTTGGGTTCGTGCGGTTTTCTATAAAGTTAATGTTTTGTGATTGTCTTTTGCTTGTCATCTTGGAGCAACCGTTTTTTTTTCTTAGACCTCCTCTGAATTTTTATCTCACTTTTTATTCTGATATTCACTCCTCTCCCTTTTTCTCTCTCCCTCTATCCCTCTCTCACTCTGTTTCTCCTGTACTTTAATATTCGACCCACTTTCTCTTCTGTTTACCTTATATCTTCCCTCTTTTTCCCCTTCTTTCCCCGCTTGTCCTGTGATTATTCTACCTACTTTCCCTTTGAGTTTACCTTATCAACTTTCCAAATCTTTTTCCCCCTTTTTTTTGTCGATGCTCCGACCTTAATTATGTTCTTGTATTTTAAATATCATCATCTTTTTTATACGGGCAACCTTGCCAAGATGACCCTAAGCCTCCATAGGTGTGCCTCGCAAACCATTTTTATGTTGAACGAAATTTTATTTTACCAATATTTCTTTGTATTACTCAATTGCTTTTTGCAGTTTATGTACTTAAGTTACCACCAGATAAATATATTCGTCATGGAATTACAGAAATTCCTGCGATGAAAGAACGACTTTGAAATTCAAAGCAGGATTATAAAAAGGGTGGCGTACTTGTCCCAATTTCCTAATTCTTAATTTCTTAACTTGGCATGAAAGAGACATCACGCACCTGCATACAGATAGGAACGTTAACCTAGCGTTTAATAGAGGGGATCATTGTCTCTAGGAAGAAGGATTTAAAAGTTTGCGTATTTCATTCCGCAATCATTGCAATCAAAAGACTAAAGTCACCGCGATTAGAGAGAGAGAGGGGGGAAGAGGGAGTTAACAGCTTAAAAGAAGAGCAAATCTATTGTAAGAGATTAGGACAACTGAGGCACTTTTTACAGAAAGGCGGGCAGAAAGGGTTTGAGTACTGTGCGTTGTTTCATTAAACCCCAGATGGCAAGTTACAATGACTGTTTCAAGCTACTAACCTCAGTGCTATAATTTGTTACAGAGATGTGACAATTTGTATTAATGAAAAGTTTATTTTTAACACAATCATGACCATGTGCTAACACTTCAAAGAAAACAGCCAGAAGCAATTGGGAATCGCTGATGATGTGGTACTAAGAGTTGAGGCATACTGTGAGGTTTTGGAGTAATTAAAAGGAAAAGGAATTGAACATTGTTGAAGATCACATGCATTACGTACACACAGCAGTGTATTTATGCGACCACTCACACACACTCACACACACACACACACACGCACACGCACACACACAATACTTTGGCATGGTAGAATTGTATCAGAACCAGAAACGCCTGGCATTCCTCTCCATTCGCAAAGACGTAACGTAACCCTATCTCACTGAGCGGCGAATTTGCTTGCGAACGTTGCGAATTTTGATTCGCCAACTTTTTTGACAAATGTTGGCGAAAATCAGGGTTCGCCTTTTTGGATGTCCAAAATTTCTTTGGGACAAAAAAAACTGTTTGCGAACTTTCTGCAACCTTTTACAAACCTTTGCAACCTTATACGAACCCTGGCGAAACCCCAAATTCGCTACGTTCGCAAGCATTTGCCGCTCAGTGAGATAAGGCCCTCTCTTACTGAGCGGCGAATGCTTGCGAACGTAGCGAATTAATTTGGGGTCTCGCGATCGCCAGGGTTCATAAAAGGTTGCAAAAGGATGCAAGAAAGTTCGCAACCAATTTTCACTGTCGCATACTGTTTTTCTTGTCAATTTCTTCGCGAATTTATTTTTCCGCAAACAGTTGCAGGCGTTTGCAAAACAGTCGTAAGCCTTTGCAAACGGTTGTAACACTATGAACATGACTGACAATGAAAGCGGACAAAATATACAGTTCCTCAGGTAGACAAAGGAACATCCCTTCACTGCTATTATGTACAAATGTGTAGAACAGGTGTCACATGCATATTCACCTTTTTACAGTGAAGGGATGTTCCTTTGTCTACCTGAGGAACTGTATATTTTGTCCGCTTTCTTTGTCCGTCATGTTCATAGTGTAAGACGGTGTCGCTCTTTGTTATCGCCAGTTCTCTTTGTTCCGCCAATGCTAGCGACCACGTTACCATATGGTTCCTTTATGAAAATCGACCCATTAAGTACAAGGAGTTAGCAAAAGGCCGGCAAAAGGTCTCAAACAATCGCAAATACTGGCAAAGGATTGGCAAATAGTTGCTAATCTTCGCAAAAACTGTCGTTAACATTTGCTTACAGTCGTAATAGTCGCCAACTGCATTTCGCAAACACTTTCAAAAACATTCGCTCAAATATTGCTAGTTGTCGCTAAATGAGCGGCGAATGCTTGCGAACGTAGCGAATTTGGGGTTTCGCCAGAGTATGTAAAATGTTGTAAAAGGTTGCAAGAAAGATCGCAAACAGTTTTCTTTGTTGTAAACAGTTTTTCTTGTCGCAAAGAAATTTTGAACATGTTCAAAATTTCTTTGCGAATTTATTTTTCCGCAAACGTTTGCAAACACTTGTAAGCGTTTGCAAAACAGTTACAAGCGTTTGCAAAACAGTCGTAAGCCTTTGCAAACGGTTGTTAAACGGTATTGCTCTTTGTTTTCATCAGTTCTCTGTGTTTCGCCAAAGCTAGCGACCACGTTACCACATGGTTCCTTTATAAAATCGACCCAATGAGTACCAGTAGTTAGCAAAAGGTCTCAAACGTTCACAAATAGTGGCAAAGGATTGGCATATAGTTGCTAATCTTCGCAAAAACTGTCGCTAACATTTGCATACAGTCGCTAATAGTCACCAACTGCCTTTCGCAAACACTTTCGGAGACATTCGCTCAAATGTTGCTAATTGTCGCTAAACGTCACTTAATGTCGCTGATTTTCGCCAACATTCGTCAGAAAAGTTGGCGAATCCAAATTCGCAACGTTCGCAAGCATTCGCCGCTCAGTGAGATAGGCCCTAAAACATCATTGCCTAGGTCACATTTGCTCTACGGCTAGGATACGGCGGCCTAACGCCCAAAAATCGAGAGACACTTGCGGCGGCCGCAGAAAATCTGCGGTGGCCTCAGGGTCACCCTGGGGCGTATCCCTGTCTTTACAGGCCGTACGGGTCGCCGTAGGATTATAACGCGGAGTTATTTTTAGGATCGCCATATCGATTAGACACGCCGTAGCCATGCCGTAGAGCGGTTCCACGGCGACCATAGGTCGGGCGTACGGTAGCCTAGCGTCTGCAATGCGGCTGCCCTCGGGTCTTATGAATTACAAATGACTTTTGCATATAACCGAAAAAAATTGCGGCGGCCGCAGGAATCCCATAGGCGCCCAAGGGAAGCCTTAATGCGGCCCTGCGGGGGTCTTGGTCAGGCGCTTACACAGGGGGGGGGGGGTTGGGGGATGAATCCCGGTTGAATCCCCACCCCTTTGGTATTTTTTCATGTGTGTATTTTGGAGGAAAACCCCCCCCCCTTTTTTTTTTTTTTTTTGTAATCATAAAAAATTAAAATTAAAAATAATAAAATTATGCCAATGGGTGAATTAAAAGGTGGCCTAACCCCCCCCCCCCCACGAAGAAAAATTTCAAATTTTCAAATTTCGAGACCAAAAAAAAAGGAAAAAAAAAGTATCCCAGCCGTAGAGTAAACGTGACTGAGGCATTAGCTCAATTGTTTTATTTTTTATTTTTTGTGCAAAAAATTAAGTTCCTGTAGCGGTATAATCTCCAATCTAATTATATTCACCGTATCTTGTTAAGGCCAGGATTATTCTTAATAGAAAAGTCGAATTACAAATAAAACACTCAATCTCAATTTTAGGCAGAAATACGGCTTACACTCTAAATGCAAATAATGAATGCCGAAAGGTTTGTTTAATACATTTCAATATTTTATTTGACTATGAATTTAACAATCCGTTTCTCCGAATATCTGTACATGCGTTTACATTCTAAATCGTTAGAATCTTCCGATAAACTTAAGAAGTGATAGACAATAGAAATATTTCTATAGAACTGGATGATAGAAAGAGGTTCTGCTTCCTTCAAAACCTATTTTATCTATTTTTTGTAGGTAGGCCTGCTGAACGTTGGTCAACAATCGCATTATAACCTGTTTTCCTATATCTATACTGCTACCTGATGTTTTATTCATTTCTTAAATCGACATTCATTTCATCTCGTTTTTTATTTCATTTATTTACATAATAACAGCAAATAAAGTTTACTGAGCCTTTTGTTTTACAAAGTTGTTCAAATTGAAATATTAACAAACTAGAAATATACATATTATACATGCAATGCAGAATAAGTATGCAATTGCAACTATATAAAAAGACAATTTCACATGTGCCCCTTTTACTTATGAACTTAGGCGTTGTGGCGTGCGCCTGTACTCCAGCCAACAGTGGAAGATACAAACTGATTCAGTCGAGGACGCAGGTTCGAAACTGAGTCACGTCTTTCGGATGGTGACGTTTACAGGTGAAATTCAAAGAAAATCACAAATATGTCAACTAATGCATCACTAGAAACTGGTAAGCTACCAGATGGCCATCGTACAAGTTTTAGGTCAACTACATATCGGTTGATTTATAAAAATACAAATACAACCACCTCCATAGCAGCTGGGATATACGAGAGATTCAGCGGAAAAATAACGATGTTTTAATGACGTCACTATATGGACCAATACTGCCCAATCAGACGACATCCCATAAAGAATGAACATAATTGCAAAGCTATTATTTGTCAAATTATAATGAGTTTAGTGTATATAAATGTAATGGCATGTCAAACACTTCGAAAGGGGATATGACCCGATTCTGATAACTAAAATCTTTTGCTTGTAAATACACAGGATAGGGGTTAATTAACAATCAAAGAAACCAGACTTTCAAATTGAAAAACCCCCGAATGATAGGCCCGGTCTCACCGCCAGAACTTTGCTGGAGCGTTCCTGGAGCGGTGGAAAAAATTCATCACCGCTCGTAACCGTTCACCACCGTTTAACAGAAGTTGGCCCCCGCTAAGGCAACGCCGTATACGCTCGGCCACCGCTGATGGTCCCTCCTACCGCTCCGAAAGTTTTGAGCTGCACAAAATATTGCGAGCGGTGAGGAGCGGGCAATTTTCCGCTCCGGCAAAGTTCACCACCGCTCCAACAACGCCCAGTCAAAGTTTGGCACCGCTAGACGCAAGTTCGTGGACGCTTTGGTCCGCAAGGCCAACGCAGAAATCTTCGCCAGCTTTGCCCGGGCGGTGATTAAACGTTGCACAAACTTTGGTGGAGCGGTTGTAAGCGTTTTACGAGCGGACACGGGATTGCTGGAACGGTGTCGGGCGTTGAAGCAGCGATCTATTGCGGTGATGAACTTTGGTTTAGCGTTGGTATGGAGGTGTCGGAGCGGGACCAACGCTCGCTACCGCTCGCTACCGTTAAACCAACACTAAAGCAACGCCGGCTTCAGCGGTGCACCGCTAAGGCAACGCCCGTGTTTTCGATTTGTTTCCCATTTTGTGCGCGGTGACGAGCGTTGTCGAAATTCGGCCCCCTCTCCCTACCGTTCAAGGAACGCTCCAGCAAAGTTCTGGCGGTGAGACCGGGCCTTAAGGACGGCATTTGTTCCCTCTTGAAACACCTAACATACCGCGGTGCAGGGGCGTACGCAGGGGGGGGGTTTTGGGGGTTCAAACCCCCCCCCCCTTTGGTATTTTAATGTATGTAAACCCCCCTAAAAAAAACCTAAAACCCCCCCCCCCCCCCCCCCCTTTGTTTTTTTTTTTGTTTTTTTTTTTTTTTTTTATTAAAAAAAAAAAAAAAAAAAATTATACCCACGGCTAACCTAAATAAGGTGACCTTACCCCCCCCCCCCCCAACGAAAAAAAATGTCAAATTTTGAAATTTTGAGACCAAAAAAAAAAAAAAAAGTGTCCGCTTACCCCCCCCCCCCCCCCCCACTGAGCGACTTTTCGGCCGGCTGAGTTGTTGCGATTTTTTTTTTACCTCCAAAAAAAAAAAAAAAAAAGGGTCCGCTTACCCCCCCCCCCCCCCCCCCCCCCCCCCCCCCCCCCCCCCCCCACTGAGCGACTTTTCGGCCGGCGCGATTTTCAAATTTTCGGGAGCAAAATATTTTAAAACCCCCCCCCCTTGAAAAAATCCTGCGTACGCCCCTGCCGCGGTGTGTGCAGCTGAACATACAATGGCGTCTTATTTTGTTTACAAGCGACAGATTCCTTTATTTTTGTATCGCTGCATTTGTCATCAAAATAAAACCATGCGCGGGGTTTAGAGTGAGGCAATAGAGTTTACATTTAGCCTGACGGTAGTGAAGTAATACCCCATTCACAGTGGTTTTGAAATTTGTAGCGGCGTTGTAGCGGAGCGGCGACACCGCCATAACACCGCTACAAATGCATTCACAGTAGAAAAGTTATCCCGCTGCAGCAGCGGGATAAATATCATGTACCCATTCACGCCGCAGCGGGTGATTTTTATTACCTCCGTAACAAACACGTGTATGCATGGCTCATGACCCGCGAGTGACCCCGATATGACCGGAAATACTTGCTTGAAATTGCGCGGTAAACATGTCAAGTTGCTTTTTGTATCCTCGATCATATTACTTTTTAAAAAACTAGCATTTTTATTGCTTCCAGTCAGAATATTTTAATTTTTTGAAGTGTGAAATATTTTTATTTGGATAATTATAATACCTACATAATAATAAAATCAATTTGAATCCACTGGTTACTTTATTTATATTTCACTTTATGTTCCCCATTGCTGTAGAAAAGAGGTCAGTGATAGGTAAGTAAACAAATCACACGTGTTTGTCGCGGTGTTATAGCGGAGAGCCTTCACACTGAGTAAACACCGCGACAGCAGCGGGACTGTCCCGCTGCTGTAGCTAGGCGTCCCTAGCGATAGTTTGTGTCGGCGTTATCGCTAGGCGGTGTTATCCCGCGATAGTTTATAACGGGTCCGAGCCTTCACACTGAAGACAACACCGCGACAGCAGCGGGACAGTCCCGCTGCTGTCGCGGTGTTTGAGGCCACTGTGAATGGGGTATAAGAGAAAGAACTCAAGAGAAGATGAAAACACAGGCACTGAAAATGTGTGAGATGTCATGGGACATCGTCTGCTTGTGCGAATCATGTCCATACTGTGATCTCACACATCTCAGCAGCGTTCAGAGAGCTCTTCAGGTGCTTTGCCGGGGCTGTATTTAAGCGTTTTGTAATTTATAATAATCATTACTTCGAATATTTCCAAGCATTGATTTTTGATAACCATGTCGAATCAAAGTTTCAACTTTGCAATAATGAAAATAGATTAGTTTTTTAAAATCAATGAATATCTACTTTAAAGGTCGATCCCCAGACGTAAATAATCATGTCTGATTTATACACGTCTTTAAAAAACCAAATACACACACACATTGTATTGTGGAGAGCCCAGAGGTGGCGCTCCCGGGGGGGGGGGGGAGGGCAGGGGGCACAGCTCCCCCACTTTTTGAAGTACCCCAAAAGTGCCCCTTTTACTTTGACAAGTACCCCTATTAATTTGTAAAAGTGCTCCTTCCCTTTTCACCTCTTATATGTGCCCTATTTATTTAGACACGTGTCCCTTTTCCTTCGACAATTTCCCACTTTCCTTTGCAATGAGAGCCATTTTACATTCTCATAATGGCCTCTTTTAACTATCTTGTAAGTGCCCCTTTTCACTTTTGATAACTGCCCCCTACACCTCTGATAATTGCCCTATTCAACTCGGATAAGAGCACCTTTTATTTTCACATGTGCGCCTTTTACTTATAATAAGTGCCCCAATTTAACAAAGAGCCCCTTCCCCTTCTCATGAATACCCCTTTTTACCTTTGAAAAGTGCCCCTTTTCATCTCTGATGAGTGCCCCTTTTCATATATGAGAAATTACTCCTTTTCACTTCAGATAAGTGCCCCCTTCACCTCCGATAATCGCCCCTTTTCAAATCTCAGAGATGCTCATTTAAGTTTGAAAAGTGTCCCTTTCCCTCCTGATAAGTGCCTTTTTCATCCCTGGTGAGTGCCTCTTCTCAGGTGTAAGAAGTACCCCATTTTCACCTCTGATGATTACCCTCTGTACTTTGACACGTGTTCCTTTCCTTTTCTAGTAAGTGTCCTGTCCCTTTCTATAAATGCCCCATTTTCCCTCTCATTATTCAACGTGCCCCTTATTTAAAACGTCTAAGAGCAATTTCTCTAAAGCTCTCTCGCTACGCTCGCTCGCATTTATATTTAATTTAATTATGTCACTTATCAAAGGTCTCTTCAGTCTTCCGTGATGAGAATGTGCTTATAACCCCATCAGGATTGGGTATTTTCCTCCTTATAAGATGTAATTTTTTCGCACTGCGACCTCACAAATCTTTAAAAAATTCCTCGCTCGCTCACAATTGAAAATTCAGACCATCACACCAAACTGCAAAGTATGATGCTTAAGCAATATATTGTATGATGTATAAAGAGAAACCATAATTAAAAATCATCCCTAACAATGTAATCACAATGTAGGGGGTATATATATACCAATGTCTAAACAAATTGTATATTTTCGCCTTGAGACTTTCCTTTGTAGGTGACCTTTTTGTTGATGCCCCCCCCCCCCCTCACTTTGGAAGTCGCTCCGCCGCCACTGGGAGGCCCTACCTAAGGACACTGGAGTCAAAGCATAACCCTAGCTAGATGTAGCTAAGCTACTATGATGAGGTGCTCAAACATTCAAGGATTTTTTTTTTTCTTCAGGGTACCCATTTACCTGTGGGTGGAGATTGTCAAATGTAGATTAATGTTTTGCCAAAGGACAATAGCACTGTAAACAGCAGCAGGTTTTCGAAACCCGCACCATGTACTCCATACTTATTGACTAGACAACCCCTATTTTCTGAGAACTCGCGTACTTTTGTTGTCATATGACTGTTTCTGTAGATTTGTAATGGTAGTAGGGCTCACGGTGAAAATGTCCGCAGATGTACTAGGAATGTCGGGATGAGACATGGATCTTTTCTTAGTCGGTTTCTTAAGTGACGGCACGAAAACTCTGCTGATATTGTCAGAAGTGACTGAATGGGACCTTGGCCTCATCAAATTGTTCATCATACTTCCCTCGGTATCGTCATACGGGTAATGGAGGATATTTAAACCCTTCTCGCTTGCTTCCCCCGCCTTTTTCTTGTAGCGATTTTTCCGATCTTTGAGGACAAATTGCAGGCTAGAGCTCGTGGAGGACCCTATGGATATAGCCTCAGGATCACGATGCAGGAGATCTGCTTCTTTCTGCATGTTGGCCGCACGCATCTCACCAATATATATCCGTTCCTTGTCGTAGTAGACAGAAGCTGAATGGCCCATGGCGTCGGGGAGGGCGCTCTGTCGAACAAAATAGGAACGCTGTTCCATTGAGCGCTCCTCGACTCGTATGGTGTGCTCTGGTGATGACGGGCGATTCCACAACTTGCCGAGGTCATGCCGGAATTTGGAGCTTGAGGTAAGAAAGATGATAGGGTTGATCATGCAGGAGCTCTTGGCGAACATGGTAGGGAGCACCGAAGCGGACGCACTTATTTTACCGATTTGAGACGCCCATATACTCCCAACAGCGTACGGTGTCCATACCACGATGAAACTTGCCATCATCATGAAGCATATCTGAATGAACAGATCATTGAAATAAATCCACATGAGCAGGAAAATTCAAGAAATGTGATATGTGTAACTTCCATTTCATATTTTGGCATCTATTTATAATCTGAAAATCTTATAATCTGTAAATTGTTATTGACAAAATCGTTTTTTTTAAAAAGGCGAGCTCTTTTCATTTACCATTAAATAGAACATCTTTTGCACAAAAGACATTTGTTTGTACAGGTCAAAAACTGTGGAATTCTCTTTCAAATGATATAATACAGTGTAATTCGATACAAAGTTTCAAACGGAGACTTAAAAGCTTTCTTCTGAATAGTTACTAGGCTATTGCATTCCCCAATCAAATATAATTTGTAGTGTGACTTTATGTAACTTGGATTGTTTCTTTTTATAAACATGTATGTATTTATCAATGTTTTGCGTTTAAAAGTGATTTTTGGTAGTACTGAATCAGTTATTGTTAATGTTGTTGTTTTTTTCTCATAAAATAATAATTCATGATAATTACTTTTACAGGGGGGCTTGCACCCTACAAGCTCTGCTTTTTAGTCGGCCCTCCTTCCCTTTTAATTTCATGTTCTTTCTGTTAATGTATTGTATTGTGCAAATTGATCTATATGTATATAAATATGTGAATATGTTAAAATGTACCATCATTGTAAATATGAACGATTGAAAGAGGGAAAAAAATGAATTGAATTGAATGAATTGAATTGAATGAATTGAATTGAATAGTAAATGGCTATAAGTGAATACATTATGCACCAACAGTATCACTCAAGTTATAAAAGCTTGATTTTCTGTCCTTTGTCCCTTACCTTTGTCACACGTGTATCAATTTTCGTCTCGTGTTTACGTAGTCTTCCAAACACAACAGCGATATCTCTCTCCTCAGTCCGCAGTGGGTCTATGCCTTTGATTCTGTGATCGAATAGGAACGTGAATTAATATGTCTTCCAACTTTATACAGACCCACATTTATTGTTCAATGGTTATTATACAAATTAAACTTCATTCATTCATATACAGTTCATTTTTCTGAGCTGAAAACGACTGAATCTCATCGGAAGCTGAGATTTGAATTATTGAAATTGATTTTGTCATAGGAAAGTGAGGTTTTGGGGAAAGTGATAATTTCGTCCCAATGCTGTCGCTGGTTTGCTATAATTTTGCTAGAGATTTGCAGCAGAGTAGCTAAAAGGTAATACAGGTACTATGTCCCATTTGCAGGCACAACAAATGAAAAATTTAAATTCCAACGGCATTTGAAAGATAATCCTAATTTAGAACTTCCCTCAAAACGAAAAGGCTTGCAAATGTCTGTAAGTGGGAAAATAACGACCATTAGTTGTCGAATCGACTTTAGTGATTGCAATCACTTAGGAAATAGTCTAGTTTTCCAACACTTGTACCAAATGGTTGTACGTTTTGTTCTACGCAAAGATTTAATTAGTTTAATTTTGGCCAATTTAAGAATTGGGTTATTGATGTAGACATATTTACCCTTTACAGCTCATTTCATGTTTGTTATTACCAAAGAAAAAAAAGTCAGTCAGTCAGTCACTCAATAGTGTCTGACAGTGAAGTTTAGAAAGTACCGGGTTTCCTTGCAAAATTTGAATATTAGGACACTGCTAACGTTTACATTTCACAGATAGGACATACGTGACATGTTCATAATTGCCGCAAAAGTACTACAGAATTTGATGTTTGCTGCAAATGGGACATAGTACCTTTAACTGATATATAACGTGTCTCGTTAACGGAGGACATCATTTGTCCTCCAAAACGCGCCTCCTGACATGATACAAGAATGGCCTTGTTGGCTTGGTGGCAACTTTAAGCTATTGACCCTAACAGCATCAACAACACATACAATTTAATATATATTTGATAATTGTATTAAGTTAGCAGCACAAGCTAATTAAGCTTTCCTCAGGCCAAATACGAAATGAATAGACACATTGGATATAAATATATGTTTGCTCAGCATTCTCCAATACCTTGTGACAAAGGTTCGGTGAAGAAATGTCACAGGTAAAAGTGACAGAGGTTAAATATGACAGGGGTAGAATAAAACGCCTTAAGCGAAAATCCTACACCATCAATTTCGATATACGTGTTTCCATTTGGCTTTTACCTCCCCCCCCCCCCCCCCCTCCTCCCTCCCCCATATTAATTTTGAATTCTTTAGGTATAGAACAATAATTATTATAACCTCATTTCTGAGTGCACATTTTGTTTACCCCTGTCATTTTCACCGCTGACATTTTTACCTGGCGTCGGATCTGCCCTTAGGCAAGGCCGTTGAAAGTGAACACACAGTACATGGATACAGTGCCTATAGAGCCATCCCCATGGACCAAATGTTTAGAGGATGAAGTACTTTACTGTCATGAACCTTGAACCCCTTGTCCATAATATTATATACACACTTTTATCAGAACTCACTTTTTAGCCACTCCAATGTAGCAGTAAAGCATGATGATAATTGGAATGATAAAAACGAAGACAACGCAGGATATCATGTACGTTAAATCACCAAGGCTTTTCCCATTCCAGTTGATCGAGCACGACGTGCCAAATGGTTCGTAGGTGTAGCTGCTCCATCCGAAGAACGGTGTGACAGTCCAGAAAAGGGAGAAGGTCCAGATACACAAGATGGCCAAGCAACTCGTGGACGACGAAAGTTTCGGACCTGAGTTTGTGGTGTGCAAATAAAATGAGATAATCAATACATCATTTTGGATTGTGAGGCCTACTGCGGTTTGCATAATTTTTAGTTGTTTTTTTCTTCTACATGTTCCATGGCAGGATTCAGGTACGCCCCTAGAGATTTTTTTAATGGGAGATGTGACATCGCCTCCCCTTAGCCAATCAACATTTAGCTATAATTTTCCAGTAGGAGGTTTTATTAGTTTCTTCTTTTGTAGATAAATGATGAAATTCTCCCTGTCTAAAAAAATAAGATCAATAGCATGTTGGTTTCATTGGAACATGCTTTCGAGTGATGCCTCCCTCACCCCGTACCCCATCCCCCTCTCTCTCTCTCTCTCTCTCTCTCTCTCTCTTCTCCTCCCCTTCCATCCTGAAAATAAACTGATGTTCCTGCAATACTTACGATAGTTTGGTTTGACGATATAGATGTATCTGTAGATCGCAACAACCGCGTGGGTACTGATCGTACTGCATGACAACGCATAGACGCAGAAGCCGGAAAACTGGCACCCGATATCCGCAAACACCCATCTACCCCGGTACCCGGAAATCGCTGTGAGCGGATAACCTGCTACCGACACACCCAGGTCGCTGACGGCCATGTTCATAAGGAGGATGTTGACAGATCGTTTCCGGAATGTGCCATACCGACAGAGAACGCAAAGGACGGTGATGTTACCGATGGTGGATACGATTCCTGTGATTGATCAAAGGTGATAGGTAAAGAAACGGTCAATGTAGAGGTGTGGTAGATTAAGTTCAATGACAATACAAAAATCAAGGGTTGGAGCCCTGGAACGGAACTGATGTTCATGAGGAAAGCATTATATCCAAATTGCCCCTCTGAGTCCAGGTGCTAAATGAGAACCCGGAAGGATGTGAACGTTGAATGTGATTGGACTAGTTTGTGCACTGGAAAGTTTAAAGGAAGCCGTTATCATTATACAAATGTATTTCCCTCGTGATCATATTTTCTCTCAGCGTTGTGCGCTTCGTGAAAATGTACCCCCTGGGAAAATATAAACCTCTTCAGCGGTCCAACAAACTTATCACATTTTATCGCAAAGACTTATAAAAATTAACCAAAGGCTGATTTTCTAAATCTTTTTGTATAAACGTGTATCACAGAAATCATGTTCGTATTACGAAATTCGTCATTGAAAGTTCACACATTTCGGTTCATGGGCAATGCTATTGAAATTGCTTTAGTTCAATTTTTCGAAAGTCTTTAAATTCGTGTTGAAAGAAGAAAATGAAAATTATGCCTACCGACTAAGGTCAGGTAGAGGGCGGTAAGCAGATATCCGGTTCGACTGAGTGGAGTGAGGTAGAGAGTGGACTGCGTGGTCGTAGGGTCTGTGACGTAACTTTCCTCGGAAAAAGAATTCATCGTGGTAAAATCCGCATGAAATGAATGGTCTCGTTCTGTAAATAAAGAATAATGGAAGAAACAACAAATTTCGTAAATCTTTAGGGTCAACTTAAAAACGTTTGAAGAATAAAACTAAAAATTAAAGAAACTCTTTCGACGTCACCAACTGGGATGTTTCGGTGTTAAGCTATTTGGAGGATTAATAAGGTACATGAGAGAAGTTAGTTTCAAAACCATGTTTTGGGACTAACCTCTCGCATGTTAATCCATAAAAATGTGTATTATTGTTAAGTTATATTTGGTCATATTTTGCTACTTTCTATATCGAATAATAAAATCAATCTCAAAAATGTCTGGTGATTTTATTTGTGAAATAAAAATGTAAAATTACAAATTCCAATTTATGGATGTAGTATGCTTGATCCAAGACAGGTCCATTGTACACAGTGCAATAGACCACTATTTATTTTATTTGTTCATTTATTTATTTGTTTTTGTACTCATTCATTTATATCTTGCTGCTTTATGGTGATGGAGAAGGTTGTTGCTATGTTTTAAGGTCTGTAGCTACTAGTACTAGGAATAAACAAAACAATCTGATAAAACATAAGATTGTAGCTTTTTTTTTCAACCGTATTGATCGGATAGGTTCACAGCCGACATACAGTCGTATATGGCCTTGACAATGTATAAACAGAAAGTTGTGATGGCACTACATCAGAGAGTAGAGATATCTACAGATCATGCAGAAAACACGCTTAAATTGAAAAAAAAAAATGTTAGTAGAATCGTCCTGAAATGTTCGCCATGGGATTACAAAATGCACGACTCTAGCCCCAACATGCACAGAACGCGGTTCACTTCGGCAGATAATTGTTTTTCCCAGTGCGAACTCGAATTCGAAGTTTTTCATGCACAACGCCTCAAATATGCATCTTGAATCAATATTTAAGCGCAGCCTGTTGATGCGATAAATGCAATATACATGATTTAGGATGTCAATTTCCATGGCCTTCTCCCCGTCACAGCATGCAGAAAGCGCATGAAGTCCGGAATATATCATGAAGAAAGGTGTAGGACGAAAATCGTCGTGATATCCTTCCGAATCCCCAAGGAAAATTAGATAAATTTAATAATGTATCAATCACTTCCTGTGGACGTCGGAAAGTATCATGCTTCTCGCCCATCTACGAAAAATGATAAATTAAACGAAATATCCTCCGCAATTAAAGATTCATGATATATAGGAAATTTAATAAGCATAACTGCTCAAAAACAAATAGCACAAGATGACAAAAGTCATATTATTATTGCGATCAAAAAGTGTGGCTGAGGATAAAGTTTCATATATACCTTCCATGCCAAGTCGTTTAAAAAGCAAGTAAAATTGCCTGCAAGTTAAAAAAAAACTGGTAACGTAAAAAAAAAAAAAAAATTGGCATTTTACTTGATGATGGCAAGCAATTTATAAGAAGAAAAAAAAGTACGAAAGAATATCAAGAATATCACTGCAACGCGCAAAAAGCGCAATGCCTGACCATTGCGTGGATAGGATTCGTTTGGGGGGAGGGGGGTAGTGTGAGCTCACACAAAAATTGACAACTTTAATATCTACAAATTGTTTTATACTATTAGTCAAATTGTCATTCTCTAGACGGTACAACAAAAATCGATTTCCTGGTATCCTCATAATGATAAGCCTCCCTGCTTAGAGACCCTTCAAAACTCAAAAGCTACTCTCCTTCGTGAAATACTTTAAATTAACATTACATAATTATTTATGAAGTGGTTTGGACAACATATTGTGCAAGTTCCAATTTTCTTCAAGGAAATATTAGTATGACTTTGTCTGTATACTCAGAATATCCCAGGAGGCCGAGAACACAACAGATCGTCAATGCAGGTCTCGTGAATATTAAGGCTCATTTTGACATGAAGCTGAAAACCGCGGCCATTTCAAAATGTGAATGATTTTTGTTTTCGCACAACAAAGGCCAAACGCGTATTCACTTAAAGGGCCACGTTCCCGCCAGTGTATATTTATCGGAACAGGCCATCTGCATAAGAGCCGTATTCTGTTGGTGTCAATAGGCAACTATAGCACCGTCCACCAGCGCGTACGTATTTTGAACGCCCTCTGGAATACGAGGAACATGCCTCTTTAATTAGCTCTGTGTTACAGAAGTGTGAAGCGTTTGAAAACAGCTGTATTTACACTGCAACCAAAAATCGTCTGTTTTCTCACATTCCTGTGTTGATTCGCCGATAGTTGCAATCAGGGGCGTCGCCAAAGGGGGGGTGTGGGGGGTGCGACACCCCCCCACCTGTCAGGATATTGTCGGTAAAATTGCGCTGCCGTCGGGAAAAAGAGAAAAGGGGGAGGGAAAAAAAGAGAGGGAAAAAAGAGAGGGAAAGGGAAAGAAAAGAAAAAAAGAAAAGGGAAAGAAAAGAAAGAAAGGAAAAGAAAGGAAAGAAAGGAAAAGAAAAGGAAGAAAAGAGAAGAAAGAAAGAGAAAAAAGAAAAAGAGGGAGGAGAGGAAAGAAAGGAAAAGAAAGAAAAGGAAAAAAGAAGAAAAAAGAGTGAAGGGGAAACAAAAGAAACGGGGGATGAAACAGAAGAGAGAGAGGGGAGGTAAGAGTCTGAGAGAGGAGGAGTGGGAGTAAAAGAGAGAAGGGGATTGTTGGGTGGAGTCGTCTCGTCGAGGGAGCAAGAAAGACACAGTTAAAAATGTTGCTGTGTCGGGTCAGCTGTGTCGGTATTCTTGCTCGATCCTCGTGTACTATATAAATGCAGAAGTTTAAAGTCGGTGAGATGTATATTGTCGGTCGGCCGACAATTTTTTTTCCCTACGAACTGTGACTTCTTATCCGCTGTCACGACTTTGAAAGTGACTACAACTACAATACTTGTATTTTCTCGAAGTTGCACTTTCCTATAATATCAGCTAAAGAAATCAGAGGTTTAACATTTTCGGGGAAACTAAATTCAAACAAGGTTTAAGAGTCAACAACGGTACGACGAATCGTCTTCCTTTCTTTATATTGTGATAAAACGCGAAAAATTCCGCGCTTCGCGCGGAAGGGGAACCTTCATTAAGACGAGTCGAGAACGGTACAACGAATCGTCTTCTTTCTCTAATAATTTTAAGAAACGAAAGCTTCCGCGCTTCGCGCGAGAGTGGGAAACTGTATTCAGACAAATAGGGGTTATTAAATGTCGAAAACAGTACAACGAATCGTGTTCTTTCTCTAATAATTTGAGGAAACGTCAAATCTTCGCGCGAGAGGGGGAAACTGAATTCAGATAAATAGGGCTTAATAAGATTCGAAAACGGTACGAGGAATCGTCTTCTTTCTCTAATAATTTAGGGAAACGTCAAAGCTTCCGCGCTTCACGCGAGAGGGGAAAATTGAATTCAGACAAAATTAATAGGGCTTATTTAGAGTCAATAACGGTACAACGAATCGTATTCTTTCTCTAATAATATGAGGAAACGTCAAAGCTTCCGCGCTTCGCTCGAGAGGGGGAAACTGAATTCAGACAAAATTAATAGGTCTTATTTAGAGTCGATAACGGTACAACGAATTGTATTCTTTCTCTAATAATATGAGAAAACGTCAAAGCTTTCGCGCTTCGCGTGAGAGTGGGAAACTGTATTCAGACAAATAGGGCTTATTAAAAGTCGAAAACAGTACAACGTATCGTGTTCTTTCTCTAATAATTTGAGGAAACGTCATAGCTTTCGCGCTTCGCGCGAGAGGGGGGAAACCGAATTCAGATGAATAGGGCTTAATTAGATTCGAAAACGGAACGAGGAATCGTCTTTCTTTCTCTATATTGTGAAGAAACGCCAAAAATTCCGCGCTTCGCGCGGAAGTGTAGAACTTCATTTAGACGAGTCGAGAACAGTACGACGAATCGTCTTCTTTCTCTAATAAATTAAGGAAACGTCGAAGCTTCCGCGCTTCGCGCGAGAGGGGGAAACTGAATTCAGACAAAATTAATAGTGCTTATTAAGAGTCAAAAACGGTACAACGAATCGTGTTCTTTCTCTAATAATATGAGGAAACGTCAAAGCTTCCGCGTTTCGCGCGAGAGGGGGAAACTGAATTCAGACAACATTAATAGGGCTTATTTACAGTCGATAACGGTCCAACGAATCAATTTCTTTCTCTAAAACTATGAGGAAACGTCAAAGCTTTCGCGCTTCGCGCGAGAGTGGGAAACCGAATTCAGATGAATAGGGCTTAATTAGATTCGAAAACGGTACGGGGAATCGTCTTCCTTTCTCTATATTGTGATGAAACGCCAAAAATTCTTCATTTAGACGAGTCGAGAACAGTACGACGAATCGTCTTCTTTCTCTAATAATTTAAGGAAACGTCAAAGCTTCCGCGCTTCGCGCGAGAGGGGGAAACTGAATTCAGACGAAATTAATAGGGCTTATTAAGAGTCGAAAACGGTACAACGAATCGTGTTCTTTCTCTAATAATTTAATGAAACGTCAAAACTTCTGCGCTTCGCGCGGGAGGAGGAAGCTTCATTCAGATAAGGATTAAGAGTCGAGAACAGTACACCGAATCGTCTGCTTGCTCTCATAATTTAATGAAACGTCAAAGCTTCCGCGCTTTGCGCGGGAGGGGGGGAAATGAATTCAGAAAAGGATAAACAGTCGAGAACGGTACAGCAAATTGTCTTCTTTTTTATAATAATTTAATGAAACGTTAAAGCTTTCGCGCTTCGAGGGGGGGAACTTCATTCAGCCAAGGATTACCAGTCGAAAACGGTACAATTAATCGTCTTCTTTTCCTAATAATTTAAGGAAACGTCTAAGCTTCCGCGCTTCGCGCGGGAGGCCCATCACCACGCCCCCCCCCCTAATGAGCGCTTTTAAGTGATTCTCTTGCTCACTACCGCCCCTCCCTAAAATAAGATCCTAGCTCCGCGCCTGCATTAAAATATATAGCTATGATGCTGACTAAATTGAAGAAATAATTCGTATATTTATGTCGTCGAGGAAAATGACCATTTTGCGCATATGCAAGTCTATAGATAGTCAATAGGAAAAACAATTTAGCCTTCGGCCCCAGGTTTATAGGGTTGAATTTGTAGATATTGGACATTTAATTTTGTCAGTAATTGGTGGCTACTTTTGTCGGTAATCGTTGGCCTCTACACCCCCCCCCCCCCCCCCCCCCACTGAAAAAGGTCTAGCGACGCCCCTGGTTGCAATGCAACTATTACCGGCAAACGCGACAAAAAAACACCTCTGGAGTGTGTTTTTTTGTGTCAAATGGCCACCGAAGTGTCACCGATTTGTTGCAGTGTAATAGCAGACTTTGGTGAGAAACCGCTTTTTCGTGACTCTCCTCGCTTCCGCGGTATCGCATGAAGGGCATGCATGACACAGACGAGTCGTGCGTGCGCACTACTAAAAAAAAGCCGGTATAATAATAATAATAATAAATAATAAAAACGTTACTTATAAAGCGCTTACCACCGAAGTCTCTAAGCGCTATACACACAAAATAGACTGATATACAATTACATCTTATACAAAACTAAAAATGCAAATAAACATACAAATTACAATACATATGGAATACACATCAAAGGGAACAGAGTTAATCAATCATCAAACGCAATTTTGAATAAATGTGTCTTGAGACTGGTTTTGAATAGGTTAACGGTTTGACAGTTTTTTACATTTAAAGGTAATCTGTTCCAAAGTTCGGCAGAAGCTTTGCGAAAGGAACGATTACCATAAGAGAGAGTTGACACAGAAGTAGATACGAGGTTTAATTGTGAAGATGACCGTAAATTGCGTGAGGGTTTGTATTCCTCGATTAATTCTTGCAGATAAATTGGTGCCAATTCATGAATGCATTTATAAGTTAAAACTAAAATTTTGTACATAATGCGGTACGTCACCGGCAACCAATGCAATTCGCGAAGTACTGGGGTGATGTGTTCACAAGAACGCGTGCGTGTTACAAGCCTGGCAGCAGAGTTTTGGATTCTCTGGAGTTTTGCAATGTGCGACTCCGGAAGGCCATAAAGAAGGCTGTTACATTGATCAAGACGGCATGTAATAAATGCATGTATAAGCGTTTCAGTAGATTTTTTATCAAGAAAATTTCTAATACGACCTATCTTGTACAAGGCATATGAAGCTGAGCGACAAATATTTTTTATATAATCATCCATCCTAAGATCATTTGGTATGATCAAACTTCGTAGGTTTTTCATGTAGTTTTCCCAGTAGTGTAAATTGGTAGCAACAAAAAAACAAAAGATTGTCTAAAATGGTCTTTTGGATGTTTAAATTGGCCTATTATAAAAAATAAAAAACAACACCGCGGTTTTAAACCTCGTAACTGAACGAGAAATTTTAGGCCCACGAGACGGACATAATACTCTCGTGAGATGTATATTGTGGTTATTTTCAAGTCATTTCCTTGAGAAAACTTCATCGCCACAAAATGCTAAATCCATTTTATAACCGAATCGATACTCCCGTAACCAATCCCAAATCTCCTTCGGATTTAATCTAATCCATAGCGCAGAAGCTTTCTAGCTGTCCCTGAGAGATTTCAATTCCGCACAAATTCTATTCCATCATTATTAAAGGCTTAAAGATGAAACTGAGTTCTGATCATGCAATTACAGTGTGAAAAAAACCTCTGCTTGAATGCATTGGGGTAGGTTGGTTTTAAAAATTGAAATGATTCGAAATTATTGACTCATTCTAGCTCAAAGCTACGTTCACTGCATGCACACAGAAATGTGTATATTGGACTATTCATGCATGTGGCATGAACGTTTGGTCCAAGCTTTTCACCCCTTATGTCATGGGACCCTTTCTCTATCATCTTTGTCGAAGCTGACGTAAAATGCATGGGAAGAGTCACAAATCATATTTCACCTTAATCAAGACTCAAACTTCCCTTTAAACTGGCCAGTATACAGGCGCGTAGCCAGGGGGGGCGGTGGGGGCGGTCGCCCCCCATCCCCCCCAAAAAAAACGCCGGCCAAAAAAAAAAGAGAGATAAAGAGGAGAAAGAAAAAGAAAGAGGACGTAGGAAGAAAAAGGGAAAAGGAGTCGAGAACGGTACAACGAATCGTCAAAGCTTCCGCGCTTTGCGCGGGAAGGGGGAACTGAGTTCAAATTTAGGATTAAGGGTCGGGAAAGGTACAACGAATCGTCTTCTTTCTCTAATAATTTAATAAAACGTAAAAGCTTCGCGTGAGAGGGGGGAGGGACTAAATTCAGACAAGGATTATGAGTCGAGAAAAGGACAACGAATCGTCTTCTTTCAAAGCTTCCGCGCTTTGCGCGGGAGGGGGATTGAATACAGATAAGATTAAGAGTCGAGAAAGGTACAACGAATCGTCTTTTTTCTCTAATAATTTAATAAAACGTCAAAGCTTCGCGCGAGAGGGGGGAGGGACTGAATTCAGACAAGGATTATGAGTCGAGAAAGGTACAACGAATCGTCTTCTTTCAAAGCTTCCGCGCTTCGCGAAGGAGGGGGGAAACTCCCCCCTCCCTGCACCCACCCCCCTAGGGAGCGCGCTTCGCGCGCTCTTTAAGTGATTCGCACGCTTCGCGTGCTCACTACCGCCCCCATAAAATGAAATCCTGGCTACGCGTTATGTCAAAGTGTTCTATAATGCAATCCCCCTCGGTCACTGCGGTCGATCCTTGACATTATGATTGATACATCTTTTGAAAAGGAAATCTAAAGGTCTTTTTATTTTAGGAATTATTCTGAAAACATAAAGAACATGTCTATTGAAACATAAAAAATAAGTATTTCCTGTGTATTTAGTGCTCTAGATGGCATTTTCTGAAATACAAAGTATTCATTTTGTGTTGCTCGCTTGCTGCGCTCCTTCGCAGAAAAGAGTAAACCTACAAACAAAGTAATGCCATAGGAAATACCATTTAATTCCGATATTTCTGCAAACTTGTGCTTTTTAAAAAACATTTCTTGCTTCAGATTATATAGTTACATTCCATGAAAGTTTAAAATGTTACCCTCATAGGTATACCCATATCGCTCCCGCCCTGGTGTAACTTGTTTACGCATTATACCAAAGAGGATGTAAAGCCTTTCCATTCAGAATTTGTAAAGAAAGAAGGGTCGTAATAGAGAGGTTTCATTCCACAATCTGTTTCAAGTAGGTTATAGTTGGCGTACAAGCACCTAACTTGATTGTTGGTGAACATTTTCCCGTTTTTTATAATACTTTTTTAAAAATCCGTTTGTTGTATTAGTATTTATATATTGGGCTTTTGCCCTGTTATTTTTTATGTTTTATTTTGTATATTTATTTGATTTGACTTTTGCATTCTTTAACATAATTAAAAGTGGTATACAAATTAGATACATTTATATTATTAACAAAAGTCAAAATCAATAAATAACCATATTATAACATAAATCGATTAAATAATCATACCTTTTAAAAAGCACAAAGTTGACAAATCATTTCAAAATCTTAAACTAGAGTTTTAACGTGATGGCGGCCCCAGCAATATTAGTTAATAGGCTATAACTGACGAGCTTAAAGATAAACTCCAGTTCTGGTAAAAATTATTAAAAAATCATTCTCACAAAATCAAACGAAACTTATACTGAATGTTCATGATTACAAATAAATGACATGTGCCAAACAATTTTGGAAGAAAATGTATACTGGCTGAATAATGAGCATAGAAAGACAAGGAAATCAAGGTAGTACTAGCCCCGACACCATGTGTGTTGTCCCATATATAGCTTTCTGTGTACAGTGCTTGTTACTTTACCAAGACTCGGCCAAATTTATTATGATTTTGATGACTCCAGAACCTTGCAGTGCACACCAATACTTACATGCTACATGATCTACTGTTTCTGATCCATTCCACACCTTTTCTTTCACAATGCAATCGCATTACCAGAACTGGAGTTTATCTTTAACACATTTCCCACATTCTGAAAGCTATCGTAATCGCAAACTTTCTCACTTTGAAAGAGTGACCAGTTCTGAAATTCAATCAACACAAGGGGATGCTACTTTTTCCCCGTTTGACGTCTACAAACATTATTTAATCACCGAGAACTTTTATAATCCCTACTACGATGGTGACTTGTCAATCTTTTTGTATGGAGATTTGACAATGCAACGCTCCCTTGCACCTGCCAGAGATCGGCGCCGTGGGGCAAGGTGCCGATCAAATCCCACATCTGGTACCCTATTCGTTAACGAGTGTATTCTCTTGTGACGTACGTAGCCACGTGAGAGATTCTATCGGTTAAATAACATTTTAATTAGAAAGGAGAGACATTACAGCTTCTGACTTGCGCTGCAATCAGCTAATTCTTTACGTTTTTTTTGTTTTGGTCCAATTCAGGGGCTTAAGTAAGTAAAAAAGAACTCGCATTTGTAGGTCCTTTTTTGTCGAAGGTTTAAAAGGGAAATACAGGAACACAATCTAGATAGTTCTCTTGTGTACTAGTATATCACACGGGGTTTTAGAGGGGAAGACTATAGTTGGTCGTGATCCCTCCTTAAATCCCCTGACTGAACGCGTTTTTTGCGGAGACAAGTGAAGTCAATTGGTTAAATTAATCCAGAGCAGCTGCCATTGTCGAATAAGACGACTTGAGAAGTATTCTGTCAGAACTGCTGTAGGCCTCAATCAACTAATTGCATACGTCGCTTGTCCAATTCATTCTAAAGACATACCTATTTCATATTGCATGCTTACAATTAGTCACTGCTTTTTTGTTTTTGTATTTCCCAGTTAGAATCTTGAACAGACACTTTGATTTTGTGTCTCATCAGCACCTTTGATAGATATTGGCGCTTTATAAATTCCTGGATTGGATTGGATGTTTTGATACCAGTATCAAGCTTATATGAAGATAGTGAAAACCGAACGAGACACTTAAGTATTTTGCTGTTTGACATTACTTACTTGGAGTCATCAACGCAAATGCCGTTATAATTTTTCACTGTCTTGTTGTGTAAACATGCCCCTTTAGTCATGCACGAAATGCATGTGAAAACCCTATATCTACCAAAGTTCACGTTCTAACAATGCATCTTCACCTGATTTTCCGCTTACGTTTCACGAAAGGTCGTGTAACGCGACCACCCGACCGGACGCGATGACCTGATGATTCGCATTAAACCCTTGTTGTGAGGTTTGTTTCCTATACTCTAACGATTACCCGTAGAGGGACGGGGGTAGACGCCTAATACAGTGTATTTATTTTTCAATTTCGAGTTGCCCCTGTGGGAGGCAAACTCGCGAAGCGAGCCTAGGCCTCTTTCTCCAGGCACTCACTCATACGATTTGCGGGAACAGTCAACAGAAACGGTTAACAATTTACATCATTCAGCAATAATTTACTTTTGTCTACAAAATGAGTGGCTCATTTCCGAATTTCAAACAATGTGCAAACCATGATGAAGGTTATCTAAATTCAGTAATAACCTTCAGTTTTGGATCAATACAGATTCAAATGCCGATAAAATGTGAAGAACGTCCCATTCGAATAAATTAATGTACACATGAAGAAGTTTACTTTGCGTCATGGAAAATGACATTCAAATCAATTTTGAGATTTGTAGGCAATTGCACAGGAAATTCCCATAAGTGGATTAATAAAAAGGCAAATAATTAGAGTTAACAGGAGTCAAACACATAAAAAAAACTTCCGTTGTGTAAATGACATTCAAATAGCTTTGTAAATATATGATCTATTGCAAATGAGTTGCGAATTAATGAAGATGGCAATAATTCTGAGTCAGAACATTCTCATCTAACAGAGAATAGTTTACTTTGCGTCGTGAAAATGACACTCGAATAGATTCGATGGTGATCAGTATTATGGGCAATAGCAAATGAGCTGAATTAACTAGCCTTTTTGCTTCACTGTTGCATTGAATCGACTAGTATTACGCTCTTTCTAATTTAGAACTACCATAGGCGTAAGAAGCGGGGGTTAGGAGGCTACCCCCAAGAATACCCGAATTGCAAATTTTCGAGCAGCCACCACCAAATTCGGAGAACTGCTGCCTGATATTCTGTCAGCTAAGTTGTCTATTTGTATTAGTTGTATTATGGTATAGATATATCGACTGCTATGAGAAGTTTTGCTGTTTTGTAGGCTCAAGGGGACGTTGCATCCTCCCATGACCCCGAGGCGCGCCTGGGTTCCCGAGAGCCAACAGCTAGGCCTCGAATATTAAAGCAGTCGATATGCCTTTTTTTATACCGAATTGACACAAAAATCTACCAAGAATTCTTACCTTATCCTTTTTTGAGTAAAGATTGGTTAAAACATCACGGAAAATCTGAGAGACTGTCTGTTAATCTTCGCTGGAAAGATGACTGAATGTTGCAATCATTTGTGAGTCGCAGACAAAAAGCACTGTATGGTATCCACGCTCGCACAAACTAAGTTTCTTTTACACGTAAACCAATGGGGATCGCAGCAAAATTTTATCATTTTCTCGGTTCCCGGAATCTTGCGGGAATCTCACTCATGAACTTTTAACTGGTACTGGTATTGTTCGTTTCTTTACGGGAATGGCTTAAATCGCGACTCCAATTTTGACCAATCAGATGGCTAGATTTCTAAAGAGAGGTATATAGTTATGAAAATGTCGCTATACGTATTTTCACAATGCAAATCATTTCATAACTCCTATCATTTGCGTCATGCTTATTTCTGTAAAACGATTCATCGGGTTAGACGCTTCTACCTCCCAATGATGTTTTAGGTTAGTTTTTTCAATCGAATTAGGGACTTACTTCTTTTTAATACAAATCACCCGCAATCCGCAACCTCCATTAATTACATGCCCCTAGGCCGCTCTTACCTCATTATCGGGATTATTCTGTTGAATTTAAAGATATAGAAAGAGACGAACGCTGGACTCAGCTGGGTCTTGTGATATGTAATTAGCCTACTTTATTTCACACGATTAATTTCTCTGTAGGTAGATCTTCTTTGTATCCCCATTCCATGGCAGATCCAGAGTTCTTTTGCCGGAGGGGGTGCTAAACCCCCCCCCCCCCCCCCCGCAAACAAAACCCAAAAATAGTTAAAGTGGAGCAGGCAACAGAATGTGATATATCATATTTATTGCGTTTTTTTTTTTTAATCCAAAATAATCCTACAAATAAATGATATCTATATATTTTTTTTAACATATCTTTAATTGCCTCTATATCAGAAATTGTCTTTTGAAGAGCCCCTATACAAACTTATGGTGAATAAAGGGATTTAATGGTTGTTCACAGAAGAGCATCTTAGGAGGAAAATTCTTATTTTCTTCCACGTCGTACCCCTTTCTTTCTGTCTCGTTTCCTTTCACTAATCTACCTGGGTCAAGGCAGGTGCTTTTATCCATGTTGTCATCTGTCATTTGGCGATTAAGCTGCCCGGTTCATTTGTCGACAAGTTCTGTTTTCGTCGTTTTCAGGAGGCTTCAGCATGTGTCATGAAAGCTCGTAAAGCCCCACTGCACTACTTATAGCAGGGGGATTAGACCTCCCTGCAAGGTCACTGGCAAGTGGTTATCTCATCAAATCAGCTCTCAATTAACATAAGAAAAGGGGAACCACGGGGGACCAATGGTCACCACTTAGGCATTGTTTGCTATACAGTGCGTCCCAGAAAAAACGAAACCGAGAAGTATCGATGTTCTATCATAACTTAATCACAACTATAATTAATGAATGATACATATTTGGTAAGCTTAGAGTCTCCTCTTTCATGTGATGCTACTCAGATGATGCATATTTCACGCATGAGTGATTAAAAGCAATTTGAAGGAAGGAAACCAAAAAGACATTTGGCGGGCGGTAACTGAATTTCGAAGAAAAATTACACATTTCTAGAAAATTGAGTTTCTGCCCTTTCATATGACACCTCAATCAGGAAAAATGAGCGAGGAATGACAAAGTTGCTTTTAATCACTCATGCGTGAAATATGCATCATCTGAGTAGCATCACATGAAAGAGGAGACTCTAAGCTTACCAAATATGTATCATTCATTAATTATGGTTGAGATTAAGTTATGATAAAACATCGATACTTCTCGGTTTTGTTTTTTCTGGGACGCACTGTATAGGGTGCAAGTAGTTATAAGAAGTGCAGTGGGGCTTTATGAAGAATGTTCGGTGATTTTCAGGAGGCTTCAGCATGCGTCTCCAAAGCTCTTAAGAGATTCGTTTAACATTACCAGCTTCTAACCACATTTGCGATTTAAATCATTACTACCTATCCTCCCCCCCCCCCCCCTCGTCGGTTTAAGAAGGTTTCGGTGCTATTGCAGTAAAACGACAAGACAATGGACTTTCTCAAATGGACGCCATTAACTTGAAGGGAAGAAAAAAAAATCTCCAAGTATTTCCGCTATCAAATTATCATGATTTCTCTCTAGATACGATCTTTTTTAATGTTTGCAAAGGAAAATGACATTGGTAGTCATCAATCACGTATCTTTATTAGTAAGGGGATAAATGCACACAAAAGTTTTCCTTGACCTCTGCCAGTAGCTCAAGAATTTGACTTGATATTTTTCCAACTTTTTCCGATTGCAGATTATCATAATTTCTCATTAGATACAATATCTCTATTTTGTTCGCAAGGGAAAATTATATTCGTAGTCATCAATCACGTATATTTATTAGAAAGGGGATGAAATCCTCATATATTTTCCCCATGAACTTTGAATGGATTTGATTTAATTTTTTATTTGCCAGTAGTTTAACAATTTGACTTGATTTTTATTCATTTATTCACGACTAACAGATTGGATTGACTTTGTTAGCTTATAGCTGTTTTTTCAAAGGTTATAAGCCAAACAAGAAGCCACTGTAAAACACTTTTCGGTAGATGAGAGTCTCGATATGGGAATAATTGATTTATATTTGTCAGTTGTTGAGCGAAGTTTTCGAGCTGGTTTGAAAATTCTGCGGGTGTCATTAAGATATTCTGATAATGGTTGTCAATGGAATTTCCAAAGTCAAAGATAAAGTTCTTATGATTATTCTAAACGTTCACACTATAGGTCCCGTGCAGATTATGCGAAATTATGAAACAAAAAACACGAACCTCCGTTAATCGCGAGTTTGAGGATTGGTAGTAACTTCATATCTAATAGAGATGAATGCAATCATAATTTTTTTTTCATGATAACTTGGTGTATGTTTTTAGCTACCACAGATTGAATGACAAGGAGTTTAAATACCTTAAACAACGAAAAGACATGAGAATACTATACGGAAAGACAGTATGGCAAGGGTGACCGATTTTGCAATGATGCCTGAAGTGATATTTCTCATAACGTATTTCATTACCCTTAAAGCAATTTCTTTGTCATACACACTGGCGTACCTATGGGGGGGGCAGGGGGGCAGAGTGCCCCCCCCCCCCTGACGGGCTCCAGGGGAAAAAAAGAAAAAGGGGAAAGAAAAGAAAAGAAAGGAAAGGAAAGAAAAAGAAAAAAGGAAAAGGGAAGAAAAAAAGGAAAGAAAAAGAAAAAAAGAAAAAAAGGAAAAGGAAAGAAAAAAGGAAAAAGAAGAGAAAAGGAAGAAAAAGGGAAAAGAAAAGGAAAGGAAAATAATGGGGAAATAAAAAAAAAAAGACCATGGCCGTACGCACCAGGGGGGGGGGGCAGTTAACCCTAGATATTTTGAAAACGTACAGTTTTTTTCCTGAAAATGTAGTGTAGGCCTATACCAAATCCTTCAATTCTACTTTTGAAAATGCAAAAGTACCCTCATGACCAGTTCGGTCGCTCGAACTCCCTTCACTCCTTTTGCTTTTGAGATTCTTTGAAAACTTTTAACGCATCTTTCCCCCTCCCCCACCAGAAAAATATTCCGCATACGGCCCTGAAAAATTAAGACAAATGAAAATAGGAAAATATAAGTGATATAACAAATTCGAAACTCTTCGCTGGCGTGAACTGCTTGCTAGCCTATTTTGTATTAAATGTTTTCACTTGCTCGTCCCCCTGAAAAAAGAAAAGGATTACTATTGCCTAGAAAACAATTGTGCCCGCCCCGACGGGCCCCGACCTGCAACCATGACAACAATAACACACAATGTATGTACCAAATGTTACTAAAAGAGACTAATTCATTTTTCTCGCTCGCTACACTCGCTCGCGAATAAAATAAATAGACATTGCTTTGGAAACAATTGTGCCCACCCTTGACCTGCAACAATATCATTAAAAATGGAAGAGTTTTTTTCGCCCTCTCGCCAAAAAGGAATTGAATCGCGTTAAACGCGATTGCGTCCATCCTGACCTGCACCAATAAAAACAAGTTTATTTATTAATTTCTATTAAAAGAGAATTTATTTGTTTTGCTTGCTCGCTATGCTCGCTCGCCAAAATGGCATTGACACCGCTAACGTGCCCGCCCCAACCTGCAACAACCAGTTAATAATTATGTACCAAACGTTTTTAAAAGAAGTTTTGGTGTGCTCGTGCTCGCCAAAACGGAATTAACATCACCTTAGACATGATCGTGTAAGCCCTGACCTGCAACAAACAAATCTGAAATTTATGAACCAATTATCATTACAAAAATTTTGCTCGCTCGCTACGCTCGCTCGCCAAAATAGAAATAACACCGCTTTTAATAATCACGTCCCTGACATGGAACAATGAACCCAAGTTTTATGTACCATATTGTCCCTATAAAAGAGAAGTGATTTTTTTTGCTCGCTCGCCAAATTAGAAATAACACCGCTTTTAATAATCACGTCCCTGACATGGAACAATGAACCCAAGTTTTATGTACCATATTTTCCCTATAAAAGAGAAGTGATTTTTTTTTGCTCGCTCGCTACGCTCGCTCGCCAAAATAGAAATAACACCGCTTTTAATAATCACGTCCCTGACATGGAACAATGAACCCAAGTTTTATGTACCATATTTTCCCTATAAAAGAGAAGTGATTTTTTTTGCTCGCTCGCTACGCTCGCTCGCCAAAATAGAAATAACACCGCTTTTAATAATCACGTCCCTGACATGGAACAATGAACCCAAGTTTTTTATGTACCATATTTTCCCTATAAAAGATAAGTGATTTTTTTCGCTCGCTAGCTCGTGGAATTATGTGCCCACGACTAACCTGCTACGATATCATTAAAAAGAGAAATGTAGGGGGTTGCCTGCCCGCCAAAATGGGATTGACATTGCCTTAAACACGATTGTGCCCGCCCCCGACCTGCAACAATGAAACAAATTTTATATAGCAATTCATTGAGAGAAAGATGTATTTTCGCTCGCTAGCTAAGATGGGTATAAAATCACCCTAAACACAATATTGTTCCCGCGCCCTGCATGGGACAATTGAACCAAGTTTAAGTGGCAATTATTGAAAAAGAAGTGATTTTTTCTTGCCCCCTACGCTCGTTTGCAAAAAAATGAAATTAACGTCGATAACAAGTGAATGTTCCCACCCCCAACTTGCAACAATACCAGTTTATATACCAAACGTTACTTAAAGATTTTTTTTTGCTCGCTCGCTCGCCAGAAGTGAAAATTAGCATCGCCTTTTTTGTTTGTTTCGGTCGCTTGCCCCCCCCCCCCTGACGGAGTACCCCAGGTACGCCACTGGTCATACATATTTCTTTTTCACTATTGTTTAATATATGTAATTAACCAAATTACATTTTTTGTTATATTTGAGCAGTTGTGTTTTCATAGCGCATTTGAGAAAAGACAAAAAGACATGTGATCGCAATTACTTATTGTATATAACAAAGTGTAACCAATGCTATCTGATATTGACTGTTAGGGTGTGTAATACAACATTTTTTAGACAACAATGGAGTAATATTTTTCCCTATGAAAATAAGAATCCTTGGGCAAATATAACTCACTCCCAAAACTGTTTTATTAAACACCTTATAAGTCAATATTTGTATAATTATTTCAAACCTCCCAATTGTAAAAATATCATTAATAATTCATACCACCGTTTATCATTAATATCCGTATTGCACAATCTAGTGTCCTTGCCCTCCGTACAGATAAAATCTAATGCTCAAATTTCGCTCGAAAGGATACAATTAGTCAACTATTTACACGAGAGTTAGTTTCGCTAGCTTTGACATTGGTGACGTCGATTCCTTGTTCAGAATTTTTCTTTCCCTTTTTTCAGATAAGGCAAAATCCCCTCTCTCAAAAGTGTGAAAACACTTATCTATAGGCAAACTAATTATGAAAATTGGACTACAAATCAAAGATGACTCGGCCCCCTTTTGACACTGTCTACCCTCTCTCCCGATACCTCTTTTTACTCTGCTCATGCGCAAAATTCGGCCTCGATATTCACGCTGAATATGCTAAGATTCAGATTACTTAGGGAAGCAAAAGGCACCAAACATTATATGTAATGGATCACATGTTATCTAATGCCGCTACTCCTGCTTATGAACCAAATCGTGCGCACAAGGTTGATAAAGGCATTGGCGTAGGTACTGGATGCCCGGGCATGCCCCCGATCGCATTGATAACAAATATTAAAAAACAGACTTCCAACCAAAGGCAGTTTCATAGGCATTGTGCGTCACCTGTACGGAACATAAAGTACTTCAAGTCATGATCCGAACGATTTTCTAATCATGTTAGAAAAGAATGGAGAGAAAGAAAGGGTGAAGGAAAAGACATCGTAAAAAGTCAGCTGACTTTCTCTGTCATCCACCCGTACTCAAAAAGCATTTGTCTCTGGCATTTCATCAAACCTAACATATCCCCCTCCCCCCCCCCCCTTCCTATGACATCATTGCCCCCTCTATGGTGGACACACGTTACGGTACTGTATAAATGTGTTTAGATTTATGCATATTATTTTGATCACGTACGATAGCATGAGCCCCCGCATCACCTCAAAAACCCTTCTAATCAAATATTATCTCCGCTGGCCTTGATCAATCCGATAATGATACGCTAATTAGCGTATTAGGTAACACACGAATTAAATGCAAACAGATTCCTATGGAGATGTATGATCATTATAAAAAACAATTTTCCTGATTTTTTTCCCCTTTTATTCTGTGAAAGCGGGAGAAGGTTTGTTTGAATAAAAAAAAAAATTGTAGTTGCTTCGTATTCTTTTGAGATTCACTCATGAGAGCTGGAAAACAGCACAATCTCTCCGATCTCATCCAACCCACCGTATGATAATCATTCCTCCTACCTCCATCGAAATTTGTCTCTTAATGAACTCTTTGTAGAGTCATATTATGACGGATCACTTCGTTCCGGAGTGGAAATCTACGATTGAAATAGTGCAGTGTACTCTCAAAATAGAATAGACCTACTTTAAACCACTACTATAAAGTGGAATCCACCAAGCAGGCGCGGATCCACGGGGGGGGGGGGGCGACTGGCCTGCCCCCCTGCCCCCCCCCCCCCCCCTCCACCCAAAAAAATAATTTTCTCACGAATAAGTCCCCCCCCCCCCCAAAAAAAAAAGTGCCCTTACCCCCCCCCCCCGCTTATTCTCCGGCTGGCTGAGTCGCAACTAAATATTTCTCACGCATTGCCCCCCCCCCCCCCCCCTCTTGCTGCCGGCTGGATCCGCCACTGCCACCACGTTACGCATATTGATCACTCTTCCTACTTTCATCCACCTTCCCTATTGGTGTTAGGGAGTGCACACAATCCAAATATGTATTATTTTTTAAGGGCAGTTTGGGGGGTCAAAGTTCCATGACAAACGTTTCTACGAACCCTTTTAAAATTGCTTTCAAAAAGGGGGTTTCCCGATAATGTGCCCCCTAATGATTAAGAATGCGCGGTCTACAATCCAAAGTTTCTTTCTTCTGACATTAATTGTACTGAAAATGATATATGTAACACTTTTCCACGAAATAAGGGCTTATTTTGTAGTCAGGCTTAAAAAGATAAACTTAATTAGACAAGTATTTGATAGACAAGGCTCTCTACAGTCGACAAATAAGTCAAAAAATTAAGCCGCCAAATTCAGTATAATATCTATGAAAATAAATTTTCTTCCTTAAAACTCACTCTTCTTTCATCTTCCTAAAGTCCGGGGCCTGGTGGATTTCTTACACACTTTGTTATCAACTTTGTTAATCTTTTAAGTATTTGAAAAATAGGAATTCGCTAACAGAATGGATGATTATGTTAATGAAACGAAGCATTATTCCACACTCCTTTACCCATCCTTCTTGCAGATCCTATACCCTGAATATATTTTTGTATAAATCATTTTCCCCCTTCCACAGGGTTCTTTATTTTCAAAACAAATTCAATCATATACATTATTATATCCATACATTATATATAAACAATTAAAGAAATCATTTCCATTCATAATGGCTACACAAAAATAATATCATCACGACCGAAAACTTTGTGGCAGATAAAAGCAAACATTTATGACAAAATTAGTATTTTAAATAAATAAGAAAATACCACAAATGAAATTCATGATCATGTTCGTGTTGGCACAATTCCTTCACTCTAAAAATATTTTCTAAAGTGAAACCATTTCTTCTTCAATTTATGCTCCCTGAGATTTGCTCGGTATATATATTTTTCCATTTCATAATAACGTTTTACAGCTGATAAAATGATATCAAATGAAGGTAGTTGATTTCATTATTTGGCTTAAAAGTATTTCTTGTCTTACAACCATCAGAATACAATTGAGTGCATTATTATTGCTACCGCAAAATCCAAACAGTTTATTTTGAGTTGTAAGTATGATCCTTTCCCCCGTATTAAGAAATATCTAGATCTCAAATTTCGACCATACTTCATTAGAATAGTTACAAAGGCAAAGAACATGTATGATAGTTTCATAATTCCTATTACAAAACGTACACCTCTTGTAAGCCAATTCACAGAAATCTCAACAAAGTATCCTTCATATATAATATTATGTTTCAAATCTTGATTTGAAACCACCACATGTTCATATCTATTGTTGACTGAAATGCAATTAGACAGTACGAACCCCAAAGTTCATCTTGAACATCTAAACAACTTGTTCACTTTGTGAGAGCTTTACATTCTCTTTCCTTGTATTTTAGAAAAGATTGATAAATATGTAAACAAAAAACTTTTGTTTTCACTACCAGGTGCACGGCTTCGGGAATGATAGGTTCTAAGGCCTTAGGAAATACATGTGAACTAATTTCTAAACCTGATTGGCGTTACAAAGATCATATATAGTACTGGAGGAAGTTTGTTTATAACTCAAACCCACTAACTCAAAATATGAAAGAAAAGAACCATGTATTTTTAGGATGTCGTTCACAAAACGTATTACTCGTAAATTCCAAGGCCTAAAACATACCACTTTGTCATTCATTTTAACTTGGGGGTTATTCCAGAGAGGTTGACATGTAAAGAAGATCGACCATGTCTGACCAAGCGAAAAGAACCTGTTTCCAAAATAGATTTGGAGTCAAGTCTGCCAATTTTCTGAAATAATACTAGCCCATAAAGTGAAAAAATAGGTTTAGGGCAAGAATGAATTGAACATATGAGAATCAGTCAAACATCTTCAGGGATTTAGCCTGAATGTAAATATCAATCATCTTAACCCCGCCTTTATTATAAATAGTTGACACATAATGTTTTCATATAAATGCATGAAAAAGAACCATTCCTGTCTTTCATAATTTGCGAATTCGGTTCTGGAAGTGAAAGCAATAAATAGTTCAATTTAGGTACCAACAAAGATTTGACTACATTTATTCTTACGGAGACAGTGAAGGTTCTTTTGGACCATGAAATAATTTGGAGTTTTATATCTTTAAATTTTTCAGTATAATTATGACTGATCATCTCCACTAACTTAACCGAAAATCTATTCCTAAGAATCTCGAGTAACCTTCTGATACCCAATTAAGTTTGTGCTCTGGCAGTAGGTTGTTTTTTGCAGGCTGTATGTTTCCCAATCACATGAGTTTTGTCATATTGATCTTATGGTAGACTTTTCCTCAAAATCACCCAATATTTTTAGTGCGCTCTGTAAATCTTCTTTTTTACCGTTAAGTGTCGTAATGGTGTCATAATTATGCGTATTGTAGTAGTTTACTATTTTTTCCCTGTAGATACAAGCCAATTAAATCATTGGAATGTCTAATCAAAATTGCTGATATTTCGCTAACAAGTAGAAAAAGGTATGGCGATAAAGGGCCTCCTTGACCCTTGTCCTATAATAGTAAATCTCTCTGTGCAAAAGACGTTTACTGTGACACAAGAAGATGCATTTTTATAAAAATAGATGATGGCTAAAACTTAAAAAGTCAAGGATATTAAATATAAACTTATGAGATAAACAATCGAAGGCCTTTTCAAAATCATTCACCAACAACATGCCTGGTTTATCATTAAGTTCGGTGTTAATAATATATCATAAAGTAAACGAATATTTTCTCCTATCAAATGGCCTTTATAAAATCCTTTTTGATTCTTATGTATCAAGTGTTGCAATACATGCTTTAATCGATTAGCTATATTGCACCCAGATGCTATTTTGTATATAACATTTAAAAGTGATATTATTAGTTTTGTCTAGTAAACGCAATGAGAATGATTACAAAGACATGATCAAAATAAGAGCATATACTTTTGTACTTACCTAAAATATATTCAATCGAAAGAAATGAGTTAATCAAAATATTTGTTGATTATCTAATAAGACCCTCTAGCTCCAGTGAATGGCTGCAGTGAGCGGATTGTCAATACATCCGAATAAAAAGTAAGTATCAGCTAATGAAGCTATTTAATGATAGGCGGTAAAAAGAGACACGGCAAAATTAAGCAAGGCGTGAGCAGTATTGCGAAAGAGAATTTCAGGCAATATTGGCAATATCCTTCCATGCATGGTTTCACTTTTACTTATGAATTTTAAAAAATCCAATGAAGCTGATACATAAATTTTGAAAAAGCATTACAAAGCTATCTTCAGCAATCTCGTAACACTCTTTAATCTAAAGGGCAGTTTACCTCGTCGTATTACCCGATGAAAATGATGAATGATATTTTCTACTTACTATCCTCTCGAATATGCTTCCCTGCCTTTCCAAGTTCTTGCAATCTTTTATTCAGGCTCTCAAAATATCTCTCAAGTCTTTCAAACACATTTTTGAAGAGTATGGAAACACTGACATCAGTCACACACTCATCTTTGAAATGGAATGTGATGCCGAGAAAAACTCATACATGTGGGGGCGAAAGAGGAAAGAGATGGTGATGGAAAATATATACGTGTTAACGCAGCATCACCATGACAGTGGGCAAAAAAACGCAAGTAAGAATAATTAACCATTATTTTAACTCGACCATATGAGATTGTGCCCTATAGGCGTACGCGAGGAAAATCTTCAAGTGATTGACAAAGGGCAGCACGAGGCTCTAAACGTGTTTTTCCCAAGAGGATTTTTTTTTATTTTCTCAGGAGGTTCAGCTTTGGCATCTACCATGAAACAAGTTATCAATGTACATATAAGTAATGATGTCTCCTTTCTGCGCTAGAAAAAGATTGAGGCACTTTGTTGTTCTTGGGCTCTTGCCTATTACCTACTCTCAATATAGGGGGAATCAGTTTTCTAAGTAGAAAAGCTTTTATGTACATAATATGAGTGCTCATTTCCGACTGAAAATGATGTTATCGAGAAACCGATAGTGCATAATCCGATTATCACTTTATATTTAGAAAGAATGAAGTACATATTGTATTTTTTCGGTAGAAAAGATTTTGAACGCTTTCAAGGCATTGAAACAGAGGAGGCCAAGAGGTAAGCCCCCGAAAGGCCAACAAGCAAAACCAAGGAGATACCAGCCGGTAACTCCTTTTTTAAACAAGAGGGAAAGAAAGAAATACTAGAGGGAGAGGTAAAGGCAAGGTGAAAAGCAAAGAAAATAATTTTGTATATGACCTCGTTCTATCCAACCCCATCATATTATGATTGCATATTTCTCTCACGTCTCATTCTTCTAGTCAGACCGGGGAATTCGACACCATTCAGCCTTTCAATTTTATGACCAACTGGCCTTATGTAATGTTCAACATTATTTATCCACACCCCCTCCCCCCCCCCCCCACATGGTTAAGTCATTATCTTAACAACAGGCCTTATGTAATGCTCTACGTTTTTGTATCCAGCCCCCCCCCCCCCCCCGCCCACATGGTAAAGTCATTATCGTACATTTCCATTACCCGAAGACCATGGGTTTTAATAAAAGATTGTAAATTGTAAATAAAGATTGTAATAAAAAATAATTTCATTTCGTTTAAATAAATTGATGGAGCATTTTTTAAACATTATGCCGGGATCTAAGAAAAGCTGATTTTGAATCAATGCAATTACAGTTACAGAAATCTGACTTAATCAACTTTGAGAATAAGACCGAACTCTTCTCGAATTTTTCAATTATTTTTTCGAGTAGGAGCATACACTTACTTCCCTAGTATTCTTTATGAAGAAAAGTCTGTTTTTACGTTCCGGCAAAATACAAAGCTAATCTTAATCACGTTGATGATAATACTTGAACTCCTCTCAGTTCTCACCATACCTAACCAATACGAGTGAATGACGTACATCGTGCACTTATACAGTGCGACCCAGAAAAAACGAAACCGAGAATTATCGATGTTTTATCATACCTTAATCACAGTTATAACTAATAAATGACACATATTTTGTAAAGCTTAGATCCTCCTCTTTCATTTGATGCAACTCATATTTCACGCATGACTAATTAATAGCAATTTGAAGGAAGGAAATCAAAAAGTCATTTGGCGGGCGGTATCTGAATTTCGAAGAAAAATTCACATTTCTAGAAAGTTCAGTTTCTGCCCTTTCACATTTTCATTACCCGAAGACTCTCTCAGAGACTAGGGGGGGGGGGATTTTTTGGTGGGACCATGGGTTTTTCCACCAATTCTGCATGATGTTAGTAAATTATGACCTTCTGCACATCGAAACTGATAGCCATCAGAGATGAGAACGGGACACAAGAGTACTTTACATGGCAAAGATGGGAGAACGCAGAAACAACACAAAAAGTACCCAATGCAAAACAAGAAGTGAGAGAGGTAAAGGGGTAAATAGGAACCTGGCAGGAATTAATTCCTTGAAATGCTGGAGCGCTGTAATGGCAGCTAGGCTAAAGCCGAGGTATTAATAAATCCGCCTCGGAATAGAATTTCTAGATAGACGGCGCTATAGAAATGCCTATTATTATCATTATTATTATTATTATTATTATTACAGAAAATAACACAAAAGGAGTAGCTGCATGTGGGGTTGAGAAGAAGATGAGGAAGGAGATTTGCGCATTTGAAAGGAGATATTTTGATTAAGGGAGTAGAGAATGACCATGTTTAAAAAAGAAGGGGAAAAAGTTTAAAAAGAAATATAGAAAGACATGAGGTCGGAGCAAGAATAAATAGGCGATAGAATTCAATAAGCTTCATAAGATTGTAATTTTTTTTTTTTTTTTTAAATATATTGATGGAGCATTTTTTAAAACTTTATACCGGGATCTAAGAAAAGCTAATTTTGAATCAATGTAGTTACAGTTAGATAAATCTGACTTTGATTAATCAACTTTAAGAATAAGGCCGAGCTCTTGTCGAATATTTCAATTAGTTTTTCGAGTAGGATTCTTTATGAAGAAGAGTCTTTTTTTAACTTCCGGCAAAATACAAAGCTAATCTTAATCACGTTGATGATAATACTTGAACTCCTCTCAGTTCTCACCATACCTACTAATACGAGTGATTGACGTACATCGTGCATTTGATCCCTTATATAGTGTGAGTCCAAAAAAAGTTTACACCTAGAAAATTGCTAATTATCTCATAAATCATATTTGAACAGTAAATTATCAGACATCTTATGAAAGAGTGTTTTATTCCAAATCATTTGGTATTATTTATGAGTGGTATGTGTTCACGCAAAAATCGACTTTCGCCAAGGTGATGCCTACAGCATGTATTATGTTGGGATTAGCGGAGTGAGAGAATAAATTGAATGTATCAAATGTAATGCATTGCATATGCTTTTTGCAGAAGCAAAGTCACACACACGTGCACAAATGTTTGTTGATATTTGACATATGTGGCACGATTGATTTTGTTAGGAATGTTATTTGGATCTGCAAAGACCGAATTAATTTTTAAACGTCACATAAACAACTTTGGTGCAAGTCGATTTTTGCACTCTCGCAAACAATGCCTCCTGTTCATCCAAGCGTAAACACATACCACACAAAATTGATACCAAATGATTTGGGATAAAACACTTTTTCATAATATGTGTAATAATATACTGTTCATAGATGATTTTTTAAATAATTAGCAATTTTCTAGGTGTAAACTTTTTTTTGACTCACACTAGTATATAAGCTGAAGAGAATAAAACGACTTCATGTTCTTTAACTCCAATAAAACAGTTCAATCATAAGTGACTTGTAACATGTTTAAGGAGAAAGCCAAACTGATGGAAACTGAAGATTATATAATATGTCCCTTTCGGCAATTCTTCTCTTAGAAAGAATATTAATAAAAGGACATGTAGAATTGTATTACCTCTAATATTTGAGAAAAAATGCCTTCCACCGTTAAGCAAGTGAAAACACAATTTTTGTAATAAACAAGATGAAGAGAGAGTTGTTAATTTGGAAACTTCCCTATTCTTTGTCAGAATTTATTCTTCAATTGTTTTAATATCTGATTCCTATTTTTCTATTGTATTCAATATACTTGCATTACGAATTTTTGCGCTAAACCACCTCATGACCTTTTCAAAATAATAGATTTTCAAGTGCTCTCTTGAAAAAAAATATATTATGAGATATGTATGCATTGTCTATTAAATTAGCCCCCCCCCCCCCCCCTCCCCCCATCCGTCGTGTTCATTGACTTAGTAATGAGTCTTTTTTTTTTTTAACATATCGCTATTTCACGATAAACTGTGTATTAGAAGTTTACACCCGTCTCTCTGTAAAAGTCAAAAATGAAGAGTTTGGTCTAAGCATGAATGTCAAGAAGACTAAGTCAATGATTTTTAGTAGAACAAAGAATAAGCCTAGAATATGTTTGAAACTCGATGGACATATCATTGAGCAAGTCAGTAATTACATCTACTTAGGACAAAATATCACAGATGATGCCAGATGCGAAGCACAAATAAAAAGAAGAATAGAAATTGCTCGGAATACATTTCTGGCAATGAAAGGATGATTCACAAATAGAAAGGTGAAATTTGCGCTTAGGCTGAGACTAGTAAACTGTTATGTATGGTCTGTCCTATTGTATGGAGCAGAAACATAGACAATAAACAAGGCCATGGAAATAGAATAACATCTTTTGAAATGTGGATCTACAGAAGAATGATTAAAATATCCTCGAAACCAATGAAAACCAACAAAGAGATATTGCACATGGCAGGGCGTAAACAAATTGCACTAGTAGGATTAATTAAGGAGAGAAAAATCAAATACTTTGGTCACGTTAAAAGGCACCAAAGCCTCTTAAAGGATGTATTGGAAGGAAGAGTGGAAGGAAGTAGACCTAGAGGGAGACCCAGAATCAACTGGGAAGAGAATGTCAAGAACTAGAGTGGACTAAAACTGCAAGAGTGCACCAGAATGGCAGAAGATAGAGTGAAATGGAGAAATGTTGCAATCAACCTCCGAACCGGGAGAAGATAATGAGATAGATAGACCCGTCTCTCTCATAAACACACACACACACACACACACACATACACACGCTTTTTTTTTAAAGCAATTTTGTTTTATTTCTCCAAATGTGTAATACAAACCACAACATACAATTTAATAAAATAAACTTGTTCAATATTGATTGCTTTTACATCAACATAATTAAACAAAAACTTATTTGCAGTATATATAACTTGTCAAAAAATTAAACGTATAAGTACCTAAACATAATATATAATGTAATATAATATAATTGTAAATGTTATTCACTTATATATACAAAAATATTAAAAAACTCAAACAAATCTGGAGGGAATTTTACTGGAACAATGCCTGCTCCTCCCTGCCCCCTCCCTCACACAAACACCCCACCACCCACACACACACATACTCGCCCACCCACACACATATTCACCTTGACATAAATGTAACATAATTCACCATGAAAATGATAGTATTACACATTTTTATTCTATATATGAACTACCTGCCAAACAAATAAATATATCTCGCTATTTTAAATCTTTAATTTCATCTAACTAAAAAAGTTGTATTAAAGCCTGCCATATCCTTTGAACGCTCCTGCAAGATAATGTTTCTATTTCCGCGTACGCACAAACACCACACACACACGCACACTTGTTTTGTTTCTCCCTAATCTTTTTAAAATTGCATTCAATATTAAAATAGGTACATATCATTCTTCAAAATACAATTTTTGTTCATAATAATAAAACTTAAAATCAATTAACTTAATACATGTACAATTCATAAATTACGATCTGAAAAAAGAAGAAGAATGAAATCAATTATAATATAAACGAACAGTAACCGTCGTCCCTTACTACACAACCCCCCCCCTAAACAAATCACAAGAACACACCAAAATATCATACACATTACACTCACACTCAAGAACATCTCCACACCCACAAACACACATGCACACAAACAGGCGCGCCGGAAGCAGTTTGGGATTTGGGGGCAAACATTCTCAGAGGTTTTAATATTTAACTACGGTCAGATGAGCATCCAGGGGCCGTCTTAGGGCCCTTGGTGTGGTGCAGGGGATGGAGCCCCCGGAAGCTCAGGGGTTTTAGGTATACGGTCAGATGAGCATCCTGGGGCCCGCCTTAGAGCCCTTGGTAGGGTCCGGGGGCGGAGCCCCCGTAAGCTCTGGGGTTTTAAGCATTTAATTACGGTCAGATGAGCATTTTTTATACCTTATTTGTGACATTGGCAGGTTACTTATTTTTTTCTCCATCTTTCTTTCTTTTTCTCTTTAACATACTTTTTCAAAAGGGGGGGGGGGGGGGGGGGCTCGAGCCCAGCCACTTTGCTGACCATGACATAAAGGCTTCTAAATAAGCGTATTTCGCCTGACCGTAATTTGGGAATTTCTTATTTTCCAACAAACGCATAAAAAGGTACGACTTACAAAAAAAATGGAGAAAAAATGACGGAAAATCATGTCACAACATCAACATTTGTAAATCACTTGTTTCGAATAAGAAATACATCACCCCCCCCCCCCCCCATCAGTACGCCAGCGTTCAGGGGCTCATGTCTTCTCATCGCTATTATAAAGACCTCCATTGATAAATACCGTATAGGTGGCATGCGCAATGTTTATGAAATTTAATTCCTGTTAACTTTCCTTTTTCTTTGAATGGAATTGTATATGTGATTTAATTTAGGTTTTTATTATTGTTACGTTCTTTTGGATTAAAAATACAATCCATGTTTACTCCTTTACTGTTTTTTTTTTTTTTTTGAAGGAGGGGGGGGGGGCGTTTTTTTTTTTTTTTGGGGGGGGGCAAAAATTCATTTTGCTCCCCCCCCCCCCCCCCCCACTTCTGGCGCCTATGATATGCACACAAACACCAAACACACAGCAAGTTTACCTGCTCACACTCATATCCATTTTAAAATTGTAAATTTACTATGAGCCCAAACCAAAATGGGAACAAAACGGGTTGCTTCAGTGTAGGTGTGATATAATTTCACTCGGCGGGGGGAGATGGAAAAGCTCACCATTTGCTTTCTTCTCCTCATCAACAAGGCCAAACATCCTTCTTAAAATATAAAGATAAATTGAGAGTAAATATTCAATTCACTTCTCATTCTCCCCATTTTTGTAAATGCAACGAAATCATGCCTACCTTAATTGCTAAGTTATTTTCCTCCTTTATAAAATCCGTATTAATTTTCTGTATCTTTACACTGGCACGTTAATAACCTTCTGCCCTCGATTTGGACAAATTATATTTCAACAAAATTATGATAGTATTCACAAACGAAATTATATTCGAGATACCCGACAACCCTAAAACTATATCTCGCCATTCCATACCCCTTAATTCAATTAATTCGAAGTTTTCAATGATAAATTGCAATAACTATTTGACCTTCACACAATTTAAAAATTAGTGTAAGTAGGTCCCTGGCTCTTTTGGAAAAATGAGCAAAAACAGTCCTTAATAAAAACCGAATTTCATCAATTTAGAAATAAGTGTAAGTAGGTCAGTGGCTCTTTTTTTCAAAATGAGCAGAAATTTGTATGTACTTGTACGACTCTGTGTATTATGTATTAACATGAACTGAAATTATTTGTGTTTCCCGATAAGTGTTGTGCTCCTTGCCCTGCAAAAAGTTCGCATATTTATTTATCCCGCGTAAAGTCGAATTTGTTGTGATCTTCTTTTTACTAATACGATTTACATAAATATGTGACAAAACGATCAAAGCGTTTCCCAGATTTTATAACCTGAAATATATATGGTTTTTTTCCCAGAAATATTTAAGTTAATATTACAATCTATAATAATTGGCGAAGCGAGTAGCATTCTTCCAACCAGTTAATATACAGTAAGCAATATCGACTATCTGACGCAATTATTGATTCTCATTTTTCCGAAGACTTTGAAAATGAGCCACATGCTTCACATGACCATTGGCTTTCATGACTTGTGTCTTTATTAAATAAATCACTGTTAAAAACCTTTAACACATATTTTATTATTATTAAACATCAATGGATTAACTTCACGTGCGTACACACACCCACACTCACACCCCTGTCTGCCTAGCTCGTACGTCACATATCACGTAAGTTTTCATCACCGTAAAAATTAAGATAATCCAGCTGGTTAGACTTCATGATGCACGTGCTATCCTATTATCAATGCAATCACTTTTATTTCACTGCTGCTTACATGCATAATTAAAATCCTTTTTTTTCTAAACAATACAGTTTTTTATACAGAGGAATGGGTTTCCCTCGAGAACTGAAGCGTATAGTAATTTGATTGAATTTCTTAGGACAAATATGTAGATAACAATCTGAAAACGAAGGGAAAGGTCGTGGAATATATAATTTGCTCCTCTTTTTTCATATGTCTTTCCAGGTCACCATTATTAGCGTGCTTATATATGAATCAGTATTCATTCATTCACTTTTGAATCTCCTTGAAATATATTTATGTTTCAATCTCCAAATGAAAGTAAAATATGGATTATAAGACGGGAAGCCAAATCTTTATGATGAGTGTTTCGTTTTTTGCCTAACTTATGATTATGCGTTCATACAGTCATAATATTGTGCATTCCTTTTCATTTTTTGCATCTTTATGGGTAGAAAATGTTTAGAATGTTTGGGAGTTCCTATTCACATATTTGGTTTTACACATATTAAGATGACAATGGGAAACGATTGAGCACAATTTGCAAGAGCAAAGAAATATCCCCCTACGACTCATTTTTCTCACTTATGTGCTCACTTATCATCATAGTTAAGTATAAGTAACAAGCATGCAATCATAGTACCATCAAACGTAAAGTTAAATTTGTTTTGAAAGCATATGTCATGTTATGTTCAAATTCAAACAGTGGGACCACAGTATAGAGACCTAACGATTGTTTGTTCATTTTTTCGCCGCAGAAAAAATAATAACAAATTTATAGAATTAGGTCGCCGTTTCAGTCCCAAACGATATTTCAGTGATATCATACACTCTCGAAGAAAAAAAGTGTAAAGAAGTTAAAGAGTTTTGGGTCAAAATTTACCCCAAATTAATAGAAAATTACGAAAGGAACATAACAATATATTGCACATGAATATTTTGACACAGGAAAAGTAATTATTAAAGGGAAAGTCCACCCCAGGATTTTTTTTAGCTGACGATATAGACCTAATAATACCATGAAGAATGATACAAGTCTCATTAAAATCCATGATCACATAACGAAGATATATCGACTTTTTTATCGAAAATCAGCCGCCCCCCAAATGCAAATGCGTTACATGGGCAAAAAACGATCGCCAAAAAATAACCGATAGTATCGAAATTGTGACGTATGTTACGAGCTGCCTTCTTATTTCGCAGACATTCACTTCCGCTCGCGGTACACTGTTATCGCACTGACACGACGAATCATGAATGAAAGTGAAAGCGAAAGTGAATGTCTCCGAAATAAGAAGGCAGCTCGCAACATACGTCACAATCGTTTCATGCCCATGTAACGCATTTGCATTTGGGGGGCGGCTGATTTTCGATAAAAAAGTCGATATATCTTCGTTATGTGATCATGGATTTTAATGAGACTTGTATCATTCTTCATGGTATTATTAGGTCTATATCGTCAGCTAAAGAAAATCCTGGGGTGGACTATCCCTTTAAATCATTACCATTTGCCATTTTGGGATTTCCTTATTTCTTAGTACAAATTGTTTCAAACATTCACTAAACCTTTTCTTAAAAGATATGTAGATCTGGTAATGACAGAAGATAACAATTTCTCTTAAACAATACAAACTTACATTTAATGTCTTATACCAAAATAAAAATGCTGCCGACGAATATTGGTAGGAATATTTAATGCATATCAGCTGAGTAATGACAGAAGATAAAATTGCTCTTATTCAATCCAAACTAACATTAATGTCTTATACCAAAATAAAAATTCTGCCAACGGATATTGGTAAGAATATCGACCGCGTGTCGAGCAATGGAACAAGAAGTATCTGAGTATCTGTGAAATATTTTTATGTTCAACCAAGAAGTTTATGAATATTTGCCGATCCAAACCACCGATCAACTGCATGATAACAATTCAGAATCATTTTAACCAGCTTCTTTCCAAATCTAGTTTGAGCTTTAACACATCTGAATTAGAATATTTAGAAATCTAAAACATTCGGTGATTTCAAGAGCTCTCGTGAATTTCCACCTCAGAGCTTTGACGTCATGTTGTAGTCCACATCCACTCCTAACTGGAAAGAGACGGGAAAGTTCGGATCGATGATGGCTGGTCTCTCCATGTTGAAACAAGAGATGTCAAAGGTCGTCCTCTCATCGATGGCCAGCTGGCTGAGAATCTTACCAAGCACAGCTGCAAATCTGAAGAGCAAATTATAAAGCGAAGTATTCACTTGGCTTATACTGACTCGGATTTAGAGAGAGTGCTGACATGACTTTAAAGAATTGTTTGAATGCGTGTGATTGAAAGAAATGAATGATGCGCCTTCAATGCTTTTTGCCATGCATCTCCGGGGTGCATCTTCACATATTTGAATCAAGAGAAATGCAAAAAAATATGCTCTTGAGCGAATACCATTAATATTTTGACATGTTACTGCTTGAAAACGTATACAAAATTGATGAGAGTATAAACGTCTTCTTTCATTGAATACAGATAAATACTTTTATTTTACAGCACAAGAAAAGGCAATCAGTGGCACACAAAGGCTTCCGATATCAGGGTAGATAGTGTCATAGTACCAAAAACACACTATTACCGTTATGTGCTGTATAGGTGTTGAGTGCATGGTCTAAAACCTATGAGCGACATTCTGAAATTGGCGTCCAGACGAGGGCTAGCTCACATAACTTTCACAGTAGACCTTATACCACTTACTTGTATGCGTGACCAGCTCCACAACAGAAGATAACATCTGGATGACCCGTCTTCTTACAGGTGTCGATCACGAAGTTTCTGTCAGGAGTCATTGTATACAGACATGTCTTGGTGTACAGGATTGGTCCAACAGCCTTAAAATGTAAATATTTGGGTATCACATAAGAAGTCTGGAAGAACATAAACTCCTGGACAATAAAACGGTCATAGCTAATTAGCCACCACATAAACATTACCAAATTACCTCATACATAAAAATTACTTTTCTGATGACTACCTGGAACAAACTTACATGACACGTATACCATTATTATTGTCATACCTATGAGAATCCTAGAACTGCCCCTGACAGTAAATTATCGTACCTTTCGGGAACCTGATAAACATTACCTTCCTACAGGACTTCTATTCATGCTATTGGAAAAACAACCTGTCTGTCGAAAAGAACTACACTGTGATAATCATGTTATTGGAATGTAAATGGGATTTACAAAAGATGGGATGGGACAAAATCTTCCTCAAAACTTGACGAACAAGATTTCGTGAACGTTTTTAATCAATTTGACATCATCTGTTTGGCAGAAACGAAAATTGGACCGAAGGAAAATATGTCGTTACAAGGATATACCGAAAAGATCATTTGCAGAAAGAGGCATAAAAATGCGAAATCGGACTCTGGTGGCTTGGCCTTATATGTTAAACAGGCTATTAAACATCGCGTCACTATTATCAATAATACCTCTAGCGAATATTGCTGGATAAAACTACATAAAAATAAATCTGGTACATCAGATGATTTATATATTTGTTTCGCCTACATAAGCCCAGAAAATTCTACCTTTTCTTCAAACATAGATATAATCGATGCAATAATGAAAGACATCGCAAATTATAAAAATCAAGGAAAGTGCATGGTTATTGGTGATCTAAATGCACATACCAATACCATAGCTGATGCAAATGAGTTCGACTCAATGGACGACAGTAAAACACTACCTTTACCAAATTCATTGAGTTGTCCTGAGTCTATGACAAGGAGGAACCAAGACACCAGGCCCGTAAACAAAAGAGGAAAAGATGTAATCCAATTTTGTAAAGCTTGTGATCTAAGAATTGTCAATGGACGTAAATTGGGTGACCTGACTGGAAAGTTCACATGCTACGAGTCAAACGCCAAAATACCGAGCGTAATAGATTACGTTTTAGCTGAAATTGAAGCTATGGACGATATTCTTTTCTTTTATGTGAAAGACCTGAATATTTTCTCAGATCATTGCCCCATTGTTACAACCCTTAAATCGAGTATCTATACAAATACTAATTCATGTAGAGTTGAAAACCAGGTGTTAAAACCACACCCGAAAGCCTACATATGGGAGCCCCATATAAGCGACGAAGCTTTTATAAAAGCTCTGGGAATACCCCTCGTATTAGATAAAATAAAGGAAATAAAAGAAATGGTTTATGAGCCAAATAGTCAAGGTATCGATAGCGCAGTGAATGACTTTACAAACTGTATTTTAACAATTGCCGATAAAGCTAGAATAAGGCAAAAAATACACAGAGTAAGAAAGAAACGGAAGAAAAGAAGAAGAATACTAAGTGCCGAATGTTACGCCCTAGGGCGTCGTGTAAAGACGCTGTGCAAACAAGTGTGTAGAAACCCTTTTGATCGAGGCCTCAGACAACTGTATTACGCTAAGAAAAAAATGTTAAAACAGAAGTTGAGAGATATAGTACGCAAAGAGAGAAATCAGATCATAGACAAATTGGATAGTCTGTATAGTGAAAACCCTAAGGAATATTGGAATCTGATAAAGGATCTAGAAAATTTACACACTGAAAAGAAAAGACCTGAAAACAGTATACAACCAAACATGTGGTTTGACTATTTCAAGAACCTTATGAACAAGAATCCAAAACTGTCAAAAGAACAAAAAGAAATTAAAAACTTTACGGACGACGCAATACTGCAAAAAAACTTCTCATCTTTAGATTTTAGGATAACTCCAAATGAAGTTCTAGGATGTATTGAAAAATTGAAAAGAAATAAGGCCCCAGGAAATGATTCAATTTTAAACGAAATGCTAAAGGCAAGCCGATTTGTTTTGACACCGATTTTAGCAAAGATATTTAACTTAATCTTAATTAGTGGTTGTTCCCCTGAAAACTGGTCAGTGAGCCTTCTAAAACCGCTTTATAAAAGTGGGTCTGTATGTGACCCCTCAAACTATCGAGGAATATGCCTATCCAGCTGTCTTGGCAAATTATTTTGTTCGGTTTTAAACCGACGTTTAGTACAGTTCCTTGAAGACAATGAACTGTATATTAAAACCCAATCAAATTGCGTTCAGAGCGGGCTACAGAACGTCTGACCACATGTTTGTTCTAAAAACAATAATAGATAAATATGTAAGAGGCCGGGCAAAGAATGATAAGAAAGGTTTATATATATGTTTTATAGATTTAAGGAAAGCCTTTGACAATGTTTGGAGGGATGGTCTTTGGTATAAAATGTTAAAACAAGGTATTGGTGGTAATTTTCTGAGAGTGCTACATGACATGTATTTAAAATGTAAAGTATCCATAAAACTAGACGAGGGCGTCACCTCGTGTTTCAATACGAATACCGGAGTAAAACAAGGGTGTGTCATTAGCCCGACATTATTCAATATGTTTTTAAATGATGTTGTAGATATTTTTGATACCTCAGTTAGTGAACCAGTAACGCTACATGACAAGGACTTGAACTGCATAATGTATGCAGACGATCTAGCAATTATTTCTAAATCCCCTCAAGGAATGCAATACTGTTTAGATAAATTCACTCAATATTGTAACTCTTGGATGTTGAATGTTAATGTCACCAAAACTAAAATAATGATATGTAATAAGTCAGGCAGGTTGAATGATAAGAGTGATTTTGAAATAAACGGGGAAAAACTTACCTCGGTAAAGGAAATGAAATATTTAGGCATTGTTTTTAGTAATAATGGATCGTTCAAAATGGCGACAAGGGACTTAGCGGATAAGGCCAGGAGAGCATTATTTAAACTTTATAAATCTTTCGGCAATTATACGCCCAGTATTAAAACCTTATTACACCTGTTTGATGCAACTGTACGACCAATTTTGCTTTATGGATCCGAAATTTGGGGTGCTAGTGCAATAGACATGAAGAAAATTCTTCAAATAGAAACAGGGAAAACAGGACTGTATTATAAAAACGATTTTGAGAAGGTACACATTCAGTGTTGTAAAAATATCTTAGGGGTAAACCGCAAATGCAGCAATTTAGCAGTTTCAGCTGAAATTGGAAGGCATCCTCTACTTATTCAAATTGCAATAAACATGCTCAAATATTGGATACGAATACGGAGTTTGGATGAAAATGGCCTTGTCTATAAATCTTTTGAAGAAAACAAAAAATTAGTAAATAACGAACAAAGCTGTTGGTTAATGTCAATTCGGGATATCTTTAGTTCACTAAATATTTGTAATAATGGAAATGAGACCGTATTGGACCCTGAAAATATACAAATTTCTCATAAAGATTTTGTCGAGTTATGTAAACTTTGTTTGGAAAGGAGATTTGATGAACAATTAAAACTAGACTTATTTGATGATAGGGATACCCGTAAAGGAAATAAACTCAGAACCCTCAGACAATTTAAAAACTCAATCAAGCAAGAAAAGTATTTATCTCATATACCAAATATAAATTTAAGAAAAAATATCACCAAACTACGTCTAAGCGCGCACAACTTACCCATAGAAACAGGAAGGTATAAAAGACCAGAAAAAACTCCCCCGAATCTACGATTCTGTGAAGACTGTAATATGAATCTTGTAGGAGATGAATTCCATATAATTATGAAATGTGACAAGTATAAAGATTTACGAGTAGATTTTATAGAAACAATTAGTAATCTGGAAGAAAATGTTTGTAATTTGGATAGTCAAGAAAAATTCATATTTATAATGAGATTAGATAATGAAGTTGTAATAGATAGTTTTTCTTTGTTCACCAAAAACATAATTGCAATGAGGGGTAATTTTTAGATACTATATGTTATAACAAAGTAGTCGTGTACAATCTTATGCTTTTGTTTTAGTTCTCATTTACATATTTCGTATTGCATGACTTATTGTTTATTTAGAAAGGTGTTGTAAATGTTTTATATTATGTTTTTTTATATCGATTGTTGCATTACATTGTAAAGTGATTATAACTATGTCTATAAACAGAATATTGATGTACATCAATGATGTTTAATAAATACAATACAATACATGTCGAATAATTGCAACCCCCCCCCCCCCCCCCCCCCCCTCTCTCTCTCTCTCCTGGACACCTGGACAATTCCATCCGCAAAATTTAAAAGATTAACCTATCCTCAATCAAGAACATAATTATGAATATGTCACGGTCCCTCGATTATAAAGGCAAAGGAAACAGCTCTAGCTAGGACACCTATTCATCCCTTGAACTATCACCCCAGATACCTAGCTACGACACAAATACTCGTGGCGGAATTATTAACAGTTATAATAACTATGTAGTAGTATTGTAGAGAGGGGTGTTCGTGGTGTACGAGTAGTCTCCTAAATAGGTAGTTGACCGGGAATAATGTTACGAACGGGTGTATAGTCGATGTGGTACGAAAAGAAAAGGTAAAAATCATTACCGGGGCAGACCATAGTAGATCCATGGGCACACACTCAGTGATATAGAGCAGTGGTCTCGTAACCGGGCGGTCCCGAGTTCGAAACCAAGCTTGTGCCTTTTTTTCAGGTATTAATCCTCATTACCAAGGACTTAAAGCCTTCGGCTCCCTGATTGCTTACAATCATGCATACCCATACTTTCTTGATAGTCATGTAAAAATAAACCTTCGACCGTCGACTCTTACCCTAGGAACTAGTTCAGCAACATAGTTCCTCTCTATCTCTTGTCGTTTCTTATCAGGCACAAAGTTCCTGGTTTGGGCAGTGACTACAGGACCTCCCACATCTAGCCCGATCTTGAAGCCAGTGTTGCCATGCAGCGGAAGGAAGTAGGGCTCTGCTTTTTGGCCCGTATGTAAGATGAATGTTGGACACCTGGGCGTACCAAAACAAGTCAGAATTAAGATCCTGAAATATTATTTTTACTGTTTCCAATACACCAACCTCAATTTCAAATTATGATTATAGTCCAAAAGATTTATAGAGCGCATACTAACCAGATTAATATCCTTAGGGCCAATCTTTCAGAAGTGACGAAAAGAAAATTATACAGCCCTTGCATGTACTCTAGTAGGTGTTCTTAATTCGCATTTTTAGCCATCAGGTAAAACCGGTGCCTCCATACAGTCAAAGATTAAACATCATTCATTCCTCCATCTTCCATCTACATCATCCATCCATCCATCCATCCATCCATCTATCCATCCATCCATCCATCCATCCATCCATCCATCCATCCATCCATCCATCCATCCATCCATCCATCCATCCATCCATCCATCCATCCATCCATCCATCCATCCATCCATCCATCCATCCATCCATCCATCCATCCATCCATCCATCCATCCATCCATCCATCCATCCATCCATCCATCCATCCATCCATCCATCTATCCATCCTACTCTTACTAACCTATCTTTTGTGAACTCTTTCATGTGAGGAGTACCAAAGTAAGTGACCTGTTCCTGCGTGACAGTAAGGGGTATCTTAACTCCAACGGAAGAGAGAACATCATTCATCCATGCTCCGGCAGTCAGTATCACCTTCCTGCACACGAAGTCACCTTGGCTTGTGCAAACCTGTGAAGAAGAACAAATGTTACGTAATAATAATAATAATTATTATTATAGGCATTTCTATAGCGCTATCTATTTAGAAATTCTATTCCGAGGCGCATTAATTATTACCCCGGCTTAAGCCTAGCTGCCATTACAGCGCTCCAGCATTTCAAGGAATAAATTCATGCCAGGTACCCATTTACCTCACCTGGGTCGAGTGTGGCAAATGAAGATTAATGCCTTGCCAAAGGACATTACTGCCGTATCGGGGATCAAACCACGACCTTTGAATTTCAAGTCAAGTGCTTAAACCACTCGACTATGACAATTCTACGTATATGAAGAACATTCAACCGCTTCAAAAAAAAATTTTGGGTTAAACATATCCCAGAAGATATTTTTGGGGTACCTATTTATGATTCTATTTATGAGATGACTTTTTCTCTTTATCCCTTTTTGTTCCATTATAATCCAATTAAGTCTCGATTATTTTGTCAGTCAGAGCAGAGGAGCGGTTACACATCCCTCATAATTTCTAAATTAATGATTCATTAATTTAATTTCAGAAATTAAATGTTTTTTCCAATCGAAGATAATATTCATATTAATGGTCCTCCCCCCCCCCCCCCCCATCTACTATCACAGACTGAACATGAATCTACGCCCCTTGCCTAAAAGTATGTGAGGAGATGGAAAATATTGTGAACATTTTCCCCCAAAAAATTGTGGGGATCAAATGAAAATACCTTTGTAAGATTGCCTTGCTTGACAATTTTTATGACAGCTGCATCATCAATGATAGTTGCCCCATTCTTGCGAGCGAGTTGGATATGGACTGAGTTGCCCATAGCAGCATCTACCAGCCCCGCATCTTTCTGGTAGAGACAGGTCCACTGAGGGGTGGCCGCGAACTGGGGGTACTTCTTCTTAATGCTCTCACCTTCATATCTCTCAAAGCTTTGATACAATGGAAACAAACGGAAATGGAGAGAATAAGTTAGTAGTGACAAAATTAGATAGAGTATTGACAATATGAATGAGAGTGGGATAATAGCAGTTCACCAGATTTGTTTTAAATGCGGAACATGACTCTTTCTCGTGAAGAAAACGGCAAGTGTAACATGTATATTATAAGTAAAGAGTATCATGTTGCAGTAAAGAGTATTGTGTTTAATTAAAATGTAATTTATAACTTATTGCGATGCACAATCATTTTTATTACCTGTACATCTTTTGAAAATGAAATGTGATTGGATTATTGTAATTTTTCTGATAGTGAATACGTAAGCAAACGTAATTTCATTAGGGATTAATTTACATTTTACACATCATTCTACAATCATACATCATGAAAAAACAGATTCAAGTAGGAGTACAGACGTACACGGGTGTCTATCCATCATCCCGTTGGAGGGGGAAGGGCTTTAACAAAGTATTATGCCCCAGTATGCCACGCAGATAAATCCAAAACTAGCGATACATTAATTATTATGTGCGTTCCGCGATCACACGAAGGAAATGTTGAGCGCACTATTTTGTTATTTAAGAAAAAACAGGGGAGGGGAGAAAGGTAAATCTAATACACTTAAAATTGGCTTTTCCGGAATGAGAACGTGCCCCACCCCTCACTCCACGTACATCCGCCATAGTTCATGAACAATAGAGGCAAAATGTTTAATAAGTAAAAATGAGAACGTTAAAAGGCGTACTGTATATGGGGTGTAATGTGCGTAGGTCATGAGAGTTCAATTCATTAGGATCTTAATAGACTATGAGATGATATAATCTGGGCGCTAGTACGTTCGTTTATTGCCCTTGAACGTTGGTCTTAAACTTTTACCCGCCAATGCAACTTTTACAGTCCCCGTGTCACAAAGTTTGAGTGCAATTAAGTGCGCGGTGTTCCCTTCCTGCCCCACGCTTCTCTAGATCTCCTCCCAGATTCCAACCTACCACACTATAACTCATTGTGCTTTGGGGGCATTGGGACTGGGGCATATGTAAACATCAATTAGCCCCTAGGTCTTAAGATTAAAAAGAAAAAAATAGTCTCATTTCATTTTTAAGTTTATACACATAATCACATCAAGGATATTATTGATACGCAGGCCTTTGCATGCCTAATGAAACTGTTTTGCAGATGACATGATCCATGATCGCCTGTAGAAGAGTATAATCATGATCTGAAAAACAATTTTGTTTTTGTTGTTGAGCCTGTATCATGGTTGTAATAATTCTTTTTCCAAAATACCCCCCCCCCCTTTAATAAGTAGGGGCCCCTTTTTATGACGTATTCAGAGATTAACAAACACAGACACGTAAAGGATTTTTGCCGGACCAGGGGGCGTGGCAAAATGTATCAGGGTTACCACTCAAGCTTATATTTCTTTCTTATTTTTGAGGCCTTAAAACAGGGGGTGGCGCCGTATCGAAATGTTGGGTGCGCTGCTTTTTTGGTCTATATATATAATTTGAAATGAAATTAATTACTCACTCAACATTTTGTTCTGTCATGGATGTAGCAAATTTTTCTAAGACGGGGTGTCCTTTGGTGCCCTTTTTGGCGATGTCTAATCCACCTGTCTTGTAGACGAGTTGGACACCAGACTCTCTCTCCGCTTCTCCCCATGCCTCATAAGTGCCTCTTGCTAGAGGGATGTACTCACATGCATTGTAAGCCAGACGACTGTTGAAAGAAACATAATAAAAACAGAGTGAAGTTCGAGAAAGATGATATTTTAATCAATACATTTTTAATCACCATTTTATATTATTTATTTTCATCCTTCTTTTACTTGTCTCTCTTAGTCTCATCACTCTATCTGTCTCTCCCTTTCCTCTTGTTTCCCCATTTCCTCCTCCCTCTCACTTTGCTTATTAGTAATATGAAACCATTGCATGAAATAGTCATATCAATCTTAGTGAAATATGATACCTCTCCGAAATGTTCATTCTGAACAACAAAGATGTATTATTTTAATACGTGTATGTTGAAAATTGAATAGTTCTTTTTCCCATAAATTCAATTCATTTCTCACAAAAAATCAAGATAACCATTCGCACTGTAAAAACAAAAGGATTTAGTTTTAAAGACATAAATTTATTTATTAGAAAACTGGGTATAAATGAAACAACGTTTCCCGTTTTGATAATGCAAGTATTATAATGTAAGTAAAGTGTAGACATAATTCCATATTCATAAAATAGTACATTTTTAGGTCAACATCTATTTAAACAGAAAAGGCAAAATTCATTGTATTTTTAACCGGAAATTTCTTTGACAAAGACAGAGTACCATTGTATTGGATGAATAACTTACATAATTCTGGAATGATCTTGCGAGCCTCCATTGTCATGACCCAATTTGAATTGCTCAAGACCAAGGACTCCTAATTACAGAAATTAAAAAACATGAGAAAATATGTTCACTTTAAAATTGTTCATTGGCTATTTCTACCCCAAACAAGATAACTCAATATTTAACAAGAAAATAAATCACTGCCATATAAGTCTACGAAATTAAATAGGCCCTCAAGGAGGCGATTTTTCAAAAAATATCAGCGAGTTGGTTTTACACTTATGCTGCCTTAATGTTTAGTTATACTCTTTGAGTGTCAGGTTTGTAGATTAGAGCTGTTGTTTATTTTATACTTGTAATATATATTTGTATATAATTATGTATTTATTTATCTATCTATGTAGGTTTCATATCTATTGAATTTGGCAATCATGCCATTCACCAACTCTCCGTTTCTAGCCTTTGCGAGGAGCTCCACTACCCGGTCTTTCACTCCTCTCTTCTCAAACCATCTTTGCAGACTATCCAACCAATTTTGAAAGTACTTTTCTTGTTGTAACATGATACTTCGTTGTAATTATATATCTTCTTTTGCCGTGATTTACGTCAAGCTAAAGATTAATTTCAATGTGAGGTGAAGATTTATATAATTAAATAAAATTGATATATGCGACTTCCGTATCCAATTTCAGTGATGGTACCAGATTTTGTCCGGCACAGTACTCATTGAACTTTAGACAGTGGCGTAATATGGGATTGGTCACTGAGAGGACACTGGCGGTAAATTGGGGAAATTAACATAAAATTATAAATTCGACAGAGAGTGAGGGAGTGGGGTTGTAGAATCTGCTCTAATATTTCCTTCCCCCTTCAAGTTCCTCCCTGGCTCGATCTATTTCCTTATTGTTTTGTCTTTTTTTACAATTTGTTTTCTTTTATTACAATTTCTATTGGGGGCACCTTTCCCCCATTCTTATCTCTGTAGCTGCACCACTGAGTTCACATATTTTTCAGACATCGACCAGTCTGATCTAAGCTTACGCATGTATACGTCCAAAATAAAAGTTACCTCGACGACACTTGCAACAAGAATGTATGCAAAACTTAAAAGGTATAGATTTAATCTAATTTAATCTCTCTTGATGTAGGCAAATAGAAATCAACTCCTATCAGTGATCAATTTTGGACTTTGGAACGGTTAAAAAGGGAGAAGATATTTGTTATTTTACCTTGGCAAACATGGTCCATAGACCATAGACTACATGTAGGCCCGTCTATATCATTCTGCAGTCAATCATTTCAATCGAAATGTAATTCTCACTCGTTTTTTATGTCAAGATTATACTCACGTTTTCCCGCTCGCTTTGATAACCAGTAGACAGTTGCACTCCCGATTCCTCCACAACCCACAACGATATAATCATACTGTTGAACGCGTGACATGATAAAGGACTAGGTTAAGTCTGTAAAACGGGTACTTCTCTTGTGAAGTTTTTGTTAAGTTGACTGGGAAAGACCTATTGGACTCAACTATTATTTACAAACATCTGTACGAATCGCTTGGGGGAGTGTACATTGCTTTATATAGAGTCTAAGGTCATATTGAAATCGGACGACATGATCGTGATTGTTTGTATTATATCTGGTTTTGTATCCGTCAGACGAAATTACTGTTGTTAGAGGAGACGCGAGGAAGGTGATGGGGCACTAGTGAGTCACGAATGTACCTCCCCATATAGAAACGTTTGCTTTGATTTGTCTCATAAAAGAAGTTAACCAAAAACTGACTCCCACACGGTGTTGAGTGCTTAGTGGTCACGGGCCACTGTTCATCGGGCAGGCAGTTCTATTATGTGAATGGGTAAATTAACTATTACGAAAGGAGGGGACACATTACACACATTGTACTATAGGGACACACATTGTTTTTATTGTGCAGAACATACTCTTTTATTGACTTACTTATTGAATGAAACTAGAAAACCAAAATGCATAACAATTGGCGTACAAAGAATAATAACAGGTGAATGAAATACATAAACACCCCCAAACACCTGGGAAGGAAGCATTCGTACATTTGAATACATAATAGTTGATAAACAACTCCGCATGAAACTATAAAACCGAAATGTAATAAATTTGCGTTCTGGCATATGGATTACAAAGAATGATATAGCAGGTGAATGAAATGCTTTAACAACACAAACACCTCGGAAAGAAGCATCCATACATTTGAATAATTTAGTTGATAAAAGACTCCGAATGTGGACGTAATTGGTGGAGCAGAAAGCAGTGGATTCTTAACAACACGAACCCATTTAACAGAATGTCGGAACGTAAATTAAATTTGGCGCGGTTGGAAAATGCATATTTCTACCCTGCGACTTTAATGGTACGATCCAGTATATTAAAACAGTAAAATGGCTCTTATTTTTAAATTAATCATTAAATAAAACCCAAAACTTCAGTGATCTCCGACAAAATATATTATATCTTACTAATAATTAAAAAAAGATGTATAAACATTGTGAAAGTGTAGCATTTTACGATAAAAGACACCGATTTAGCGAAAATGACGTCATTAGAATTTATGTGCGCTTGCATCAGGGAATTCAAGGTCAAAAGGTCAATTCAGACGCTGATAAGTTATTGTTCAAGCCTTTTTGTTTCCTTTTTTCCGACAAAATTATACAATCAATCAAAACAAGTTTAATACCAAAAGAAAGCTTACGATTAGTATTTTCATTAACCGCTTGCCCCAAAGTCGCTTGACCACGGTGAAACGAGTGAGAGCTTGCGAGAGCGGCCAAAGGGTGATTGAAACTCGCTATTTGCTCTTCTCCAACGCAAAAAAAGACGACATTGTGCTGGATAAATACATTTTTTCCGACAAAAGTACAGAAAATTTGCAAATGGTCTTTTTATATTATACTTTATGGAATGTTACCCGAGTGACTTCCGGGCGCCCCAATGCTGGAAAGAAACGCACATTTGATAAAAATTCACTTTTTCATGGAAAAATGCTTATTTGTTCTATGCACGCAAGTCAGATTGAGCGGATGATACAACGTTTCCATATGTCCCCCCACCCCGGCCCTCCTCCAATCAGCTCCTGTGCGAATTGCAATAAAGAACTGTTTCTATTTATTTAAGTGTTTCCTTGAAAGCTGTTCCGCTGCATATTCATGTTTGCATGTGCGCGTGTATTTATGTGTTTTCTTTAATAGCAAAAAAAATAAGAGTAGCTCGATTTTCCCCTTTGAAATTAGTCCGCCGATATAGGTTTTATTTTGGCACTTAATTTCCAGGTAGCTAGTGAGTTAATTTTCACGAACTGTGAGCAAGTTCACTAGGCTATTATAATTATGGAAGGCCCTAAAGTCTAGAGCACCGGGGCTGTTTCTGGAGGGGAAAAAACCGAAGTCCAGGGAGTGCACCTCTAGTTTTAAGTTTCGGTTTTGTTAACTCCATGGTTTTGTCCACCACGGCGTTTTGCATCTTACTCACCCCCCCCCCCCCCCCCCCGAACGTTCGGACATTTTGTTTTCTCTCTCTCTCTCTCTCTCTTGGCGCATTTACAATCCAGGTACCGCCGCCAGAACAATGATTATTCTCTCACAAAGGAAATTCTTAGGTTTGGAGATCTCATTTGTGGACATTCAGTTCAGTTCAGTTCAGTTTATCAAACTACACCAGACTAAGCAATCATGACGAACAAACATAATGCAAATTGGAACCCCAAAAAGCTATGCTCGTGCGTGGGGCCCCTGGGAAGGATGGACCTCTCAATCCCGGCGGATAGGGATATTTTACATAATTATCATCCTCTCTATCTCTTAAACGTTTTATAGGCCTAGTCCTATCTATTGTTTCTTTTTTTTAATTAAGATGCTCTTAGTTTAATGCTTTTGGTCCAATATGTCAATGTTGTATAGATATATTTTACCTTCTTTTGTATTCCTATTTGCATTTTTCTGTATAGCGCCATGAGCGTCATGCCTGACGGACCTGGTGCGCTTTATAAGAAGCCTTCTTATTACTTTGTATTTAATATTGTTATTATTATTATTATTATGATTCGTTGTTTATTCGTTTTTATATAGAGTATAATAAAGCATGCAAATGATGTGTTTGTGTAAGACTCTGACCAGGGGCGGGGGCCCAATTCGTGAGAAAATATTTAGCGGCGAAACAGCCGGCCGACAATTCGCTCAGTAGGGGGGGGGGGGTAGTGAGCACAATTTTTTTGGGGGGCCCTCGAAAATTTGAAAAATCGCACCCCCGTCCCTTTGAGCGGCAGGGGAGGGGGCCCATCTCCAGTAAAAGGTAAAATGTACGTGTTTTTACACGTTTTTTCCAGGGGGGCCGGGCACCCCCCCCCCCCTGGATCCGCCACTGGCTCTGACAAGCTATTAATTCGAACATTGCCCACACCTCCGAGGGTTGCGAAAGTGTAACAGACAAGGGTGTCGATTTGTATCCGTGGTTGGGGGGGGGGGATGATAGGTGCTAAAATATTTTCGGAAATGGATCAAAGCAACCAAGAGATAGAAGCGTGTGGCAGGTTGCACCCCCCCCCCCCCCCCCCAAGCACGTAGCCAGAATTTCATTTTAGACCGTTCTCGACTCTTAATCCTTGTTTGATTCAAGTTCCCCTTCCTCCGCGCATAGCGCGGAAGTTCTGACGTTTCATTAGATTATTAACGAAAGAAGACGATTCGATGTACCCTTCTCGACTCATTATCCTTGTCTGAATTCCTTTCCCTCTCCCCTCCTGTGCGGAAGCTTTGACGTTTCATTAAACTATTAGAGAAAGAAGACGATTCGGTGTACCGTTCTCGACTCTAAATCCTTGTCTGAATTCAGTTTTCCCGCTCCCGCGCGAACCGCGGAAGCTTTTTACCTTTCATTAGATTATTAAAGAAAGAAAACGATTCGTTGTACCATTGTCGACTCTTAATCCTTGTCTGAATTCAGTTCCCCCCCCCCTTCCCACGCGAAGCGCGGAAGCTTTGACGTTTCATTAAATTATTAGAGAGAGAAGACGATTCGTTGTACCGTTCTCGACTCTTAATCCTTGTCCGAATTCAGTTCCCCCCCGGAAGCTCTGACGTTTTATTAGATTATTAAAGAAAGAAGACGATTCGATGCACCATTCTCGACTCTTAATCGTTGTCTGAATTTAGTTTTTCCCCCGCGCAAAGCGCGGAAGCTTTGATTTTTCATTAAATTATGAGAGAAAGAAGACGATCCGTTGGACCGTTCTCGACTCTAAATCCTTGTCTGAATTCAGTTTTCTCGCTCCCGCGCGAAGCGCGGAAGCTTTGACTTTTTATTAGATTATTAGAGAAAGAAAATGATTCGTTGTACCATTGTCGACTCTTAATCCGTGTCTGAATTCAGTTCCCACCCCCCTTCCCACGCGAAGCGCGGAAGCTTTGACGTTTCATCAAATTATTAGATGGAGAAGACGATTCGTTGTACCGTTCTCGACTCTAAATCCTTGTCTGAATTCAGTTTCCCCGCTCCCGCGCGAAGCGCGGAAGCTTTGACGTTTCATTAAATTATTAGAGAAAGAAGACGATTCATTTTTACCGTTCTAAACTCTTAATCCTTGTCCGAATTCAGTTCCCCCCCGGAAGCTCTGACGTTTTATTAGATTATTAAAGAAAGAAGACGATTCGATGCACTATTCTCGACTCTTAATCGTTGTCTGAATTTAGTTTTTTGCCCGCGCAAAGCGCGGAAGCTTTGATTTTTCATTAAATTATTAGAGAAAGAAGACGATCCGTGGGACCGTTCTCGACTCTAAATCCTTGTTTGAATCAAGTTCCCCTTCCTCCGCGCGTAGAGTGGAAGTTCTGACGTTTCATTAGATTATTAAAGAAAGAATACGATTCGTTGTACCGTTCTTGAATTCAGCTTCCCCGCTCCCGCGCAAAGCGCAAAAGCTTTCTCCTTGTCTCCGATCTCATCACGAATTCCTCACAGAGTTCATCTATGTTTACACTGTCCAGGATTGTCTGATGTGCATTGCAGATTGCTACTTTTGCGTTTCGCGCTTAAAGGTAATACAAAGTTTTGGGAAATTTTGAAAATGGGGTGGATAGTGAATCTTTACAATTTTGATATATTTGGATGCCCCTGTGGATGTATTAAGCACTAACAAAATTAGCTCCTAAAACACTTCTGTTTTCGAGAAAAATTGAATATAAAAATTTACCGGTGCTCCCGGTAAATTTTGATAAATTTCAAATAGCGCCTATGGCCGTACAATCGTAGCTGTGACCATGAAAATCTCAGAATATGTAGTTGGGATATATAATTTCCTAACGGGAATAGCTAATCGATCGATTTAAGTCAAGAAACATTGTTTCATAGCTAAATTAATATCTTGACCTTGAGAGGGAGCTATACAACATAAAGAGTTTATTATTTTAATGTCATAACTTTAGACTCGATTTCAACCGCGACAACGATCAATGTATATTGTAGGAACGCATATGCTTCTAATATGTTAATTTGAACCAAATTCATGACCCCATACCAAAACTTTGTAATACCTTTAACATTTAGCTCGATGCTTTTTAACGCTGCGTCTTTGCATTTGGCGCACTGCATTTCTATGATGCTGTTGATTGAACACATTTTATATTATGTATTGTATTATTTTGAACGCAGAAATAAAAGCAAACAAACAAACAAACAAACAATTCCTGATGAAGCCGTAATATGAGCGAGAATTCAATTTATTCTTGTCTCATATACGGTTGTCTCATTTACTTCGTATATACCGTATGTACGTATTATGAAAATGAGATAGCAAAATGTGTATATTGATGGTCATCTTGGGAGTAATAACCATTAACTACTCTCATCGGGCTCTCATCATTAATTTTTCTCTTGATTTTTTTTTTATGGTGAATTATTGGGGGGGATTGTACAGGCCATCCCCCCCCCCCCACACCTGAAATATTGGGGGGGGATATACCCCCCCCCCCCCACCCCCCCCCCCCCCCCCGGGATCGACACCCATGGTAACAGAGTAACGGTCATAAAATGGAAATAATTCATACATTGGATATTCGAGATCTGCATTTTTCATGAACTACCATTCAGCCTTCAGAAGATGATCATCACGTTGATCCACAGTGAGACAGAAGAGCGAATTCAACGAAAGAAAGCAAATGAAACACACTTTTATGAAAAGTGAGTACCTACAAAAACATGGTGGAAAAGATTTATATATGATGGCATCACAAATTAAGATCTTTATAACTCCCTTTTCGTTCTTCTATATGACTTTTTTTTTAAATTTATGTTTCTATATGACTTTTGAAAACACACCTAAGATGTTTTCAATCCATCTCTAATTGATTAAACTTTTTGTTACTTAACCAATTTTACTCATTTCAATCTGATTTATCTACCTTATTTTCTTTTGCTTTGAATGTATCACATATCACTTTTTGTGTTTCGTTTCATTTACATGTTGTTAGTTATTATCATTTTTTATTAAAAAAGTATTCGTTCGTATAGCACTGGGCTTGATCCTTGAAAAGCAGACCCAGATAATTTATTATCTTGTTATTTCATATTTCAAATATAGAATATTTGCCTAGACCTGTGAATAATGGGTCATTCAGAACTTTTGAAAAAATCAATTAATTCTTGGCTCATGATGTCAATGCATGGCAAGTTGGATTCTTTTCTTGACCTTGTTTACATGTTTTTTATTTCAGGTCTATTATATTCAAGGCCCAAATTCAAGGCCAAATAAGTCTTGAATGGAATGCAATCAAATCACATTTAATTCAATGAATTCCAATCAAATGTGAGTTTTTGGAGGAAAGGTGGTAGCATTTTGGTCTCTGATGTGAACGCGGGGCATCCAAAGTGCATCCATCTAAACAGTCCTGAGCTACCTGCTCTGAATCCACACATCACTAGCACTACACTAGCAGTGCAGTGGTCGTCAATGCATGCACCGAATCGTCACCACGTGTAGCGCATCGTATATTCCGATTTTATTTACGTGTAACGTGTACCGACACATGCACAACACAGACGAATAATGGATTTGCCATTTGGTGTAATTGGTACGATTGGAGAAGATGACAATATTTCTATTGACTCTGAAGAAAGCAGCAGTGATGAAGAGGTATAATGACGTTATTTCCTTTATTTTTCTCAATGTGATTAGACTTGCAATGTTGTATAAATCATCCACTGTCGTCCCATGTACCAGTATTCATGTTAGTTTACTTCTGACTGACTGTAAGCTCGTGAACGACACTACCCAGTTTCCAATTCCATGTTCGTGGTGATGTAAATTTTAACCTAAATCTTCTCACATTACTTAATTTAGTGTAAAAACCTAGATCTAATTCAGTTGGCATGGTTAACGGTAGGCCTGTCCGCTGTCCGTATGCGTCACACAATTCACAACGGAGCTTTAGAGTAGGGTGTCTGATCGTGCACCCGACAATGCCCGATGCATGTTGTGAGCTAAAATTCTTCCCATAGAGATTGCACGCATCCCTATGCAGTCTACGTGCACTGCGCGACCATGCAAAAAAAGTCAAGTTTTTTTTGTCAAATCGAGATTCAAACCTTTATCTGTTGTGATCTAACTCCGGGAAGCTCCAACACCGGCGCGCAGCGTCAGAGCTTCGGTAAAACTGTGCGTAAGGGGTTCTAAAAAATCCGTTTCGGTGACATTATTGTTAAATCTGCAAAGGGAGTACTTACAATTTTTACATCATAGGGTGCACGAATCCTCAGGGCATAACAATGATCACTTGAATTCATAATTTGAAGAAGTCTTCGATGGGGAAAAAAAGGCTTATTCAGAGCCCTACTCAAACGATTCTTCGATGTAGCAGCGTCGATTCAAAATGGCGAAGAGACGGTACGCATGCGCGGCAGAGCCGCAGAAAGTATGAATATTCATGCTATCGAGCGCCGATCGCTCGAAATGCTGAATATGCACAACTCGAACAAACAAGAGTCCTTCTCAACCTCGTGCATATTCAGCGATTTCGAGCGATCGGCGCTCGATAGCATGAATATTCATACTTTCTGCGGCTCTGCCGCGCATGCGTACCGTCTCTTCGCCATTTTGAATCGACGCTGCTACATCGAAGAATCGTTTGAGTAGGGCTCTGAATAAGCCTTTTTTTCCCATCGAAGACTTCTTCAAATTATGAATTCAAGTGATCATTGTTATGCCCTTAGGATTCGTGCACCCTATGATGTAAAAATTGTAAGTACTCCCTTTGCAGATTTAACAATAATGTCACCGAAACGGATTTTTTAGAACCCCTTACGCACAGTTTTACTGAAGCTCCGACGCTGCGCGCCGGTGTTGGAGCTTCCTGGAGTTAGTTGTGATCCTGAAGGTGATATTCAATAAATGAGGTGTCATATGAAAGAGCAGGTGAATTCCAATATTTCCAAAGGGGAGTAGCCCCCGAAATTCTAAACATATCTTGGTCAAAACAGCAATTTAAACATTGTGTCCTGGCTAACTTTGAGGTTTGCCACTTTTGAGATATGACGCCCCGATCGATAAGTAGTCACAGTCCTAAGGAACAATTCTATGCGCTCATATTTTCGCTAGCCCCCAGGGATCACAACTGATTACAGTTTAAAAATACCCTTCCCGCTATTTGGTGGATCAGCTAATTAGGGGGCGTGCGCTCCGCTCAGTCCAAACCATGGTTACATCGCGTAACATCTCTGCGTACGAACGAAACCCGAAATTCAATTAAACATTATAGTGAATAAAAGTATGGCTAGCAATTCGCGCAATAAACCCGGAAGTAAATACACGTTATAGTCAATGGCAATATCGCGGAGACAATGAGCATGTGCACGTGCGATATTGCCATTGACTATAACGTGTAGTCACTTCCTGGTTTTTGTGCGCGAACGGCTATCCATACTAGTCAATGGCAGGCATGGCGGAGACAACGTGGCTCAAGCTGCAAGTCGCGCATTGGCTTAGTAGCATGCGTACGATATGCATACGCTTGCATATCGCGCGATACAGCTGTTTGGCTAAATTTAGCAAAACAACATCACTCTGCGTGGACGTCTTTTTCGTCGATTTTGACCAAAATGATATGAATATACCAGCGTTTTGGAGGGGCTGTATCTTTGGATAGAAACATCGGTGATGCTTCAAATTTGAAATGTATTATTCTGATTACACTTTTTATTCAAATATCAAACAAAAATGGTGAAAAACGATCCCAAATTGAAAATTGAAAAATCGTTCAGACACCCTACTTAGAGTAAAGGAGCCGGTTTTCGGCCACATAAGACAAAATCCTATTTTTGGACTCTTTACTTCCTATTTATTATCATTTCTTGTTCAAATAATAAAACAAATATTATTATTATTTAAACAAAAAAAGAATCCCAGAAAAAAATCAAGAATTGCCATGACAATATTCATTTCGATTTTCACTGTTTTGGAGTCAGTTATCGGTCTAGCGATTCAGTTTACGACCGCATGTACAAAGTCAATAGGAAGCGCTCGCGCGCGCCGTGCGTTTCCGCGCTGATGTATAGCACAAGCGGGCGGAGCAGGTATCCCACGCCGGAGCTCCCGGGTGCTCGCCTGGCCGAAGACAGGCACAGCGGTGATCGGAAGTGGGAATCTGAATTAGACGGACATATCGTGTGTTCGTGGCGGGGTCCGGCTGCATTGATTCAATACATGCGATGAGATACTTTTGAGCTTGCAACTAACACAAAATCGGGCTATAAATCTGAAAAATACTTGAAATAAAGCTCATTTTATGGTACCCATATTTCTTACATACACGCGTAAGAAACTCGATTTTTAAGATTTGGGTAGCGGGACCGCCGATTACATCGCTAAAATGTGATATTTTAGGATATATTTTCCATTGCAAATGTGGTTCTTCAGTGACTCTGGCATGGTATGGTATGTGTGGGATATGTGATATGCTATTATGCGATGTATTTTAAAGGGATTTTACCATGCATCCAATGGATTGGCCGAAAACTGGAGCTGATCGTTTACCGGCTCCTTTACTCTATTTAATTCTAGATCTAGACCTATGCACTCTAGGCCTACAATTAAAACTACAAAACAATGCACAAGTTCTAACTGTTAATGGTTTACATGTTGTAGACTATAGGTATTGCACAGCGGCAAATCGAATGCAAAAATCCTACACGGCCGGCCAGGTTAGTGCTGGACGAACGGAGGTTGCTCATTGGTTCCCAGAATTAAAACCAATATTAACGCAATGCCTCAATAAAGCAAAGTGCGATATATCCGACATTATTGGAGATGCGCCATCGTTCAGATATATTGGAGCAGTCAAACGCATGGTCAGCTGATCAAAGGGCCCCCAAGAACATCCCAAACAATCAGGCGATCACACAGAGATTCATGGGGCACTAGAGGGCGCTTCGTGCGCGTACGAAAATCTGAATGGCCTTGCTGCGGTGGGTCGGCAATAATAAGCCCAAAACTTGGATATGGGAGGGTGGAAGGATATATCTTTTTTATAATGTTATCCAGTCTTACCCCTAACCATCCTATGTTTAATCTACCGTAAGTAGAAATAACATGCGAGTACGAGAAGAGAAACATCGGGCCCATTACTGATGCAACTTTTTAAATATTAGCCTAGAAATGACCACCAAACAACAAAAAAAGACCTTTTTTTCCGACAAATCTTCATAAAATATGAGTTATAAACAACTAGGTACGGTAAATACAAATCCGATTTTCTGAAAATTCAGGTGTGATTTTTTTAGTTTCTTTCAAGTATATTTCTGCACATCTCAGCGCCAATTTTCTTCACTGCTTCAAAATCACCCTTGAAAAAAAAAATTGCAACAAATTTGATACGAGGTCCGCGAGTGTTCCCCGTTCCTTGCGTGTTGAAAGTTTGGTAATACATAGTTTGCATTGACTCGCGCACAAAAAAAATGGCTCGAAAACAAATGTCAAATGAAGACATAAACAAGCTTTTATAAAGTTATAAGAGATCTACCGAGGTTTCTTTGTCGATTTAATTTATTATATAGTCTCAATTAGAATTCAGAATTATCTCACTGAAAAGTTAAGAAACCGACGATGTTCTCGATCGTAGTTATTTTCACTTTGCCAGCAGACAATCTAGCGTTGTTTTGGCAAAAAGCTAGCCCGCCACCTTCCCACCTCAAACCTTTCGAGTTCCGCTGAAATTGCGCGCTGCGGAGCTCCGAAGGTGCATTGGTATCGCTGGGAAACTCTCAGCCGGCTAGCTCCCCACGACGGACCATTCGCGGTATGGCGAGAGTGTGTGTGTGAGGTACGCTTTTGGATTCGAGAACGCACGTAACGCAACTGTGCGCGTCATTTTCAGCTGTCGAATGTCTACGACCAATTTTACATGTACAATTTTTAGTACAGATACTTGGTCAGTTTTCTTCTTATATCTTTGGTTTTACAACATTTAAAATTATAATTTCTTCAAATTTGCTCCTGACTCGGTTCAAACTAATTGTCTGATGTGTTTTCAAGTCAATTTTTTAATATATTTTTTTGCATGAATTTGCCTAACAGAGACAAAATATAAATTGACACTTAATTAATAAAATATTCTCAAGCTACTAATTTTCCCTTTTGCCCATCTATTTTGATTCCACGTGAAGGGCAATAAATAATCATGCATGTATTAAATATTATTAAGTGTTACAAATATTTCCTGTGACTAAAGAAATCAAACAGTCCATCAATATTTATCAAGTTGTTGTGAAAAGAACATGGAGTGGGGTTATTTCATGTTTACGGCTCAAGAAAATACTGAGAGTGAGCTCTTTCCAACGATAACTATTTCATAATAAATATCTCATAACACGAAAAATTATTGCTAATCCATACACTTGACTTGCCATGCAAATTTTCTACCTTTTATATTACTGATTTTCACATGATTGAGAACAAATAGGAACACAGATTAATATGTCAAAACTAATTTCAAAATATTTTTTACTTCTAGGCTGCCCAACCCAAGAAAGTAACCGATAAAAAGAAGAAGGAAGGGAAAGACTTTTCTCAGGATTTTGAGTTCACGAATTCTCTCTCTGATGACGATGGTCCCTGGTCAGCAGGCATTGCCTCTCAAGCTTCTTCGCAGAGGGTGACCACATCTTTAGAATACAAGATAGCAAGGATTAGGAAAGAGAGGAAAAAGGTAATAACATTCTCTCAATCTCTCTACTAAGGGTAGTCATGATGATAACATGTTTTACAAAGCATAATGTAGAATTTGCCTTTAATATTTTGTTTGCGTGTGAGAAAAAATATATTTAGAATAAACAGTCATACCAGTAGCCATGATTACCGCCAGAAATGGGCCCCGGAAACTACTGGCTTAAAAATAATGGTAGACAAACAAAGTAAAATGTGAGTAAAGGCTAACTGATAAAGCCTGTTCTTTTCAAGGTGCCTCCAAGCCCTTTCCAAAACGGATAAGAATGAAAAAGTTTAGAAATTGTTATGATGTTGCTAGTCTGTCATTAACAGTCTTTGATTTAATGTAGTATATAGGCCTACCTGTATTTCATCTTTAGAAATGTAATGTGGATTATTCTTGGTTTTCAAAGAAAATGGAGGGGTAAAAAGTCAACTTATCTTTTTATGTCATGCATGGGTTATTCACACGATACATGATTCATAGCAGTAATGTTGAATTGTACATGATAATATATTAATTGAAAAGACGCTGCATAGAACCATCAAAGTAAAATTTGATTCAATAATACTTAGAAATCTATTATACAATAATATTTCCTTAAATCACTTTGAAAATTTGGTACTTTTGGTGAAAACTGACAACCAAAAAATTAATGGAATAAATCCAATTGTTTGTAGCCTAGGGTAGGCCTACACATGAATTAAACCATGTAACAAATCCCATTCCAGGTATTAAAGGTAATACAAAGTTTTGGGAAATTTTGAAAATGGATGGATAGTGATTCTTTACAATTTTGATGTATTTGGATACCCCTGTGGATGTAATATAAGCAGTAGAAAATTTAGCCCCTAAAACAATTCTGCTTTCGAGAAAAATTGAATATAAAAATTTACCGGTGCTCCCAGTAAATTTTGATATACATTTCAATTAGCGTCTACGGCCGTACGATGATAGCTGCGACCATGACAATCTCAGAAAATGTAGTCGTGATATATAATTCCAAACGGGAATAGCTAATCGGTCGATTTTAGTCAAGAAACATTGTTTTATAGCTTAATTAATGTCTTGACCTTGAGAGGGAGCTATACAACATAAAGAGTTTATTATTTAAAATTTCATAACTTTAGACTCGATTTCAACCGCGACAATGATCACTGAATATTGTAGGGTCGCATATACTTCCAATATGTTCATTTGAACCAAATTCATGACCCCATACCAAAACTTTGTATTACCTTTAAAGTCAAAGGTTAGACAATGTTATTTTCATTTTCTTTGCACTGAATAGAAGGAAGCTGAAGAAAAAGACAAAAACAAAGAGAACCAGGTGGATGAAAAGCTGGATGATGGGGATGAAAATGAAGGGGATGATGAAGAGGAGGATGAGGAAGAGGAGGAGGAGGAGGAAGATGACGTCCAAGGTTTTGATGACTTTGCCAAATGGGACAAGGTCAAGTTCAAGCCAAACAGTGAAAAGAGACTAAAAAGGAAGAAAGGTGAGGAAACAAGCTGTTTTATTATTTATTTATTTTTTAATTTTGTTTATTTGCTTTTTTTTTTAGGGGGGGAGGGGGGGGGGGGGGGAGGGGGGATTGCTATTATTTATTTCTGCTCTCATACATCATAGGACAACAAGGAACTGAAGTGGTGAATTTAATATTGTGCTGAAGTCAGATTGTAGTGATATTTTAGGGGGAGGTGCGATTTGAACCATCTGCCGATATTCTCCCCCCCCCCCCCCCCCCCCCCCCCCCTCTCCCGCCTCCCTCTCATTGGGAGGTGTTCGTTGTACTCCCTGTTTTAGTTTGGATTAAGAATCTTCACTATAAAGTTTAATGAGATGCAAGCAAACCAAAAATTGTTTAAGGGTCAAACTATTATAACAGAGATGCCAACCCTCCCGATAATTCACCCCAACTCCCGACCTTACAATCTCCATCCTTATCCTCCCGAATTTAAAAAAAAAAAAAAAAAAATCATTTTTTTTTTTTGGCGCTTATCAGTATATGAATCTGTGAATTGAATGAGAAATATTGTTTGCTGACTTTAGCATGTAGTAATTCCACTATGTTAAAAGACAAATTAAGAGTAGCGAAAGATTGTTTCAGCATATGGATCGCCGTAACCAATGCATGGATATTGACACAGAATCCAAATGGCGGAAAATCGGCAAAAGAAGACCAAGAAATGGTCTCAGAAGTATAAGACCGAATACAGTTTCAAGTACCCGTGTATTCGCAAGTCTGAAAGGAATTCATCATGCATTTTGTACAATTTGTATGTTATTTTTTTAAAAAGTGGGAATTATTTAACTAAATACACATGTAAAATGCTCCAAAATAAGGCTCAGATTGCACCAGAGAGCACCTAGAACCCCAGAGCTTCCAGGGCCCTAAGGCGGGCCCTGGACGCCGGCCGCATGAGTCTGGCGCTACGCGCTCGAGATGTGCGCATAGCGCACATTATTTGGTGTCACTTGTTACTTGTAGAGATAATCCCGATGGCAGCTATCATACAGCTAAACTGGGATGTCCGTGCAACGTGCTGGCATAGTGACAGTGCATGAAGTAATTCAAAACAGTGAATGATGTCTATTATTTACAATAAAACGGTGGACGTGCAAGTAAAAACCAAGACGTGGAGTCTACAGTAGCTTGGACCCAACAGGAGGAGGCAACGCTCTGATGATGGGTAGAGCAGCCTCCTGGAAGATGGTCACTGTTGGAGATATTACCGCAGCAGCTGATAGGTGGTTCCACGTCCAGATGGTGCGAGGATAGAAGGAGTACTTGAAGCTATCAATGGAAGCTGGGGGTACTGCATACTTCAGAGGGTGATCATTTCTGCCCAGATATGTAGCTGGGATAATGTGAGTGGGAAAAGGCATGTTGAGTTGATGATGGTGCATCTTGTAAAACAAAGTGGACTGTGCAAGAAGCCTGCGATTGTGAAGGGTATCCCATCCCAGTTTGTTGACAAGTGCTGTGACTGATGTTACTCTCCGGTAGTCTTGGTATACAAAATGGGCGGCAGCTCGCTGTACTTTCTCAAGACTTTGTATTGATGTCAGAGTCCGAGGGTTCCAAGCTTCACTGCCATACTCAAGTTGGGGACGAACAAGCATTGTGTAGGCTTTGGATTTGATGTTCTTGGTGCACGGTGATAGAGTTCTGCGTAGGAGGCCAAGGGTTCTATTGGCTTTCTGGGTGGTGAGTTTACATTGGGTGTTCCATTTAAGGTCATGGGTAATCGTGACACCAAGATACTTGTATTGTTTTACTCGAGGAATTGACTCATTTAGTAGGGTGTAGTCCACTGTGATGGGGTGCTTCTTGTTTGTGATTGACAATGAAGCACACTTCTTGATGTTGAATCCCATCAGCCATTTAGTAGACCAGTCTGCAAGAACATGGAGATCTTCTTGCAGTATATGAGTGTCTGAGGGAGAGTCGATACGCCGGTAGATGACACTGTCATCTGCAAATAGACGCATTGTGGACTTGATGTTGAGTTTGATGTCATTGATGTACAGCAGAAAAAGTACGGGGCCGATGACAGAACCCTGCGGTACTCCTGAAGTAACAGGCATCCATGCTGAGCGAGCACCATTGACGACGACAGCTTGATGTCTATTCGCTAGGAGTGACATAGTCCAGCGGAGAGAGTCTCCCCTGATTCCGTAGTAATGTAGTTTGGATCTAAGGTGTGGATGTGGTACGCGATCAAACGCTTTTTGGAAGTCGAGAAAGACGATATCAGTTTGGCCTCTAGATTGAAGAGAGGATGACCAATCATCGGTAGCTGTGACAAGTTGTGTTGTTGTCGAAAGATTCTGTCTGAAACCATGCTGTTCATCAATGAGTATGTTGTTAGCTGCAAGATGTTTAGAAATGTGGCTAAGCATAATATGTTCCATCACCTTACTGCAGATACACGTCAGCGATATAGGTCTGTAGTTACCTGGGCAACATTTATCTCCTGCCTTATGAATAGGGGCTACAAGTGCACGTTTCCAGTCCAAAGGCACATCTCCGGTATTGTAACTCTGTTGAAACAGAAATGACAATGCAGGGGCTATCTCGTGTGCTAGCATCTTCAGAAGTCTTGGATGTATCTCATCTGGGCCACTGGCTTTGGATGGATTCAGTTGAAGCAGTTGCTTAACTACACCAGACCGGTGGATGTGGAGATGCCCTATGTCATTGTATAGGGAGGGCCGGTTTATGCAAACTTGATCCACGTTGCTCTTGGTGAAGGTAGAATGAAAGTAATTATTCAAACATTCAGCCTTGTCCTTGTTTGTGATATGGAGCTTGTTATCATTTCTCAAGGGTGGTATACCAAAGTTTTCAGATCGACGCTGTTTTACATATGACCAGAAAGCCTTGGGGTTCGCATATAGGCTCTCACCTATTATGTTGCAGACGTAATTGTGATGAGCTTGTCGGTTACAAATCCTCCCTATTTCTGTTTTCCAAAAGTTGGCATCTCTGTTATAATAATAAGAATAATATAGAGTATTTGTAATGCGCCAACTCCACATGACTAATGTGTTCAAGGCGCATGAAGAAGAAAATATATTATAAAGTACACAAAAATGAACAACAATAATGTGAAGTAAATCTACATTGAACAATGAGTTTTGAGGGCATGTTTAAAGCAATCTACACTTGAAATATAACGAATATGTCATGGCAATTGATTATGTAACTTTTTTTCATCCACAAAATAAGAAGAAGCAAGATAGCACATAGTCACATGAATCTAGTAATCATACGACAAATTAATTGATATTGTACCTCAAGAATGTAGAAATCTCATGGAAACTTTTCTTTTTGTAGGAGAGGATGAAAAGCCGTTCTTCGAGGAGCTGAAGGATGACAGCAAGGCTATGGCTTTCACTGAAATGAACCTTTCAAGACCTATCCTTAGGGTAAGTTGAACTTGTTCGGATGTAACTTCTTTAAATATAAAGCTGAGTTCTGGTAAAAAAAAAGAAATTGAATTCTTACAGAATCAAACGAAAAGTACACTGAATGTTCAAGATTACAAATAAATGTAATTTGCCAAACAATTTTGGTAGAAAATGTATACTGGCTGAGTAATGAGCATAGAAAGATTAGGAAATCAGGGTTAGTAGCCACGACACCATTAGTGTAGTCTCATATACATCTTTCTGTGTACAGTGCTTGTTACTTTACCAAGACTGAGCCAAATTTCTTATCATTTTGATGATTCCAGAACTTTGCAGGACACACCAATACTTACATGCTACTTGATCAACTTTTTCTGATCCATTCCACACCTTTTCTTTCACTATGCAATCTGATGACCATAACTCACCTTTATCTTTAAACTTGTCATCTCTTGGAAGCCATGAAGGGCATTATTAAGATTAACTCCTTGTTTTTTAAATACTTGTTATTACTAAAACAAAGCCCCCCTCCCCCCCCCCCAAAAAAAAGGACTGTGATGTACATTTTGTTTAAATCTTTGGAAAAATAGCACAAAATAAAAATAGTAAATAGTAATGCCCTGCCTTCCTTTTTTGAAAAAGTCCAGATGAGAAACTCATTATTTTTGTTATTTGGCCTTATATGACTTCATTTACTTTTTGCATGTTTCATGCGAGGTTAGTTTTCCCTTTCATTTTTGTACTGTTTTTTTAAATATTCCAAAACTTATTGTATCTGTGTGTCTTTGTGAGTTCATGTCAAGATATCTATCTTGACAAAAATTCCTTCATATTTTTTTCTCCATTGTGTAGGCTATCAGTGGTCTCAATTTCACCGAACCAACTCCCATTCAGTCTGCCACCATCCCTGTAGCCCTTCTTGGTAAAGATATATGTGCATGTGCAGCCACTGGAACAGGTATGTACAGGTGATACTAGGGACAACATTTAGTTTAGTATGTTGCTTGCTCCAAATCCAGATTTTGGGTGCCTGAATTTTAATGATAGGGTAAAAATATTATTGTTGTTGTACCTATTTGTTATGTGGAAACTCAATGAATGATATAGTTTAGAAATATGTTATTACCTTTGTCCCAGAACAGTTTACCTCAATTTTAATAAATCCCAGACCAGATTAAAGATTAACTGGAAATACTCTAAAAATGGCATTAAAATTACATATCTAACAAATCCGCACTAACTTTATATAATAATAATAATAATAAAATAATAGTATTAATGGCGGGTTCTTCTATGGCCATCATGTTTGTCAAACTTGGCACTCCTGGTATTCCACAACTACTACCTGGCTTTAGTATGCAATATGCAATCTTTCTTGTTGCAATTTTTGATTGGCAACAATTTTAATATATTTCCACCAAGTTTTTTATTCCTGATTCCAAAGCTGATTCTGTGTTTTCTCTCTCTCTCTGTCTCTGTAGGTAAAACTGCTGCCTTCATGCTTCCAGTGGTTGAGCGTCTGTTGTACAAGCCCAAGCAAGCCCCAGTCACTAGGGTCCTGGTGGTGACCCCCACCAGAGAACTTGGTGTTCAGATATTCAATGTCTCCAGGCAGCTGTGTGAATTCACAAATATTGAGTGCTGTCTTGCTGTCGGTACGTATAACTTAATAAGTTCTTTGATATTTGATGTTAGAGGTTCTCTTTGACATTTCCAATAACCTGTTGCCAGATTACTCCATCGTCTTTAAAGATATAGACCAGTAGTGGTAAAATTGCGGTTCAAGGGTTTAGGGTGCAAAATATCAATTCAATATTGTTTAAATATTGCCTTCAAAGGTTTAGATGGCAATACTTCAACCTAAATATGCCCAAATGTTCAATGTTGAAGTGCATTCGCGATATCTATTCAGACCGGATCGATATGATAATTTACCAAATATATCAATTAGTAGGCAGTTTCCATGCAAAATTTGTATCACGTATTAGTCAAAACATATTCTTTCACATGATTGGTAAGAAGGGCTTCTATTTCATTTTTTGAGAGGGGGGCGTTTCCAAAACTGGTCTTTACCTTTAATCTTTTGCTGAGTGAGAGCAATGAGGCGTGATTGTTCAGTAGAAGAGCGGTGATCTCTTTACTGGGAAGTTCAAGGATTTGAAACTTAAGTTGGTGCGAGGGTGCCCTTCGGTAAGGCATTAAGCCTTATTGATAAGCCTCTCGGATAGGATGTAAGGCCATTGGTGCCCTTGGTTGCTTACCTACAAGCATAAACTTGCTTTCTTAGCTGTCAGATGTAATAAATCATCATCATCATCGAAACCAAATACCAGAAATATCATCAGAATTTGATCTGATGTTAGGTTATAAATTTCTACTTACCGTATTTGCCGGCGTAAAGGCCGCAGTATTTTTGGAAGAGAAAATATCAAAAAGTCGGGGTGCGGCCTTTACGGCGAAACAGAAAAAAAAGAAGAAAAAAAGTCAAAACCAGCACGAATTTGTACATATGGGACTAGATCTACGAACGTTACAATAACTATACATTTCCACACATCTTACCGACAATTTTATCTTGCATTGTTGACATGAAGAAGAAAATAAACTTCCAAAAACAACATCTGCCGATAGATTTTGATCTAAGTTCGTGCCAATGCATTGCAAAAGTAAAAGAAGGGCCCGTTTAACGGAGCAGTCGTGAAGCATCCATCACGCGAAATCGCCATTTTCAATCCATTTCAATGACTACATCACAGAAAACTGCAGTGTATGTTATCAGCGCATGATAGCCGAGCGGTTTAAGGCGGTGATTTTAGTCACATCAACTTTGGTTCGCAAGAGATCGAATCCCAAATTTGACAAAAGATTTTTTTTTTTTTTTTTTTTTTTTTTTTTTTTTTTTTTAAATGTCAAAATCGGGGTTGCGGCCTTATCGCCGGCAAATACGGTATATTTAGAATATAAGAGTACTTTAAGGAACAATTTTTCATGGAACATTGTGACAGCAACTGTCTTCCACATTGGAAAAAACATGAGAAAGTTCACAATTTATTTTTTTAACCTTTATCGAAATTCAACCGTCTGCTAAAACGGCATGGTAGAATGGCAGAAAATAGATGGAGAAAGAATATGGCAGCCACAGGCAAAACTAAAAAGAAATACGCTTGTCTGTCTATCCATCTACACCTGATCAAATATTATCCTCCTCAGCTGTTAGCTCATCAGATATTTCTTTCTTTCTTTTGGTTGCTCTTGCTAGCTGGGAGTAGATGGAAGATACCTGTAATCCCATGTGATTGTTATGAACTCTTAGTTATTTCAATCATTGCAAATTGATGCAAGGTTGCACCTGCGCTTCACTGATTGCATGCCTGGAAGGGCTAATCCATATACATACGTACATGATTACATCTCTTCTTCTTCTCTCATACATGTATGCCTCATGTGTTTGGGACTAGAATAACATTTAGAGTGCAGATTGAGAGGTTCATCTGATTTTGAACTGCCGGCAGACCATTTTTTAAAGGGGAATCCCACCCTAGTATTTGGTTAGTTTTTATAAAAGCAGACAAATGAGAGAAACAGTTTGAAAGCTTGAGCAAAATCTGATTAAAATAATTAGAAATTCTGAAGTTATAATCAATGATGCACAAATTGAATATTTTTGCAATAATTATGTTTAGGTTGAATGTATGATTGAACATATTCTTTAGGGAAAAATAGACATTTCTGATTTTTTTTAGATTTTTTAGTGCAGAGCAAATGAGAGGGAAACTCGCAAGATACGTCACAGAGTTGCCAATTTGTGTTTGATAATCACAACTGTAAAAATTCATATATTTCTTAACTTTTGCTCTAAATCATTTTAAAGACAGTGAGTCCCTTTTGCACACTTGTGCAAACTCCATGAAGCTTAGGAAGTGTTCAAAATACATTTTTCAGATATCATGTTTGAAAGTTTACTGTGACAGGATCTGAAACTCTTTGTAAGAAATGAAAATCTAATGCTGTGTTGATATTGTCACAGAGGAAACTATTCTGAAACAACAGATGTGACAGTCAAATTAAATTTTGAATTATCTACAAATATTTGTCTGAGTCTAGAAAATAAATATCTAGAATCAAACATTCCAAATTTATTCCTTGAAAGCCATTTTTCATTTTTTGTCTCCATTTGGTTGGAAGTTCCTAATAATAGACCACTTCAATACACCACTGGATTCATGGAACTTCAGGTTTTAAGGTCTGTGAAGGGGACAAACCATCTATAAGAATAGCCTCTGCACTTTATCATTTGACACAATTCACAGATAATTAGTTTCAAATTCATACAGAATATCTCACATATGGCAGCGGCTTAAAATTGTATGTAAGCTTGAATTTCAATAAAGAGAGAGTTGCATAAGTGATATCGACCACAATAGCAGGGAACTCTTCTGGAGCCATTGCAATGGTTTTCTCAAATCTCCTTATATTTGTTTTCACTCTGATAGGCGGTCTGGATATCAAACTTCAGGAGGCTGCCCTGCGGAAGGGTCCAGACATCGTCATAGCAACCCCTGGTCGTCTGATCGATCATCTGCACAACGCTCCAACGTTCAGTCTGAGCAGTGTGGAGGTTCTCATCCTAGATGAAGCAGACAGGTACAAGATGTCTTCTTTTTCTTTTTTCTTTAAAGGCCCACTGTACTACTTGTAGTTTCTTGCTCCCTCTATATAGAAAACAATGCCTAATCAGTGACCATTGGTCCCCCATGATCCTTTTTTTCTTATGTTAATTAAAAGCGGGGGTGATGAGATAGCCACCTGTCAGTGACCTTCCTGGGTGGTCTTATCCCTCCTAGCCAAACTAGTACAGATGGGCTTTAATCAAAAGAAAAAGGTGAAAATCATAACTTGTTTTATGACCTCATTTTAAAATGTGTTAGAACAAGTGTTCAAATGTTTCTTTTGTGTTTTCTCTTTTATTTAATCGAAAGAGAAGGTGAAAATCATGACTTTACATTTTGCAATGTGTTGGAGCAAGTGTTCATACACAATATTATGCCACAAGTTGCTTTCATCAATCCCATTGAGAACACAAGAACATTTGATAGATAGATAGACCATATTGAAGTATGCATATTGAAACTTACTATAATTTGTGTTTTTGTGAAGTGGAATAAAGTGAACTGAACTGTCATGTAAGATGATTGTGATGAAGGCTCTCTCTGATTATGGTATTTACAGGGTGTTGTATAAGTTGGTTGAGATAAAGATTACAATCAGTCAATCAGACTTTTTTTACGTTTATTCTTTAGAAAATTATCTAGAAGGACATATTTTGCTTGTTAACAAATATCTTACCAATTTTATGACATATTAATGTTAGCTGAAAGTTGAAGGAACAAAATAGAGATTAGAAGTGACATCTATTGGATACATTGATTGAAACTCTCTCTGTTTTATAACTAGGATGTTGGATGAGTTCTTTGAGGAGCAGATGAAAGAGATTATTAAGATGTGTTCGGTAGCTAGACAGACTATGCTCTTCTCAGCTACCATGACAGACCAGGTAAATGCACATCAAATGTTTGTACCGGTACTCTCATTGTCAGGATACTTTTCATCATTTGTAGTAGATTGAGTCAAATTGGCCTAAAGTATTTGAACTCTTCTTGTAAAGATACCTTTTGTCATCTGCAGAAGATTGAGTAAAATTGGCCTAAAGTGTTAGTTCTCTTCCTGTAAAGATACCATTTGTAAATTGGCCTAAGTGTCATGGGTAGCAAGATACCGCCTTCCTGTCAGTGACTTGTCAATAAGGAAGTGAAGTAATTCTCTGTCAAATAAAATGTGCAGATACATTTGTCAATTTTCTTATTGCCTGCGTACAGGAAACAGGTGCTTCCTTGTATTGTATAGCATATATGAAGTACAGAATTGAGTAGTCAACACATTTATTATTTCGACCAGGAGAGGATATCTGGTGAAGCAAGTAACATGTACTATAACTAAGGGCATTTTGCAGCGTGTGCCTACAACTACATTTAAAGTAAAAGATGTATTTACAAAATGACATTCCATATCACAGCTTATATTTCCCCAACAGAATCATGAAATTAGACAATAAGACAGACATCATCCCGGCAAAATTTAACCTATTCTTCCTTGAAGTGAGAACTGTGCAGGGGACTATTGCGATATGATTTCCTTGTTATTGCAAGGTTGAGGGTGATGAAAAGAGATTTGTTTCATTTGTTCTCCATTTTATAGGTCAAAGATCTTGCGCTGGTGTCTTTGAAGAATCCAGTCAGAATATTTGTCAATGAGAACACAGATGTGGCATACAATCTGCAGCAAGAGTTCATCCGTATCAGAGACAACAGAGAGGGCGACAGAGAGGCAATAGTATCGGGTAAATATGGTGTTTTTCTGCATTTGAGATGGTAATGGCATGGATTGTGGAACTTTTTGTTTTCATGGAGTCATTCGTTGAACTCGTCTGCAACAGCATCATCAATAGTGTTAATTTAGGATTCCATGTGCAGAGCGCACAACCAGTCAGAAAATATTTGTCTATCAGGAGTGTTTGGCGGTAATCTTTCAGGCTCAGAAAGTCTCAAGGCCTGGCTGGGTAATGGTGTCTTGCAAATCATTAGTATTAACAATATGCAAAAGAGATTATGTAAATATATTGTGCAAAAGAGATCATGTAAAAGATGGGGATACAACTTAGGTCATTGGATACATTGACCATCTTTGGTAATGCGTTTCACCCTGCATTACATCGCCCCTCTGATAGGAAATATGGTCATACTTGCACCAACCACCAAGGTAAAAGCATTCTTCAAAGTGATTACCTTGTACACCAATTATTATTTCATGTAGCCCTGTGTTGCCGAAACTTCCATGATCACTGTATGGTGTTTGTACAGACGAAGAAGCAGGCCCATCGTCTGCATGTCATTCTTGGTCTTCTGGGGATCAAGGTCGGTGAGCTTCATGGAGACTTGTCACAGACCAAGGTGAGTTCAGTACTTGCTTAATTATCAATGAATATAGGTATAATGTCAATTTTTTGTATATTCTATTCTATAATTACTTCCACTATTTCGTTTTCAAAGGGGGTTTATCATGTCATAAGTCAACGATGCTTTAAAGGGATCCGGTAACTTTGTCTCAGATTCTGAAGAAAAATTCTGGATTTAGCTCATGCCGCAATGATAATTATAAACCTTTAGTTTAGTCAGGAACCCCATGACTTTTACAAGCCGATCGCCTGTCTGATTATCAAGATATCAGTCCACTGGGGAAAATGAGTATGGTAAAAACGGTCTATGATTTTTACTTTTTTGAGGCACTTCATGATCATTTTAAAGCGCAATTTTTTAGGGCTTCAATATTACACTATATCACAGACACTGATAACACGTAGGGCTATACATCTCAGATTTACATTTTTAAACAATGCCTTTAATATCCATCAATATAGGTATGATGTCATTCTATTTTGTATTTTGTTATATTATTTATTCTATTTTATATTTTCTTCCACTGCTTTGTTTTTGAAGGGGGTTTATCACCTCACAAGTGGATGATGCTTTAAGCAGGGCTCCTCACTAACTTTTTTTAAAGGGGGCCTGGATTCAGGCTTTTAGAGTCTGTATACATGAGCCTTACATGTACCGGTATGTACAAATTTTGACATTTTGAGTGTCCAGGCTTAGATTGTTGGCGCCTGTTAGTGTTGATCCGTGCTTTCAGCCTCATTCAGATATGAATTGGTAAATTGCTGCATTTTTTATTTTTCTATGTTTATAAAGTGTTATACAGTTCACATTTTGGTATCTTATAACATAGAGCTCAGTGAAGACTCTTAGGACCTTTGTTGTGCGCAGTAGCCATTGAAAATTATAACATATATCCAGGTTTCATTTAGTGTTAAATATTGTAAATGTTTTATTCCTTGTTATTACTCAGTATTTTTTGTTTGTTTTTGTAGAGAATGGAGATGTTAAGGTTGTTCAAGGAAGATCTGATAGATATCTTGGTGGCTACTGACTTGGCAGCTCGTGGTCTAGATATCGAAGGAGTAAAGACGGTAAGGGTTTTATTGCAACTTTTGTCAACCATGATATAAGTTCAAAAACAGGAAAGTGTTCAAAAAATTTAAACTATTACTGAGCAACCATTTTTCTAAACCTATGTGATTTTATGATACCTTCTTTTTTTCTTCTCAATAATATGGTTCCTTTCTTCATTGTTAATCTTGATTGAAACACTGTTCTATATCTTACTCCACAGTTCAAAATCCCATTGGTTCTTTTAATTATGCATTTCAATGAGTGACATTGGTAAAGGGAAAATGAGAAAAGTGATCTTTGTAGTCGGGTGGTCTTTCTATGAAGGTAGTCACGGAAGCAGATTTGACTGTATTATGTATGTTCTGTGTCTTGATATTTCTACAGGTTATTAATTTCACCATGCCCAATTCTGAGAAGCATTACGTGCACAGGGTAGGAAGGACAGCCAGGGCTGGTCGAAGTGGCAGGTAAGTTATTTGTGAGATCATTGAAGTGTTTAAAAAAAATCTTCTCCTACTTAATTAATAAGCATTAGGCACTATCCGTCAGTCTCTTCTGAAACCTTTTAAATTGAGGTAATATTGGGCGGCAGGGGTAACAGCTAGGGCTGGTCATAGTGGCAGATCAGTTATTTGTGAGATCATTGAAGAAAAAAAAATTAAAGCTTCTCCTACTTAATTAATAAGCATTAGGCACTATCCATCAGTCTCTTCATGAACATTTCAAATTATAGGTTATTTTGAGCCAATGTTTCAATTGGGGTTTTTTCTTCTTCAAATCTTATGAAATTAGTGAATGAAATTGAGTAGAAGCAAGAAATTGTTTTTTTTTTAATGTGTAACGATCAAACTTTTTTTTTTTTAACAAGATGTTTTTCTGTGGAATCTTATCAGCAATTCTAATGCTTCTACCATGTCATCTATGGCTCTTCAGATTCTCTTCAGGCATTCATTTCTTTTCATGCATCCTGGAATGACAATCCTGTAATTCTTTGATTGTGGGTTTTCTGCTTCTTGTTGTTGTATAATATCTGACTGATGTTCTATCCTTTGTTGCAGGTCAGTAAGTCTTGCCGGTGAGAAGGAGAGGAGGATGTTGAAGGAGCTTGTGAAGAGAGCAAAGAACCCTGTCAAGAGTAGGATAATACCCCAAGGTGTGTTTATCAATTCTGTTTCAAAGACAAAACCATTATTTATTTATTTATTCATTTCTCCCTGGTTAATCACATTACATGGTACGATCAACATTCATGAGATAAAACAAACAATAGAAGTGGACTTTTAAAAGGCAGTTACAACTATAATATATTCACAGTAATGCTGCATGGAGAAACACCCAGAGGTTCGGCAGTATAAGCCTAAGGCTTGGAACGTTGCCACGCCTTTACCATTCAATTTCACAAATATTCTTCAAGTGATACAAACAAACGTACAAAACATTCTAAATATTACTACTAAATATTATTACTATATATTGATACTAAATACCAATGATATATTTCAACATCCTTGTTTTGTTCCGTCTTTTATTTTTTGATATGTTAAGGGGTGTCTGCTCAATACCATGAAACTATTTCATTTCTTGACTTGAAGAGTAGAGAACAGAAGTTTGAATCATTTTTTCACCATTGTCATCTCTCCCCAGGCGTGGTGGCTAAATACCGGGACAAGATCGCATCCCTGGAAGAGGACATCGAGGAGGTGCTGAGGCTGGAGAGGGAGGAGAAGGAGATGAGGACCACCGAGCTTCAGCTCCAGAAGGCCACGATGATGCTCAACCACCATTCAGAGATCATGAGCAGACCCAAGAGATCCTGGTTCCAGTCGCACAAAGAGAGGATGCAAGAGCAGGGTGAATAGTGATTTGAATTATGATATGATGATATACAACCAAATAGATGTGTTTACTAGTGTATTTTCTTGGGTTTATGTAGTGCTAATACATTAATGATGTCTCTAAGCGCTTTTCAGATATATTATCAGGCAAGCCTCTGCAAAGTTTTTAGTTGCCAAGAGGAACTCTACATGCGTAAAAAAGGGAAAACAGGACTATTAAATCCAATGTATGACTTTAAAAAAAGAAAAAAACTTGTTGCGTTTTTTCGAACGTGCTGTTCTGGCTGATAAACACTGTTTAGTGTAAAACCAAGAACTTTCATATGTATGAAACTATTGTGAGTGGTCAAAATTTGCAAAACATCAATTAAATCATGTTACTTCACAAATCAGGATTTTGATGAGATCCTGCTGAGAGCCAGAAGGGCATTCACTCTACGTAGAAGTGTTAGAGTGAATCCCTTCTAGCTTTCAGATAACAGCCTAACAATATCGTATTAATGATAATAGAGTGGTGAAGTGTGACGTCGTCAAAAAATCTATATTTAGACTTTCTCAATTTTTTCTTCATTTTCTGAAAGAGCATCAAAAATAATGTCCAAATGTCGAAAACCAATTGAATGTGTAAGTATTGGCTGAGATATGACCGTCTGAATAAATATACTCCCCATAGGAACGCAGTGTTATTTGCTCTGGCTCCTAACCATTAGGAGCCAGAGCAAATAACTCTGAGATCCCATAGGCAATCTTTTTATTCAGATGGTCATATCTCAGCCAATACTTAACACATTCAATTGGTTTCGACATTTGGACATTATTTTTTATGCTCTTTCGGAAAATGAAGAAAAATTGAGAAATTCTAAAAATAGATTTTTATGATGTCACAGCTTCAGTACTCTTTAACTCTGTGATTAACTTCTGTAAGTACAATCAAAGTATTTTAACATTCAAACTTTTGATTGAAAGTCAAGTGAATGGACCACTTGATGACAAAAATTTAGGGAAAGAAAAATATCAGTGCATCCAATTTAGGGAAGAATATGTAATGATTTCTCTCTCCCTCTCTCTCTCTCTCTCTCTCACTGTCTTTCTCTGCCTGGTTCTCTATTTCTTTCCCCCTTACTTCCTACTTCTCTCCCTCACCCTTTCCCCATTCATTCTCCTCTGATTTTTCTTGTTCAGCATCCTTGAGACTAGATGCTGGTGCCAAGCCAGTCATGGATATGAAGAACAAGAAGAACAAGAAGAAAAAGGAGACGACAGTGAGTATAACATCGATCTTTCCACAATTTAAAAGTATGTTATTTGTGAGTACAACTTATAAGCCATCATATCACATTCAACAACCCATTGACAAGCATTTATTTTTAAGTCGGCTGTATTTTAATCGATGGAGCTTTTTTTTCCCAAAGTTTGGACACCACTGAGCCTTGTCTCTTCATAAATGCTTCTCTTTCTGAATTTTTCTCAATTTAGGCTGAAGACAGAGTGGATTATGAGATGATGAAATCCCAGCAGTTTGCCGCTCGGGAAGCTAAGAGATCCAGGAAACAGAAGAAGATTACCGCATTTGATAATGATGAACCACAACACAGGCCAGGTAAAACATATATATATATATAGTTAACAACTTAATTATTCACACCCCTTGAAAATTTGATACATTTTGTTTTTTTTGTAACTTAACAATGAAAGATGGACTAGTTGAATTAGGACCTTTGCTGAAAATTTGTAAGCATAAGCTTTTAATATGTCACTTTCTCAAGAAACATAAATCGGGACAAATCAATTTTTCACATACTAAGAAAATTGCAAAGCTTGATAAGGGTATGAAGTATTTAATGTCAACTGTTTATCCCATATAATCTGTATTTCTTTTGCAATTCCATTCACTACTTGTTTGCACTCCTTATCTTTCATTGATGTCTATAAAAATGTCACACATTTAGCAAGTACTGGTCATCACTGTGTTTTTTTTAATTGGTGTGCCAAGACAAGATTCACCAAGGAGTAGTAACCTAGTGCTCAATAAATTTGAAATTACAACTGTAATGACACTGCATAAAAAAAAATAAGTCATCCTTGGGCAAAACAAGAAACAAAAACAAAAATATTTTAAAAGAAACTTTATAATTTGAGTAAATATTCACATATGTCATTGAAATATATTTGAAGCTAAATGATCGAAGCCCAAATGCTGCTCTGACTATAGATAGCAGGCCAGTCAGACATTAGTATAATCCTGCTGTATTCGTTATTTGACCTCATTATACATACTGGCTTGTCTGCAGGTGTATTAGTATGCTTGAAAACATTTGGAGCATTCTGTTAGAGACTTTGAGGGCCAACATTTATGAAGAGTGCCCCAGCCCTTTTCGGTGCTCTTATCTCTCTGATAGAATACATATCTAAAACCAATTTTTTCTTTTTCTTTTTTGAACAGGTTCGGGTCCACCAAGCAAGAAACAGAAGAGGCACCAGTCACAGCCGCAGACATCATTTGAGAAGGAACTGACCAGTACCAGTCGCTCATCTGTCAAACAATTCAGGAGCAAGTAAGTAGTCACTCTATAGCATAGCTGTGTATAAACAGGTGTCATTAGGTCAAAAGTCATAGGTCATTCAAGAATTGTGTTAACAAGTATGATAATGTACAAATACATATGCGCCCTGAGAAAATCTAGCTGAATCTATGGGGTCGTCCAATCGAATGCAGTCGTCTATTTCCTTATGGGGCAGGGGCACAAAGGGGGAAGTAGACTATTGCCTGCAGTCGATTATACGCTCTGTATAGTAATACTAGCAAGTTTTTACTTGTACTGGTCTGCCATCTATCAATATTGCTGGAGCAAACAGGCTTGTCAATTAAAGTATATGAATAAACATCATTGGGTAAAAGGTTGTAGGTCCTTACAAAGAAATACATGTATTTGTTGGGAAAAAACTCCATCCTAGATTGTAGTGTACTAATTTACTGGGTAAAGGTGCAAGTAAGTAACAGAGTACGAAATCTGATTATATTCAGGGATTTAACTTGTGCAACAATCGACTGGTTTATATATTCAAATTTATGAATATTTCTCTTCCTGAGTTGAGATGAGTTATTTCATTAACCTGTTTTAAATGAATGAACTACAATACCAGGAATCTAGTCTACATATGAAGAGTTTCATTCCAAAAGGAGCTAATCCATGTTTGAAACTTCGGAGATTAATGCCATTCTTTACCAGATTTTGTACAGGCGTCTATGGAAAAGTGATATTAGAAGTTGCATTTTTTTCATAATTGCTCCAAAAATTTAAGTAAAGAATTTTTTTCAAAGACGGGTACTAAAGTGAACAATGTTCTGATATCAATAACTCTATTTTCATCAAAAGTAGATTTAGCTCCTTTTGGAATCAAGCTCTTCATATATTACTTGTTACTAGGTCAGGCAAGCTTTCAGGTTGTCAAAAACAACCTTTGTTTAAAAAGTATGCATACAATTTGAATATATTAGTAAACGGGTCTATTTATATATAAATTATTTGAATTAATCTGTATCTTTTTATAATTACGTATCTATCTATCCCATTACAGAGCGAATGAAGCAAAGAAGATGAAGGAGAGGGGAAGACAACAACACTCCTCCAAGGGAAAGGGAAAAGGAAAGCAACAATCCAAAGGCAAGAGGAGATGAGAGCAGCAGAAAAACTACCATTTTGATCTAAACAGATAACGAACTCTTACAGGAGCCCTGTGTTTCCACTTTTTTCAAACATCACACTGAAAACAGGAATGAAAACTTAGGGAATGTTCCAGTATGTTCCACACAAGTACATTTACAAAAATGTGTTGATTTTTTTATTTATTTTTTATTAAAAAAATGTATCACAATTTTGCAATGCCATTTCATATTGATCGATAATCGTTTATTGTAGTCAATTCAGTGATATCATTAGATTAACCAAAATAAGTATGATAAAATATATTATTTTTCATGTACCGTAATTCTATCTGTAAAGGTCTGTTTAATGTCATTGTTTGATAAAAATGTCAAGCATTATGATATTTAATAAAACCATAACTACTTTTCACTGTTTTCATTTTAAAAGAATAATCACTAATTGTTGTTTGTCATATCAGGAAATATGAAATTATTAAATCATGAAATATAAGATAGCCACTACATACATGTTTGTGATTGATCTTGGATATTTTCTGAGAATGCATATCTTTGAAATCATACTTCCCGTTTAGATATTTAATAGTATAATGCTTGTCAAATCGTGTTTTCATATCATCAAGAATTTCTCTTGAATTTGTGCTTTGGTCTCACAGGACAGAGATGTATGTTATGTTTTCTTCCCATTCATTTTTTTAATAATGATTTTGTTTGTCATATTCAAGATAAATCCTCTCATTAAAGAATATATAACTTTGAACTGGAGTATAATTATTGCATTTATTGTTGTGGTTTTCTTTAAATTAGTTATTGCACTACATGTTGTCTAGCTGAAAATGTGTGAGGTTGTGTGCGTGTGTGTGAGAGACAGAGAGAGAGAGAATAAAAGCTGACCACATGACAAATAAACCAGATATTGCCTTTATTGAAAGTGCATTTTACCAATTTTTTTTTTGTTTTTTTGTTATAGTAAACCTAATTCACTAGACTTGCTACTATACCCAGGTGGGGGAAAATTGTGATTTAAAATATATATATCACAATTTTGATGTATTAAAAAAAAAAAAGATTTATGGAGCAGTCCGGGATAAGGAAAGATCATGATGGCCTCTTGCATATATATAAATTTGCTTAATGAATGATTTGAGGAATAAATGCTTTCAGTGTTAAATGTTTTTCTAATCAGATTTGTAAAAGCTTCAATTTTGTTTTTTTAATCAAAGATGTTGAATTAAAATGTGCTCACATAAATACTGTAGTCGAGGTTATGAGGATATTGTTAAATATATAGAGTATCATAAGGAAAGGTAGGGAGAAAAACAAAGGTAAACATATGGGAAAATAGAGGGAGAGAGAGACACGAAAGGATAAAGAGGAGGAATAACAGGGAAGATAGGAAGAGAAAGATGGAAGGATGAAGAAAAAAAGAAAAAATTGTTCTGGGAAAGAGCGAAAAGATTGTAGATTTTCTTTAAATACTTGAAAAAATCAAAGGAAATATGAAAGTAGTGATTTGTGTATATATTATTTATAAAATATTAATATATATTTCACATAAATTAAATCTATCCTTCTCAATACGAAGGCATAGACTAGTCTCCGTCATGACATTTCATGGGCATTTTTTTTTTCTTTCTTACTTTTGCAAACTAAAAATAACTGTAGATAAGACTTTCTTTGGCGAACAACAACAACAATAACATGTACTTGTATTAACGTTGGCGCTGGCTCGAAGCCTAGTCTTAAAACTAGCCCGATCGACGCGACGATCCGGAAACAGCTTAGACAGTGAGGAACATCAATATCAACAGGGGCCGATTTTTTATGGTTTGTTAATGAAATTCGAATTCAAATTGAGATGTTATTAAGTAATGCGTGTGTGCTTCATGTATGGGAGGTTGTCAATCATATGTATCAATCTTGAAAGTGACGGTATTCCTCTTGATTTTCTGGCTGGGGATCCTGCTGGACAGGACTTAAACTAAAAATTGGTCCCATATACCCAATCTTGTGTTTGTTTGGACATGTTGAAAATTGGGCGCTTGTTCACAAACCTATCCAAAATTGACCCCTAACTCCGGCGTGGAGATACCCTACTAAACAGTAGGGGTGCTGGTCCGAGAATGAGGATCATCCTCATAAACAAGGATATCCTCATAAATGCAGACAAAATGCGTCTTCAAAAATAAGGATTGTCTGCATTTTCGAGGACATTTTTTTTCATCAGCGCTCTGGGTGTTTCATGTTACAGAACAGCCCGCTGGCGATGCCAAAAATGGATTCCCCAGAGGAAAATAACCCTAGTTCACCGTCTACTTATATGGGTTGTCCGTCTTCCCAAGGATTTATTGCTCATAATGTGAAGGTCTCTGTACAAAGTCAACGTAAAATGCATCAAGAAAATCATTGCAGAATCTGTTTTTTGCATCGCCAATGCGCCGATCAAAAATATCAAACGTCTGCGAAAATGCAGATGGTCCTTACTTTTGAGGACGCATCAGTCCGTGTTTACGAAGACAATCCTCGTTTATGAAGACGATCCTTATTCTCGGACCAGCGCCCCTACTGCTAAAACATACCCAAAATGAAGTAAATATTCATTAAATGTCCAAATAAAGATCATTAGTTAAAAGTTATGTTTATTACCTGTTTCGTGTCAACTTTCTTGTTATTTTTGGAGTATTTTTCGAATAAACGTTGATCTAGATCTATACAGTTTTTCACAGGTTTCACGGCAAACCGCTGCACAATACAAGTACATACCGATGGTGGGTTGCGGGCGGGCGCGCGCCTGTGTGAAGTTATCTACCGTAATGTCTCAGATCCATCGGTATGCACTTGTAGTGTGCAGTGGTTTGCTGTGAAACCTGTGAAAAAGTGTATTCTAATATCAATGTTTTTCCGAAAAATACTCCAAAAATAACAAGAAAATTGACACGAAACAGGTAATAAACATAACAACTTTTAACTCATGATCTTTATTTGGACATTTAATGAAGATTCACTTTATTTTGGGTATGTTTTAGTAGGGTATCTCAATGCCGGAGTTACGGGTCAAATTTTGGACTGGCTTCTGAACAAGTGCCAAAAATTGCGTGGTGCATCTTTTTTTAAGCCTCCGTTAGGAAGTAGCCGGAGGCATTATGTTTTCGGGTTGTCCGTCCATCCGATTTTGTATTTGTTATCTTTTTTTCTCAAACATTATTTCATCTGTTCAGACTCAGAGCCAGAAGGCCGTTAACTCTGTGTTCAAGTAGATCTATATCAGTTAGCGCCCTCCTGGCTCCAAAAATACAGTTTATTTCTTAATTTTCTGCACCTACAGTAATTTTTTTTAAATGTGTAGTCTACTGTAATCCCATCTATACATGCCATAATCTCATTTAGTTTCAATGCTCGAAAATTTGCTTCGAACCTTTTTTTCTTTCTTTTTCCATGTTTATTCAAGTTGAAATAAAATTTCAATGTCTGAATGTCAACAAGAAATATGGTTGCACTTTAACAAGTATTGGACCTATATGGTTCATTTTGTGGAAGATACTTCTTTTCCATGTTAATTCCAGATAAGATGAAATGTCAATGTCTGTAATACTCTGTATGGATTGGAGGTATTATAAAAGTAATAAAATAACTTTGTTGATTTGTTCTTGCTCTGAACAGGTTTTGCTGGCAGAAGACTTGCACACCATGTTGGAAGGGGTCGGGGTAGTCGGGACAGGGGCCATGACTAGTATTCTTATCAGCACCTTGCAGGCAGTGGGAATTAAGGTTGGTATCGTTCCAAGTGAAGTAACACATCCATTTTTTTTTTAAGTATTCAGTGGTTTCTTCAGTGTTCGGATTTTTGTTGAAATTTAGAACTGGAGATAGTGCATGTTGCGTGATTACATTTCATTTCAATCTTTAGACAATTTGTATACTCACAACTGGAAGTAGATGTTGAGTCCACAAGAAATATGTGCGTTTTAATACATATTGGACCTATATGGTTCATTTTCTGGTAGACATTTCTTTTGTACATCAGTATACAAGGCATAGTTATGTTCAAAATATCATTATTTTTTAAATTCTTGTCCTGAAGTGCTGGTCATCCACTTTACATGTAAATTTGAATTGTTACTTTTATGAATCATTTTTATTTCATAATGGAATCTATGGACCTACAGAATGTTGAAAATTGGATGAACAAAAAAATTATTTTACTGAATGCCTACACCGGGCGGTCCAAAGCTTCTTTACCTCTTCCGTACCAAGAGAAAGTTTAACATCTTCTGTTTGTGCTCATTGTCTTGAAAGGTTGTAGCTCTGTGGGGTCCTACAGACCAGGAGGCCAAGGAGTTGGCCCGCCAGTACCGTATCCCATTTCACACCAGCAAAGTGGATGAAGTTCTCCTACACCAGGAAGTCGACCTTGTCTGGGTGACCTGCCCTCCTCACCTCCATGGAGAGGTCGCGTCGAAGGCCCTTGGGATAGGGAAGCATGTCCTGTGTGAGCGGCCTGCTGGATTGAAGCAAGCAGATGCGGTAAAAATGGTGACAGCTGCTCGTTACTACCCTTCGCTGGTGTCCATTATGACGCATGGGTTGAGGTTCCTGCCTGCTTTCGTGAGAACAAAACGTATGATCCAGGAGGGTGAGATCGGTGAGGTGTTCCTCTGCGATGTGAAGCTCTCCTGTGGGAGCTTGCTGACTGACAAATTCAACTGGATGTGTGATGAGAACATGGGTGGTGGGTTGTTGAATATCCTAGGGTCACATATAATTGACATTGTCAGCTTCCTCGTCGGGCAGAAAGCATCCAAAGTCCGCGGGATGCTGAAGACGTTTATCAAACAGAATGACCGGATCAACGGAATCCGGCACATCACAAGCGATGACTTCTGTACATTCCAGATGGAGCTCTTTCGCGGGGCTTGCGCCACCATAACATTGAATGGGCACTTTCCAGGACAGTTCAAGCAGGAGATTATGGTGATAGGCTCCGAGGGGCGGTTGCTTATCAAGGATGCAGACTTGTATGGGCAGACATCATCCCAAACAAGGGAGACATTGCTCATGGCCGATATTCAACATGTGCCTGAACGCCAGAAATACAGCATGGCTCCAACGCCAGAGCTGCCCCTCCCCTACTACAAGGGGCTCTTGAAACTCACAGATGCCCTAAAGGAATCCTTCGAGAGAAAGAAGGAGAGACTTAACTGGGATGGCGAACCTGTAGCGTTCGCGGCCACGTTTGAAGACGCCCTCTATGTTCAGACAGTCTTAGATGCAATCAGGAAATCAGACATTTCAGGGAACTGGGAATCAGTGGAGACGTTGAGTGAGGAGAGAAATGGGAGGAGCTTCTTCCTTTCATGAAAATTTGCAGTTTTATAGGTATCAAGAGTTTAGACAAGAGTTGAATACGAATGTAATTTTGAAATATATTTATTATGATTGTCAGCTTATTCTTGCTCGGCATGTAGCCTAGGTGTACATACAGTGTGCTAAATATATGTTTGCATGATGGAATTCTATATAAAGCATTAGAAGCACTTCTTGAAGATATGCACCTGTTGTATTGTTGTTGTATTGGGCCAAAGAGAATATATACTCCCAATTTTTAATACTGTACATGTTTTTCGCTGCAAGAGAGGAGGGGTCCCTTGTATCTTCATCTATTTTGTATTTTTTAATAATTACTTCCAATTTTTTTTATTAACATAACTTTAATCGGTATTGGGGAATGTCAAGTGATACATATTTTCACACAAGAGGGACTTAATAGAAAATTGAAGTGAGTATGAACAACTAAGAATCTTTTATATATTCTCGGATAGAATTTGAAGTATCATCTCATACAGTAAGTGTTTGTTTTTTTCTTTGGGGAGGGGGGTACTTTTTGATAGCTAAAGTGCAATGTTAGAAGTTGTTTGAAATGTCTTTATAATAATGCAGGAGATTGAGAGTTTTTAAAGAAACCTTTATTTTTAGCAATAACATTCGCATATACGGTATAACGGTATAACGATCATAACATTTAACCTGCAGGAATATTATCATTCCAGTTTTTAACTATTGTCCATTTTTTAAATAATATGTGTAATACATGTAGGTACCCTCAACAATGCATGTTGATTAATAGTAGCTGCAAGTTATTACAAGTGTCAGTCCTGTTTACAAATAGATGTTACTATGGAAACAGTGAGAAAGATATTTGATTATCTCAAAATGCAGGTTTAGATAAATATCCAATATCATTTTTTTATTTTATGGGAATCCATACTAATTGTAGTTAAATTGAGTTTCCATGTCATTCTCCCATTTTAATGTTCAAGTTTGCTCTTTTGATTCTTTATAATTAGTCTCTTTTACTTTTAAAAATGACCAAGATCGTTGTTCAATAAATGACTTATGTAATCTAATTGCATTAGGCACGATGGCTCAGTGGTAGAGCAGTGGTCTCGTTACCATGTCATGCGCTAGTGCCTTTTGGGTAAGGGATAAATCCTCATTACCAAATCCTCCAGAGAGGACTTTAAGATGTCGGTCCCCTGGTTGCTTTCTTAGCAGTCGGGTAAAACAAACAAACAAATTAACTACTTTTTAACGCACACAATTACAGTTTTGTTGAGTATGTAGGTATATGTTAGATAAAAAATACTCATGTATTCATAATCAAATTCATGGTATTGTATTTAATCCCTATTCATTTCATGTTTTGATTTGAGGTCTTCATGTGCTCTTATGGAGGGGGGGGGGGGGTTGTCCATTTATTTAAAAGGTAAACTTATGTTGTGTGTAAATGTGCGTGCAGAAGAACTCCAAATTAGTTACCGGTAATTGTTTTTGCATTTGTCTTTACCATGTATACTCAGCATTAACTCAAAATAAACAAAAATTATAAAAGTATTGTGAATGTTATTTCAGCCTACTGTTTTAGGCCTAGGTTACTCTCTTACAGAAACAGCAATTAAAAGCGTGTCGAAGCTACCCTAGTTTGGATTATAAAGTTTAATTCTCTGCAGTGTGCATTCTGTTGTAGATCATGAGCGGGAAACTGTCAAACATCATCAGTAATTAGGAATCCTGTCAAAAATATCAATATTATGAATAACAGCTCCATGAGAGAGTATAGTCAATCCTGCCTTAAATCTCAGTCCGAGGCTACATGTATCTTTCTCAAAAAGAAAATGTTATGACTGGTAAGGATTACAAAAGGAGAGATGCTTGTATATTGCGTGATCTGAGGAAACAATTTATTCCTACTCGTATTGGTCACCCAACGCTCATCATTTATGTCATAGCCAAATTATCATGTTCCTGCATCTTTTTTTAAAAGGATACCAAGACCTGTTATGCTCATGAGCAAAATGAAATTTCTTTAATTTTTTTATAAAGATGTCTCTCTTCTTTTCTTTTCCTTCTTTTTTAAATTTTTTTTTTGGTGGGGGCCGGGAGTGGTCAGGTCAATAAGGGTCCGTGATCATATTTCAAATGCGTTTTATCCTATTTTAGACATTACCATATTATACATGCCTTACCAATGGTATTTAAAGCAATTTATATTATTTGAAATACAGGAATTCATGAACAACTTGAAGTTTAGGAATGAATTATTTTAAATCATTGATAACTGCTTAATTTCAATATATCCCACATGTAAAACATCAGGAACATGGGTTGTAAGACCATAGGATTTTATTTTGATAATATAGGATTTGACAGAATGCATGCAATATTGTTCTGTTTCCATATTCCTGGCTTTTTAATAAAGAAAAAAGTTCTTACTATGATACCTCTGTCTAACATCTAACATTACTTGTAAGTCATCATATATTATGGGAAAGAGAGTGGTATATATTTTGATCATGATGAATTGAGAAAAAAAGAATAGGGAAATGAGCAGGTGCAGCTATTATGTGTATTGGGAGGGGGTTATGCATGCAGGGGAGAGAGAATGAGAAGGCAGGGGGAGGGAGAGAAGGGAGGAAGTGAGAAGAGAAATAAATATTATCAAGGCATGGTGGTTACAATATTGTTTAAAATCAGAAATGACTAGATATCAGAGATTATAATTGTTCATATGAGAAGTGTAAGATAGAAGAGAATAGATATACTTTTCGATTACATGAACAGCACAATACTTTTGAGAGCCAGAAAGATATTAACCGTTTGTTTATACAGTGCGTCCCAGAAAAAACGAAACCGAGAAGTATCGGTGTTCTATCATAACTTAACCACAACTATAATTAATGAATGATACATATTTGGAAAGCTTAGAGTCTCTTCTTTCAGTTGATGCTACTCACGTGATGCATATTTCACGCATGAGTGATTAAAAGCAATTTGAAGGAAGGAAACCAAAAATACATTTGGCGGGCGGTATCTGAATTTCGAAGAAAAATTCACATTTCTAGAAAGTTGAGTTTCTGCCCTTTCATATGACACCTCAATCAGGAAAAATGAGCGAGAAATGACAAAGTTCTATTTGTTTAAAGTAGTGCTTGCATTTCCATAATTTTATTAAACGAATTCGTAATTTTCACTGGCTGCCTGCCGTATCAATAAACGAAATTAACAAAAGACTTAACTCCGTTTCGTTGACAATCAGCCGTAGACGAGAGTCTACATGCATGGCTGATTGTCAACGAAACGGAGTTAAGTCTTTTGTCAAATCTGCTTTTTGCTACGGCAGGCACCCAGTGAAAACGGATTCGTTTGTTAAAATTATGAAAATGTAAGGGCTACTTTAAACAAACAGAACTTTGTTATTCCTGGCTCATTTTTCTTGATTGAGGTATCATAATGAAAGAGCAGAAAATGAACTTTCTATAGAAATGTGAACTTTTCTTTGAAATTCAGATGCCGCCCGCCAAATTATTTTTTGGTTTCCTTCCTTCATGCTTTTAATCACTCATGCGTGAAATATGCATTATCTGAGTAGCATTACATGAAAGAGGAGACTCTAAGCTTACCAAATATGTATCATTCATTAATTATGGTTGTGATTAAGTTATGATAAAACATCGATACTTCTCGGTTTCGTTTTTTCTGGGACGCACTGTATAATTTAACGCCCTTCTGGCTTGTGCATGTACAGATAAGAATTTGTATCCATCGTTCCAAACAAACGACTGTTGTATGAGACTAATAGTGCCGCATAAGGAGGGTAGGCACTTTTTAGGCGACTCTGACGTGAGGCGGAAGTGAATTCACAGTAAAGGTCACACGAAGCCTAATAAATATTCATGAGGCAAATGTTACTGATGGTCACACACACTCATCTCACTCTACGTTCGCCTCACCTCATTGTATGTTCGCCACATAGTAAATCCAACAGGACTCTGTCTTTGTTTGCATAATTGAATTGTTTTAAATTCTATATTCTAAAGAAGGCCCTATTATTTTCATTAAATTCATGTTGCGCGCAATAATTTTACGTTCACTCTTGCTAAATAAAATGCTTCATTAAGATAAATAACGTTGATTGTTTTAATTCAGTATAATTATGGTACATCATTCTACGTTCGCCTCACCTCACTGTATACGTTCGCCACATAATTCTCTCACATGCCAACATGATTTAGTTTGCATTGAATTGTTTTTTAATTATATAGTCCAGATTAATAGGCCTATAGGAATTTAATTATTGTGCCAAATCTCATGTTAGTGACCTGTAAAGAAATCATTAAGAGAAGTGAACCTTAAATGTTTTAATTTCTTATAGACCTGGTACCTCACTCTACGTTCGCCTCACCTCACTGTACGTTCGCCACATAATTCTATCTAAGGTAATCCAACATGTTTTTGTTTGGATTGAATTGTTTTTAATTCTATAGTTCCAAATTAATAGGCCTATAGGAATGTAATTATTGTGCAAAATCCAGAAGAGAAAAATGGAACATAAATGTTTTTCACGTAGGACCTACATACCTCACTCTACGTTCGCCTCACCTCATTGTAAGTTCGCCACATCGTTCAACATGACTTTGTTTGCATTTAATTGTTTTTAATTCTTTATTGGCCGGATTAATAGAACTATAGGAATATAATTATTGTGCCAAATCTCAGAACCTTAATATCTAATAAATGAAACATTCATGTTTTAATTATAATGCCTACATCACTCTACATTCGCCACATGATTCTCTTTATCCAGGCATGACCTAATTGTTTGCATTGAAATGTTTTGAATTATATAGTCCAGATTTAGTTATAGGCCTATGATAAGTATAAATGCATGTTGTGTATTCTTCTTTTTCTACATACTTGTATTGAGGGTAGCTGCCCTCATGGGGCGTCTCTAAGGGGGATGTGCGGGGTGCGACCACCACCCCCACCCCCACAAGCACATTTTATTAAATCTCTGCCAAGATTCGCTGAAAGACTTTCAGTTCAGGTTACAGTTTTAGGTGTGCCAAAAGTTTTTATTATAATGTGTATTGTGTATGTATTATGTATAAAGAAATGTGTCTTTCTTGTACAATCTAAAGCAGCCCCCAACCCCCACCCCACAAAAAATCTCTCCTTGTTTAGTTTGTAAGATTAACAAAAGGAAAGGTTTCTGGTTGTTTAGTGTTAAAAGGTTCTATGGAAATATCAAAGTGATGTCCCTAATATGTATATATACTATTTGTGATGAGGGAAATGCTTGGGGTGGGGTCATATACTTACCTAATGTAAAATACAGGGATGTGCCTCTCTAATACATGAGATGAGAACAAGTTTGGTGTGATGGTTTGGTGTGATGCTTTAATAAAACAAAAATACATCATATTTCGTTCAAAGAGTTCCCGGAGACATTAATGACATTTCTGTTAACAACATAGTCCTTCAACGTGTACATTCACTATCCTTTTTGGTGTTACTATAGACGAATTCCTGGACTGGAAGACCCACATTAAAAATGTAACTTTGAAAGTATCTAGAAGCATTGGAGTATCATCAAAATTAAAATTTGCCGTTCCCCAAAATGTTCTAATGTTATTATACAACTCGATAGTATTACCCCATTTATCTTACTGCAATATAGTGTGGGGAAATTCATATTCATCTCATCTAAATAAAATGGAAATACTTCAAAAGAGGGCAATTCGAATTTTAACATATTCAATGTATAATTCTCATACGAAACTATTATTTAGCAGAATGAAGGTTCTTCCTGTCCAAGAACTAATATCACTTAATACTTGTATATTTATGTTTCATTTCCACACTGGTAATCTTCCACACATTTTTCAAAACATGTTTATTAGAAATTCATCCGTTCATTCACATAACACAAGGCAAAAAATATTATTACACAAACCCCCTGTACGTACTACCCATGCACTGAAATCATTTAGAAATGTGGGAATAAGCAAATGGAATGATTTAAACGAGGATATAAGATCAAGTTAAACTTTGTCTAGGTTTAAAGTTTTGTGCAAAGGGGAACTATTTATTAATTTGTAAAACTGGGTAGGACTATAAGTTTTAATCTCACATTTCGCATTTTTCATATGTGTTTCCTCTTCTTCCTTTTTATTTTAAATATTCTACTCTCTTCTCTCTCTCTCTCTCTCTCTCTTATAATATACTTTAAACTACATTGCATTGTGTGTGTGTGTGTGTGTGTGAGAGAGAGAGTGAGTGTGGCTGAGTGTGTTTGCAAGATATTTGTAATTGTTTTGTAATAAGTATGAATATACATGTATCTCTTTTTTGCTTTGCTTGTTATAGCATGTTTTTATTATACAGTATGTATTTAATTCTATGTTAATGGGCCCCATTTACAAGCTCTGCTTCTCAGGGGTTCATAGCCTGTCATCATATTATAATTATTGTTCCAGTACAAGGCAGTGTCATTGTAAATTGTTTTTAATGATTGGCTGAATACATTGAAATTGAATTGAATTATGAATAGAGAGAATATGTGGCGAACGTACAGTGAGGTGAGGTGAACGTAGAGTGAGGTGTAGGCCTTTAGTAAATTTAAACATCTACTTCTGTATATTTAGGTCCTAATATGAGATTCGACACAATTAATATATTCATATAGGCCTACTAATCTGGACTGTATAATTCAAAAACAATCCAATGCAAACTAAATTATGTTGGATTTATGTGAGAGAATTATTTGGCGAACGTACAGTGAGGTGAGGCGAACGTAAAGTGAGGTGTAGGCCTATACAGTGAATTAAAACATTTATGTTTCTTTTCCCTTAATGACTTCTGTGTTTAGGTTTTAATATGAGATTTTGCACAATAATTATATTCCTATATAGGCCTATTAATCGGCGACTATAGAATTCAAAACAATTCAATGCAAACTAAATCATGTTGGATTTATGTGACGAACGTACAGTGAGGTGAGGCGAACGTAGAATGAATATACTGAATTAAAACAATCAACGTTGAATTTTATTTAGCAAGAGTAATTATTGCGCGCAACACGAAAGTAATGAAAATAATAGGGCCTTCTTTAGAATATAGAATTTAAAGCAATTCAATTATGCAAACAAAGACAGAGTCATGTTGGATTTACTATGTGGCGAACATACAGTGAGGTGAGGCGAACGTAGAGTGAGATGAGTGTGTGTGACCATCAGTAACATTTGCCTCATGAATATTTATTAGGCTTCGTGTGACCTTTACTGTGAATTCACTTCCGCCTCACGTCAGAGTCGCCTAAAAAGTGCCTACCCATAAGGAGCTGTACCACAGAACTCTTAAACGTATTTTAGTTCTGTGAGCTGTACAGGTGATCACGTTGGTCGGACGATTGGGGCTTGATGCTATATCTCGCCCAGAGCTCCGGCGCAGCATACCGACTCAACATGCGTGTCGCTAGCTAGTATAGTAGAGTCCGTTTTATAAGGTTGCAAGCAAGCTTATATGTCTACTGTTATATGGGGTGCCGGTGTAGACAACATTGTACCTAACAGTGGTAGACTTGGGACTTTAAGAATCTAGGCTCTTTTATCCTTCTTGAGATGATGGCGGCGTCCGTGCCCAAGTTTTGGAAACCAGGTGAGACATTTTGGCATTCTCGTGAAATAATAGGCCACAAGGAACATTTTTGGGGAATGGCAATGGGGGATGAATGATGAATGATGATGATGATGATGATGATGATGTTGATAATTGTGGAGTAAGGGTTGTAGATCTAGTCTAGACTCGATTGAAATGATGGAGGAGGATGCAAAATGCATTGTTAATCGAGATAAAAATCCAAACAAGACCTAGGAAGCACCACCTCGTTGAAAAACTGCCCATATACCAACGCAAATCCAATGCAGTAAATAGTAAAGAGGGGCACATAAGCTGAAGCTTCCTTCAAGACTCAACACACAAGTAAGGAAGTAGGTAAGTATTCAGGGCTGTCAACCCTCGATCCCGCATTTGGAGGGAGTCTCACGCACCACGGCCACGCTCCCGCCATCCCAATAACTTGTAGCGGGAGACTCCCGCCAGCACGCCTTTCCTCCCGCTCTCCCGCTTCGATGTAGAATCTCCCGGTTTATGAAAAAACCTCCCGCCAACAAAAAACGGGACCAATACAAAATGTGCTCCCCCCCACCCCGCTTATTCAGTGGCATGAGTTGTTGCGAAATTTTCTGCGCGATTTTCAAATTTTAAAACACTCCCCTTGAACAAATCCTGCGTACGCCACTGCCGTTGAGCAAAACAAAAACTCAAAGTAGTTCCCCAAAGTTGACAGCTCTGAGTATTGAGATTTAAGGATATAATGCAGCTGTCATTTGTAAGATGTACGCCACCTCTTGACCCCCTTGAAAGGAAGTCTAGCCTTTTATTCAATTGTCACTCATTTCTTTAGTAACACCTGTTACATTATTAGAGTGCCACACATACTTTCTCTGGCAATTAGCTACCTTATTGCATTGGGATGTGCAGTTATTCTTGCAAGCACATTCCACACCCATGTGTTAGGATGTGCAACTACCTAAGGTACTGGTATAGCATGCATATATTATTACACTTGCTAATATACCACACCTTTATTCATCACTAATTCTCCTGAGCTGTTAGAGCATTAAGTCTACCAAAGCTAATTCAGCTTCATCGTAATTCATGTCCTACTTCTACGCTTGTTTCTCTACTTGGTTCTAAGGACTTATTACTTTATAGAGATTATGAGTTTCTTCTTCCTTACTTAATCTGCAAAGAAGCTACATTACTTTGTATATAATAGTCTTACATATTCTTTCTACGGGTGCTGTGCAATATTTGAACTATTACTTATTATTTACCTTGTGAGATAATATATCTCCCAAGTGTCGATATTCAACAGGTGTATCTGCGAGACAAGGTAGGAAAGATATAATTTTCTATTTATTTTACAATTTTTGAGCAGATGGTCATATTCATAATAATCTTGTTTTAATCTTGTATTACAAATAAAGACCATATTTCTTGTCTCACTTTGAGTGGTCTAAATAAACAGGCGTGACTTCTAAAACTATTTGATGAGCACTTTTGCTTCAGTACATATCTACTGTTTAACTTTATCCAGGAACTGCTGCTCCTGGAGAAGGCTTGAAAGAGGAGAGATCAGGTGGCGGTGGACAGGGAGAGACCCAGTGTGTCGTATTCAACCAGTATGTATCACTCTCAATAGAGCAACAGAGGCAAAGACTGCCAGTATTCAAGGTGAGCAATTTTATTATGAACCCACTTTTAACCCACTTACCTTCATTACTTGATATTGGATATAACCTGCAAGGATTTTGATTTCCGGTATTGACAAATAATCATTACCATTTTAATTTTCATTTCAGAAAAATACAAACGAAAAATAATTAAATAATGAAAAAACTCTCATGCATCAGAATATAAAATCATTAAACAGAAAGGGAAAAGAAAGAGAACTTTAAATTCAAAGATATGATTTGATTCTTTAATATATTTGTCCTACAGCATTGGAATCATATTCTGAACCTGCCAGAGAGGTTTCAGACTTTATTACCTGATATTGAATATAACCTTATTATGAGGATTGCGATTATTGACAATTTTCGTTGTTATTTTCATTTTCATTTCAGAACAATACAAATGAAAAAGAATAAAGTATATTTATAATGAAGAAACTCTCATGCATCAAAAGATAAGATCATTAACAAAAAGGGGAAAATAGAGAGAACTTTCAATTCAAGGATATGATTTAATGTTTTCATTTTTTTGTCGTACAACATTGGATTCATATTCTGAACCTGTAAGAGAAGGTATCAGACTTTATAAGCTGATATTGAATATAATCTAGATGACGATTGTGATTATTGACAAGTTTCATTATCATTTTCACTTTCATTTCAGAACAATACAAAGAAAAAGAATTTTATATATTGCAATAACGAAGAAAGGGAAAAGAAAGAGAACGGTAAACTCAAAGATTTTTTTTTTTAAATGTATTTATCCTGCAGCATCGGAATCATATCCTGTACCTGCTGGAGAGGTATCAGACCCTGGTCGTGGTAGGTGAGACAGGCAGCGGAAAGAGCACCCAGATACCACAGTACCTGGTAGAGGCTGGCTGGGGAGCAGAGGGTCACGTCATAGGGGTAACTCAACCCAGGAGAGTAGCTGCTGTTACAGTGAGTGGAATTTTATGATAGATCTATGTCAAATTAATTTCCTTTTCCATATGAGAAACTGTGCACTGCTGCACAATTTGGAAACATCAAGGTATAGATGTGTGTTAAAGATAAAGACCAGTTATGGTCATGCGATTGCATTGTGAAAGAAACGTTGTGGAATTGATCAGAAAAGGTTGATTATCTAGCATGTAAGTATTGGTGTGTACTGCAAGGTTCTGGAATCATCAAAATGATAAGAAACTTGGCACAGTCTTGGTAAGCACTGTACACAGTGCATGATATCTATCAGGTCCAAATAGATATAATAATTTACCAAATATATCAATTAGTAGGCGGTTTTGGCAAAATTTGTATCACTTATTAGTGATTTTTTGAGAGGGGGGCATTTCCAAAACTGATCTTTACCTTTAAGTGTAGCATTGAAGAAATATTTCAAAGCAGCTTGTTACATCCCTTCTTTCTTTGAATTAAATATGTCATTATCTTCCGAAATTGCAAACATACAACATTGATTTGTTGCCAAGGTATTACTACTTTCTGCTAGTGATGTCTTCCTGTATAGTTTGTAAATATCTGTTTCAGTGCATAGCTGGATCTATTTTTCAAGCATAGAGGAATATTTTCTATATGTCAAAGATTTTAAGTATTTGGTCCTTGTTTCATTCGAAGTCAGTGGTATTATCTTACTTTTCTAAATGTATCGTTGGTGAAATAAAAAGACACCCATCATTCCAGTCTGCAGATTCCAATCAAACACTTTACCCTTTATTCTCTTCCCTGTGGTAGGTAGCCCAGAGAGTCGCAGAGGAGAGAGGAGCCATCGTAGGGCATGAGGTCGGGTATGCCATTCGCTTTGAAGATTGTACGGATCCACAAACTACAAAAGTCAAGGTATAAGGTTCTAATGATGTTCTTTATCGCTTCAGCCATTAAGTTAGTGCTATCCTGATGAAGATTCTATGTAGGAACTGAATATTCTAAGTAGGAGAGTTATGATAGCAAATAGAAATGTTTTTATATCTGTACCTCAGTCACTCTGCCAAACTGAAGGAACTGAAGAAAAAAATACCATATCTCAGTCAGAGTTTGAACAATGCACGTTTGAATTAACATGACATTTTTATGTGGTGAGTAGGGGTCCAGAGTACAAAATCATAGCACAATCTCCAGATCTGTGAGCAAACATCTCTGATTTGTAATTTCATTCCTGTTGAAATGCCCCTGAGGCTTCTTATTTGATACAGTAAACCGCTGCCAAAAACGCCGCCATGTTTTTTTGGGGGGATTTTAAATGAATAGCAACTACACACAACAAAGATTCAGAGCATAGTCACTGGGCTCTGTGTTATAAGAAACAAAAGTGAGAAACCTATTATACATTACGTCATCTTTTTTTTTTTAAACGCAGCGGTTTTGCAGCTTAGTACCTGAGCTAGGCTTTAGTCTCTAGATGGTAGATAAATGGTTTATTCAAATCAAATCAAACATGTAAACAATAAATGTTCATTAATTCCATGCTTCGTAGCTAAAAACTAAATTGCGCAATGGATTACAGAATTAATTATTACAAGGTAAAATTGCACTTACTAATAATAAACTACTATAGATAATAATGCAACTCTTGGCACCGGCGTCGAACCGCTGCGCCACCCCAGTCACCAGTGGGGCACGAAACAGTAAGATCATATACCCCCCTGATGAATAGCACGACGCAACGGATCAACACCCATGCATACAATATACAGCACAATTCACAGTGAAATAATGAATAAAAAAGGACAGGTATGGCGGAGGAGAAAAAGAAAGGGGGAGGGAGTATAAGAAAATGATAACTTTTACATGATTAAAACATTACATACTTAACAAGAAATACATGCGTAATACTGTACATGGCAATTAACTGGTTTAGAACATTTCAACTCTGAAAATAGTAGTGTTGCATGTGGAAAATTACAAAAATATAAATCTATGTTTAGCATTAATCGTTCAATTTTCTATGAAATCACATTTTTTGTGAATGAATAAATACTATAGGTCATGCTTTAAATATGGTACATGTATTATAATGCTCGAGTGATTTATCCAGTTAATTAGTAAAGAGTAAAAAAAAAAAAAACATGATCCAGTTTAGCTAAGGTGAATTAAATCTATTTAAAAAGGCTGGGATGTAATAAACAAGATCCTAAAACATAACCACGTTAAATATCATTTAAAATCAGTCATACTAAAGTCTGTTTGCCCCTTCTATTAGAGTTTATACAAAGTTCAATTAAAGTTCAATAATTTTGTCATGAATGGAATAGGGCTGTTTTGGTATCGATTTGTACGACACCTAGGCTCACGATAACGTTTATTTTTTCTCAGATTTCTTGTTGGATTGTTTTCGGTGAACCAGTCGCTACCAACTTCAGACCTAGATGCTTTCGTTGCAAATTTAATGCACAAAGTCTTTCTACGTGTCTCTAGATCCACGATTCTAGCCAAATCAAGTGACGTATTGTAGGAGGTACCAGGAAAAATCAATCGTAGGGCTCGCTTCTGGATGCGCTCTAATGCTGCTGATTGGGCACAAGTCAAACTGGAGTGCCACACAGGACACGCATATTCAAAAAGTGGTCTGACAAATCCAACGTAAACTGTCACAAGGTCAGCCGCGGGGAGATGGAACTCTTTCAAGCGTCTTAACATGTAGAGACGCGATGAGGCGCGAGAAATGGTGACAGATACGTGATCGTTCCACTTAAGGTCCCGTTGAAGAATTACTCCAAGCAGTTTGACAGCTGAGACCTCCTGTAGCACGTCGTTACACAGGCTGAAGTCGCGGTCAGGAAGTGGTGTTTTGCTGAATGTGACCCTCATGATATTGCACTTCTTGGGATTAAGTCGAACATTGTTTTGATTGCACCACTCCTCCAAATTGACCAAAACGTTCTGCATGAACTGACCGTGTTGATTAGAAGGCTCAGCAGAAGCGAGCGACATGTCATCAACATATTTCCAGCGCTCGACTTCTGACTCATGCAAGGCATCGTCGATGAGGACAAGGAACAGAAGGGGTCCGAGGCGCGTTCCCTGGGGGACTCCCGCTGTCATTGATCTCGTAGAAGATAGTTCTCCATGATATCGAACTTGATTCTGTCTATCAGTAAGGAAACTGCATATCCACACAATGACCCATGGATGCACTTCTAAGGTGATGAGTTTGCGGATCAGGATTGTATGATCAACCCTGTCAAATGCACGGCTAAAGTCTGTTGACACTATAGAGGTTACGTTACTGGGTAGTTCGGCTCTTTTGCATAGGAAGTTGTAGATTTCTACCAGACAATGTGTGGTAGACCGACCAGCTCTTGCACCGAACTGCTTTGGATCCAGTTGATGGCGTACATCAGCCAGAAGTTTGCGATAAATGAAGACCTCAGCTATCTTAGCGAAGTGATCGGTTAATGAGATGGGTCTTTGTTTGTCGATGGATGATGCGGCCTTTTCCTTAGGAATAGGAGCAATAATTGCCCCTTTCCATTGTGATGGAACAGACCCAGAGTGATATGATGAGTTTAGAACTTCGCAGAGAGGTGATGCGAGCTCCACAGCAAACTCCTTGACAATGCGCGCAGGGATGCCGTCAGGTCCACTGGACTTTCCCGGCTTTATTCGATTCAGTTCCTTGTAAACTTCGTGGGGTTGAACTGTAAGCTGAGGTTTCGGAGTTGGCAAGTAGGCTGGCAAGCTCTGAAGATCAAGTTCCGGAATATCCTGACTAACATTTGCGAAATGGTCATTCACACAGTCAGTGATAGCTAAGTCGTCTAGTTCTGGCGACTCAGGTATGATGATGTTGCTTGCAGTTTTTGATGAAGTCATGATTTTCAAGTGTTTATACCAGCTAGAAGGATTCTCACGTTTTAGTTTCAAAACACGGTCCTTGTAGAAATTTTTCTTCAGCTCAGTTTTCTTGTTCTGAACTTTATTTCTTAAGCGTTTCCATTCCTCAGTCCGGTCATTGCTGAAAGCCTTTTGACGTTGACCAATCAGTGATTTAAAATACGGCGTCACCCACGGCTTGTCACGTGGATGCATCTTCACCGATTTCATGGGCAGGTATTCGTCCATTGCGTTTTGTAGTGAAGCATACAATTTGTCACACTTCTCTTGGGCACTAGAGCTTGCCATGACATCATCCCAAATATGTTGAGATATCCATTGACCAAACTCACGAATCGCAGAGTCTTTCATAGGACGAACAAATTTCCTGACTGCCTTGTTTTTACTGTTGGTTTTGTTGAGTTTTGGTTTCCAGAGAACTGCATTGTGATCACCCCCTAGGCCAAGAGGTGAGAGGATCTCAGGTTCAGAATACCACTGATGGATGTCAGTTAAAATGAGATCCAAGATTGCAGTACCGCGTGTTGCTTTCCTAACAACTTGTCTCAGGTTACATGTACTGGTCAACTCGGAAGTATCAGCTCTATTAAAATCCCCGAGGATAACAACCCCAGCATCTCCATGTCTGGTTTTGATGTCATCAATAGCGTTTACGAGGTACTGTATCAAATCATTTACGCAATCATTGTCAGGAGGGGAATACACAGCAGCAACATAGAGACAAGAAATGTCTCGCGGTAAACGTTTAGGTCGAAGTTGTAACCAAATTACTTCGTGGTGCGGATGTGGGGGAAGAAAGTTCACTGTTTTGGGCATCGACTCTGGTTTGGCATAAATCGCGACACCACCACCCCTTCTGGAATCTCTAGATTTGGCAAAAACTAAATAATCATCCACTGCAAAGTCACTTTCAGGTTGATCTGCTCTAAACCACGTTTCAGTCACCACACAGACGTCACAACACAATTCATGAACAACAACGGAAAATTCATCAAGTTTATTGTTTAGTGAACGAGGATTGCACATGTAAATAGTAGGTAAGTTCCCTTGTGATTGGCGATCAGTACTCACAGTTGTAATAGTTTTAATTGGGATGAGTTGGGGTGCCCGAACTCCAGGTGGTTTGGGCGTTCTTCTCCTCCTTCCTTCGACGACAGCAATCTTTCTCCACTTGTGAGAACCGGCGCGACAACCACGGCGTTTATCGATACCCAGTTCTTTTATTCTTGCAAATACGTTGTCAGGGAGCCGTGAATGTGAAGTGTTACATAACGACAAAAGTTCATCTTTTGTGTAGCGGTACTGGTCTGAATAGTGTTCAGTGTCAATTGAATTCTGTACCAGCTGAAACTCCATGGTCACCCCAGCCAAGAGCGCCGGCCTACTCTCGGCTATGAAGTGAGGTAGTGATGCGATGACAGAAAGCGCCACAATAATCCCAAAATTATCCAACATATTTGGGGCAAGTTTATCCGCAGAAACAGTAATTTCACAACGAAGTTCAATGTTCACACGCTGGCTGGGCATACGCACACACGTCTATCCATAGCATCAATTCCATGTACACACACAAACAGGAATTTTAGACCAATTTTAGTGAAAGTTGTGAGAGCTAAATAAATTGGCGTCAGTCAAATACAGCGCCTACCTCTACTACCGCCTACCTCTACTACCGTTTCGCCCAGAAGAATCTTTGATCAAACAGATGAACTCAAGCGGTTGATATTTCCAAATCAGTGAAAGATGTCGGTTATTCTTATATTCTTTTATTTATATATTTGTTGACAGTTCATGACAGATGGGTACCTGCTGAGGGAGATGATGAGAGATCCTCTTTTAAAAAGATACAGGTGAGATTATCAATATGCATTTTAAAACCCCCAAAATAAAGAAAATAAGGAACCAAACTCATATGTCAATTTATTTTTTTATCGGTGTTGATTCAAAGTTAAAATCTATCAATTGGATGTGTAACTTTCACAATATATATGACTTGATTGTCTCCAGTTGCACTGTCCATAGAATGTGCTGTCTAGTGAAAACAAGAAGTTGATGTTGTTATGTTTAAATGCTATAGTCATTATGTTTTCCGGTTGTCCGTCCTGCTTTTTGTTACTGCAATAACTCTTGAACAACTGAACAACAGAATTGTTAATGGTTGTCCTTCTCCTGTTCCCATTTCCTACAGTTACCAATCCATGTCATTAAATTGTTAAATTTCAGATTTTCAATTAAAAAACTCTTGCAGTTACCCAAAATTGAGAATCCTTCTCTTTGTCTTTTCCTTCCCTGATCTCCCATCAATACAAACCCAGTGTTTTAATGCTTGACGAAGCCCACGAGAGGACCCTTTTCACCGACATCATCGTAGGCCTCCTGAAGAAGATCCAAAGGAAGAGACCCGAGCTGAGAATCATCATCGCCTCTGCTACCCTCGATGCAGAATCCTTCAGGAATTTCTTCAACCAGAATTCCAGCAAGGATAAGAAGTAAGTGAGATACAGGATAATAATAATAATATTAATAATATTCCGCTTTTATATAGCGCTTAATACAAATTTCTCTAAGCGCTTTACAGATATACTATTACCCCGGTCATTGGACCCAATACTTGCCCTCACACACTGTGTGCACAATCTCCACTCCCTGGGGAACATTCCACCCAGGCGTTACTTGACGCTCAAAAATCGTGTAGTAGTTTTACTTGTTCAGTATGGAATAGATGCAATGTATGACAAGGGTACCAAATTGGAAGATTTTTCTCTTTTGGTCTGTGACACTACTGTCCCACCTGGTATCGGCAAGGAGAATATAAAATCAATATTATATTTTGTCTGGGTCAGTCATTACAGATAATACTCCAGAAGGAGGCAATAAATAATGGAATGAACTTTACTTTATGTTACATTTGATAATTGTAACAGTACTTACATATTGGTTGACAAGATATTGGGAGAAAATCTTCAAGAATTTGAAATATTCATCATCATTCTTCCCTTTTTTTTTTTTACTCAATATATTGTAATTTTTCATTTGTGACAGTGACGAATGTTAAAGGCATCGTTTAACATTGTTAAATCTGAGATGCATGGCCCTAGGTGTTATCAGTGTCTGTGATATGGTGTAATATTGAAGCCATAACAAAATTGCGCTTCAAAATGTGCCTCAAAAAAGTAAAAATGTTTGAGTGGCCGGTTTCACTATACAGTCTATACTCATTTTCCCCAATAGACTGTAGTGTTTAAAAACGTTAGGGAAACAAATGCAATTTCTAATTCCAATCATAGATTGTAAGGCGATTGGCTTGTGAAAGTCATGGGATTCATGTATTACCTAAAGGTTTGTAATTATGTCACATCCACTTCATCATCACTGTGTATGCATCTTTTCTCATTTGAATCATTTGTCTATTTTCTGTACAATGTTGTTTTTAAATTGTTTATATCTCCATACATTTTTTTTGTTGGTAAGAGATGTGAAATAAATGAATTTGATCTTGTAAAACTTGCTTTCTCTTTTTCTTTTTCCAAAGTGAGGATACTGCAGCTATACTCACAGTAGAAGGAAGAACTTATCCAGTTGATATATTCTATGCTACAAGGTTAGTTTCCATATTTCCAAATTACTTGAATGCTCTAACGTCTCATCATGGTAGCTCAAATAGAGCCGGAGTAATAATATGGCTGCAGGGCTCTCAGGGAGAACAGTTTTAATACTGATGGGGCTACTAAACTAGACATATTATTTTTATTATTATTATTGTTGATGTTGTTTTTATTGTGGCTGTTTGTTAACATCATTAAATATATATGCTTGTTCAAGTGTGTTCATGCCATTAAACCCTTTCAGTGCAAGTTTAAAAACAGCTTGTCTTTCTTCTTCTATGTTGAAAAGAGTTGTGAATTGCCACATTGATATCATCTAGTACAATATCAAGATAAGCCTAAAAACAAATAATGTTGTATTGCCCTTTAGGTGCCAAAACATGGGTCGGTCGGTCAGAACTCTTTTCTTTTTTTCAAACTTTTTAAATATATTTTTTACTCCCTCTTTGGGCTGATATTTCTCAGCTTTGAATACTTTCATACTTTTTTTCTTCTAAAAAAACAGTTAAAAAAAAAAAAAAATTAAAAGCCTACCATAAATTTCAAGATTTGTTGGTCGGTCGCAAAGGGCACTACAATTTTTTTTTTTTTTTTTTTTTTTGGGGGGGGGGGGCCTAACGTGGATGATTTGTGCAAGTCTCCTCAAGAACCAGAAGGGCATTAACTCATATCATCTATAAATACATGGAGATAATGCCCAAAACAGACAATATCTGCTTACAGTGGACTCTATCTAAAGATACATGTACATGTGCTTGAAACCAAATTGTTATGAAATGCAATGATCATCTAGACAGAAGTTAATAAGATATTTATTTTCACTTTTTCAGTCCTGTACCAGACTACTTAAAGGCTGTGGTAGAGACCATCATGAAGATCCACAAGTCAGAACCAAAGGGTGATATCCTTGCTTTCCTTCCAGGTCAAGACGAGGTCGAGAATGTCCTCAGAATGGTCATGTAAGTTCAGAGAGATTTCACTCCCTTTGTATTATGATAAGGATTCGCTCTTGCTATTGTAGATTTGTGTCAGAGCTCAACTCACTGGTACTCACCGGCATTGCTAGAGAGGTAGGGAGTGTGACCCTCTCCCTCATTTAAAATGTGTAAACAAATCTGAAAATATTTAAATAAACATGGCTCTGCCCCTTTGGCTACATTTCATGTTCCATCTTTCCTGAAGCACCCAAAGGTCATTTTCATATGCAGCCACTGTTTTATGGAATATCTTGATGGATTTCCTTAGAAATATAGAAACATACGAAAAGTTCAGAAGTCATTTGAAAACAAATTCATTTAACACTTTGTAAAATCTCAATTATGAACCCAGTGCACCATTTCCACTCCTTCTGTATTCTGTTCTGTAATGCTCATAGAGACATGCAATTATGCCTATGTGTTTATGTGCTATACATCAATGTTTAATTATCATTATTATTATTATTATGATCGCACGATATCAGCCAATTTGATTGTCTAATATATCATCCTTGAACATTGTAGCAGATTATTTATTACAAGGGTAATAATAAGAAGTTACATACCTGCCAACCCTTACGAATAATCCGGAATATTCTGTTTTTCTGGATTTCTAGGACCTCAAAATCTGAAATATTCCATTGTTTTTGTGTATGTTTTTATGCCTCCGTTACGAAGTAGCCGGAGGCATTATGTTTTCGGGTTGTCCGTCCGTCCGTACGTCTGTACGTACGTACGTCCCGTTCTTGTGATCGCGTTATCTGAAGAACCGATTGATGGATTCCTGCCAAACTTTAGTCATGTATGTATCTTGCAAAGCCAATGAACTGATTAGATTTTGGGGTCACGAGGTCACAGGGCCCATTATGTATGCAAAAACGGCTCGTAATCGCGTTATCTGAAGAACCGATTGATGGATTCCTGCCAAACTTTGGTCATGTGTGTATAATACAGAGCCGATGAACTGATTAGATTTTGGGGTCACGAGGTTAAAGGTCAAAGGTCACAGGGCTCATTATGTATGCAAAAACAGCTCGTGATCGCGTTATCTCAAGAACCAATTGATGGATTGCTGCCAAACTTACGTCATGTATGTTACTTGCAGAGCCAATGAACTGATTAGATTTTGGGGTCACGAGGTCAAAGGTCAAAGGCCACAGTGCACATTATGTATGCAAAAACAGCTTGTGATTGCGTTATCTCAAGAACCAATTGATGGATTGCTGCCAAACTTAGGTCATGTATGTTACTTGCAGAGCAGATGAACTGATTAGATATAGGGGTCATGAGGTCAAAGGTCAAAGGCTACAGCGCACATTATGTATGCAAAAACAGCTCGTGATCGCGTTATCTCAAGAACCGATTGATGGATTCCTGCCAAAATTAGGTCATGTATGTTACATGCAGAGCCAAAAAACTGAGTAGATTCTTGGTTCATAAGGTCAAAGGTCATGGGCTCATTATGTATGCAAAAATAGCTTGTGAACGCATTCTCATTAGAACTGACAGATGGATTACTATTTAACTCAGGACCACTTGCAGAGCCAATGAACTGAGTAGATTTTAGGGTCATGAGGTCAAAGATCAAGGGGTCATATATGTATATGAGAAAAAATTGCTTGTAATCACGATATTCTGAGAACCTGTCAATGGATTACAATTGAACTTGAAAATCGAAAAAATTTCTTGTTTTGGTTTGTAAAATTGCTCTTTGACGGAGGCATCATCTTCGACTGCGCGCAGTCGAATTCCATCTAGTTTGTGTGTGTGTTTAAGCCAAATTAAGCTTGTTTTATCATGTGCCATGATTTGAGAGTTCACATATTGTGTGCGTTGAATGTCTGCATGATCGAGCAGCGAATTTGTATTCGCTTTTTGGTACAGATTTACCGCGTATTGCCAGTTACACTGCTGCTGCAAGTGCGATTTCTAATGGTTTTCGAAGGCATACCGTGCTAAAAATTTCTAATTCTTATTTTCAAATATTGGCAGGTATGAAGTTTTAAACTCTGTTTTTTTCTGCCCATGCAGAGACCAGATCCGAGTATTGCGGGACAGCTCCATGAAGATGATGGCCCTGCCCATGTACGGTAGTCTCCCGGCCAAGGACCAGATGAGGGTCTTTGAAAACGTGGGGAAGAACACAAGAAAGGTCGTAATAGCAACCAACATTGCCGAAACATCCATCACCATTAATGGCATCGGATATGGTATGTATTTTGAATAATTAATTGAATTACTACTACCTATCTACAATACTACAATACCCCCCCCCCCCCCCCCCCAAGCATTGACACGATTTTGCTACTTCCTCTTGCTGATGTGGTATAAATATTTTGATTTTCACACCAAGCTCTGTACAGCTTGTTGAGTTTTGACTGGGAGCACTTTTCTTTCTGTTTTCTCTCAGACAAGGAGTCATTCTCTTTTTAATGTCTTCTTCGTTTTTTTATGGAGAACAGTAGCATAACCTTTGTATGGCTGTATTGAACAGGGGATCACTGACATATTTGCTGATATTTCAAACGTTGTAATAATATGGGATTTATGAAGAACATAGGCAGATTTCAGAACATGTTAATCGCTGTTTCTTTACCTCAAATAGGGATTGTATGGAGGGACCGTCAAAATGAATCTTATTTAAAAGATGGACAAAATGGAAACTATTTAAATAATTAAAAAAATAATAATAAAAACGTTACTTATAAAGCGCTTACCACCCAAGTCTCTAAGCGCTTTAACAAACAAAATAGACTGAATTAGAAGGTACAGTATGTACATTAACTGCATTTAATCCTAATCCAGTTGTTGATGGCGGCTTTGTAAGGATCAAGGCTTTCAATGCCAAGAACAGTATCGAGGGGCTTGTCACCGTTCCTGTGTCCCAGGCGTCGGCTCAGCAGAGAGCAGGCAGGGCGGGGCGTGTCAGATCTGGGAAGGCCTACAGACTCTACACAGAAGAAGACTTCATGAAGTTACCCAAGACGACTGTGCCAGAAATGCAAAGGTATGTCTACCATCAGCAAGGATGCTGTAAGTCCCTATCCAATATGATGTTTATTTAGATATCTTTTACTCTGTTTGATTGTCCCTTTAACATGAAGGTATTTTGTAAAGCACATTGGGCAATATTTTATTGGATTTTGTGCCATGTAAAACACAATTGCATGTATGTACGGGTGTACGTATGAATGTGTGTATGTAAGGTCTCTCTCTCTCTCTCTCTCTTTCTTACTTTTTTTATAATTTTTCGCCATTTCACTGGTTTTCCTTGCAAGTCTGTCACCCAAAGAGTAGTTATTTTCTTGTTGATCCAGTAAAGGGCCAATTGATTGTCACTTTTCAACCAAAACAGTAGTAACGTTGCCACTCTATGATATCGTCCAACAAACAGTTTGTTGTGTGGGCAGGAACAACCTTCAGTAAAGTCATGCTCCAAATAAAGCGCTTGAGGATAGAGAATGTCTTGCACTTCTCGTGTCCTCCCCTTAAAGATAAAGTTGATTTCTGGTCATCTGATTGCATTGTGAAAGAAAGGTTGTGGATTCGATCAGAAAGGTTTATCATCTAGCATTATAAGTATTGGTGTGTACTGCAAGGTTCTGGAATCATCAAAATAAAAAGAAATTTGGCTCAGTCTTCGTAAAGTTACAAGCAGTGTACACAGAAAGATAAATATGGGACTACACAAACACGCGGCGGAAAAATCCGTCCCGATTTGTATGATGTTTTATGCCATATTTAGAATATCAAGGGCATTTGAAGAGCCATGCTTGTCAGGGAACATTTTTTATCTAATGTTCTTCCACACCTTGCATAATGCAATGATAACTCTCAAATTATTTTTCACCTCTTCCCAGAACTTGACTTTCTCTTTAAAATGTCAGTAGATGTGCTAGTTCACCTCACACTCCCATTTTCTTTTCAGTGAATGACTTGCCATGTCTCTTTTTATTGTAGGAGCAACCTGGGTACAGCCATCCTCCAATTAAAGTGCCTAGGGATCGACAACGTTCTGCGCTTCCCATTCCTCTCTCCTCCGTCCTCAAAGGCTATGGTCAGAGGGCTAGAGCTACTCTATGCCCTGGGTGGACTCAATGACCATGCCAAGCTGTCCGAACCTCTAGGGGTCAGGATGGCCGAGCTACCGGTCAATCCCATGCTGGCCAAGATGCTACTTGTATCGGGTGAGTTACGCCTAATGGATGTCAAAACTGTTTTTAGTAAATATGAGATTTTGTTATTCCATGTGATATTTTATATGGTGACAGTTGTTGATTTTTCCCCGCCTTAGAATTAATTTTAGTAGCTACATTTTATAATTGCTGATAAGTCATCACAGAAAATAGACAATATATGAGTTGTTTACAACAACTACATAAACCCTCTTGGACTGGCTGCCAGACAATTAAAAACCACATTCATTTATTTGGTATACAATGTAGTATGTTTATTGTCCAAGTAAGGTGGTTAGTTGTCAAGTACACTGCAGGTGTTTTGTCTTGGTAGAGTTTAGTTATGATATCCTGTTTCATAAAACTTGATAGCAATAACAAGTTACAAGCTACTGTTATAAGCTACTGAAATCATGGCATGCGATTGGCTGAGAGCAAATTTGTCATAGAAATTATGCATTTGTTATAGATAAAAAGTTTTATGAAACAGGCCCTTAATACATGTTTCTGTATTTCCATTCAGGAGAGTATGGATGTTCAGAAGAGATACTCACCATTGCTGCAATGCTACAGGTCAACAATGTATTCCACAGTCCTGCCAATCAAAGGAATACAGCTGTGAGTTGGATTTGTTTTTGTATGACATACCAAGTTCATATGGGCTAATAAATTGAAATCCCTACAATGGTCTTAAGTTCCTTATGCAGATTTGTAGGCATTGTTTCCATATTGTTCAATGAAGGCAAAAATCTAAATAGGTCTTAATATCATGTGCAATATAGCTACTACCGAGATACAATGCCTGCATAAAACATGATGGATTTGAAATTTATTTCACGTTTTGTTTCTGTATCTATTGATAGTGATTGGAAACACTGATTTTTATGCCTCCGTTACGAACCAGCCGGAGGCATTATGTTTTCGGGTTGTCCGTCCGTACGTCTCTACGTCCGTACGTCCTGTTCTCGTGATTGCGATCTCAAGAACCGACTGATGGATTCCTACCAAACTTTGGTCATGTATGTACCTTGCAGAGCCAATGAATTGATTAGATTTTGGGGTCACAAGGTCAAAGGTCACAGGGCTCATTATGTATGCAAAAATAGCTTGTGATTGCATTATCATTAGAACCGATGGATTGATTACCATCAAACTCAAGACATATGTATGTATCTTGTAGAGCCAATGTACTGAGTATATTTTGGGGTCATGAGGACAAAGATCAAAGGGTCATACATGTATATGAGAAATAGCTTGTAATCACGATATTCTGAGAACCTGTCAATGGATTACAATCAAACTTCAATTTGAAAAATTTCTTCTGTTTTGGTTTGTAAAATTGCTCTGACGGAGGCATCATTTCCATCTAGTTTTTATAGAATTTAGTTTGAAGTTAACCTTCTTTAGTTACTCCTGAGTTATGGAGAGTGACACGATGCCGTATAACTGTGACAAACCAGTAAAAATATCTTCATTTCGGATACAGGTATTTTGTAGAAAAGCCCTTTTCTGGGCATTCAGTGAATTTAACTTCATATAGCATTATGGTTTGGCCAACTCTTTCTGTACACTGCATGGGGAAACAAAATATGCTCACATTCTTCTTAATACCTATTAGATAGTCAACAATTTCACCATGCAACAAAGATGTAGGTGCATATTTTGTTCTGTTTATATAGAATATACAGAGCCCCCCCCCCCCCCCCCCCAAGTATAACAGCATCCTAACTACTGACCATGTTGATATGAAATAAATACCGGTAGATAACACAGTATTCTTCATTTATTTATATTTTCTAGGAAAGAGCTAAAAGAAAGTTTGGAGTTAAAGAAGGAGATCATCTGACATTATTAAATGTCCATGAATCATTCCTGAAGGTAAACATGAATGAAATATGTTAAAATTCAATTTAATTCAATTAATTAATTTCATAAAATACAAAGATATAATATATGATAAAATTGTGCCTGGGAAATTGCATAAACAAGCCACTGGCTTGCAGAAATGCAGTGATTCCCCTTTTATCATAATAATGAAACGGCACAATCATAAGCACATTACAAACAGTAAACAAGTAAGTGAAGAAACAGAGAAGAAGAAAAAATATATATATATTGTCAATAATGAACACAAAATCTGAAGTGTGAAGCTAGTAGATCTTTATAAAGTTTTGTTTAAAACAGATAATATTGTTATGAACATTTAGAGAAGATGCCATGCATGTGGGTGGATATTGATATTAAATATGTAGAAGTTTGAAAGATATTGAATAGCCCTGTAATCCATAAACAATAGTATTTTATCATTATTATTGAATGAGATTCAGGTGGTATGACAAATATACAATTGAAAAATACATGTATAAACGATTGTAGTACAGGTACACTGTATATATACAATCATTCCAAATTTCAAAAATCTCAGCATTTCGTGCATTCCAATTTATTTGAATGATGACGTGATGCATATTGTCATTTCGAAAAACTACTCTCAGGTATTGAAATCTATCTTTATCCAGAAAAATACTTGAGTCTGATTACATATCAAGTACCTTATTAAAGGGATCGTTTAACAATGTTAAATATGAGATGCACAGCCCTACGTGTTTTCAGTGTGTGTGATATGGTGTTATATTGAAGCCCTACAAAATTTGCGCCTCAAAATGATCAAGAAGTGCCTCAAAAAATTAAAAACCTTTGAGTGACCGGTTTTACCATACTTGTTTTCCCCAATAGACTGTAGTGTTATGAAAACCGTTTGGCAAACGCAAAATTTGATTTCGATTTTCAATCATAAATATCTTGATAACCAGACAGGCAATCGGCTTGTAAAAGTCATGGGGTTCCTGACTGACCTAAAGGTTTATAATTATCATTGCAGCATGAGCTAAATCAAGGATTTTTTTAAAGTATCTAAGACAAAGTTACCGGATCCCTTTACGTAAAAACAGTATGGACTATCGGATGTAAATCTCACATTTCTTTTCACACAACAGTACAAGAAGAACTCAAGATGGTGCAGAGAAAACTTCTTGAATAGCAAAGGTACGTTTTCAATGATACTATCGATTTTAGAGTTGAGTTTGTATATGAAGTTGAGTTTGTTTCTCTTCTTTCAACAGTAATGAATACAGATACTGAAGGTTGAAGATATATTTACTTGTTACAGGAATAAGCACTATGAACATGACGGACAAAGAAAGTGCCAAAATACACAGTTCCTCAGGTAGACAAAGAAACATCCCTTCACTGCTATTATGTAAAAATGTGTAGAAAAGGTGTCACCTGAGGAACTGTATATTTTGTCTGCTTTCTTTGTCCGTCATGTTCATAGTGAAGGTAGTGTTGCTGAAGAAACCCCACAGTGTTTGAATAATTGTTGGGTTTGTTAGGAAAATAATAAAAGTGAAGCTACACAAAATATTGATGAAATATTAATTAACCATTACATTTATAACATATATGTTATTTTTGATGTATTGTTTGCTACTTTATTTGGACTTTAGAAATACTTGCAAACTTGATTTTTTTTTAAATAAATTTAATGTGTGTGTTTATCATAATATACTGCAAGAAGACAACTTGTAAACAAAGAACATCACAAATTCATTTCGATCTGATCAAATCCAATGAATGATTATTTCATCAACAGGCAATCACAAAAACAAATTAGAATGTAGAAATACAGTATAGAGATATCGACTGCTTCGAGAGGCCTGGCTGTTTTATAAACAATATAAACAATATCTCTGCAATTCTAAATAGTCATATCAATTTAAAAACAATTACATGTATTATTATGTTTCAAATCGCAATTATGTTATCATCGGGTCAATTTAATCTAATTATAAATCCAGACATTTTGAAGGGAGAGTCCACCCTGAGGATGGGTTTACTCCGCCTTTACTTGGCCACACACATTCTCAGGGTGGACTTCCCCTTCATTGCTACCGGGGCTAGACTCGATAAGCTTCGCTTTTTCTAGCCCCATCTACATTACTTACCTTTTTATGTTTTAATGTTTATATTTTGTTAACTGATGTAGTTTTTCATTGTTCTTTTATGCTTATGTATCTGTTTTCACTTGCTCTATATGTCAAATGTGTACAATGTAATATGTTACCTTGTATATATTTTATTGGTTTTTAATGTGGAAAATAAATGAAATGAAATGAAATATGCTCCAGAGAACACGCTCACATCTTGCCATGACTCCAATTTCGACCAATCAGATGGCTGGATTTCTTAAGTGAGGTATATAATCTGTGTTAGTTAACACAAATATGACTTAAATTTTTGTTTTATTTAATTATCACCATGCAGCCCTTAGTAGAGCCCTGGCGGTCAGGGAACAACTGAAGAGACTCCTCAAGAAGTTCAAGGTCAAGATGGTGTCAAGCGAGGGCGACATGGACACTGTGCTCCGCTGCATTGTAGCTGGTTTCTTCCCCAATGCTGCCCACTACCACCCCAGTGGGGAGTACAGGACAATACGAGATGACTACCCGCTACATATTCATCCGTCTTCTGTTCTGTACACCCAACCTCCACCAAGATGGTAAGAGCTAGGGCAGTATTCAGATGAATTCCTCCTGAATATTATCCTCTGTACAACAATCTCCTATGACAACCGCTTCCCTCATATATCCCCCCACCCCTCCCCCCCCCCCCCCCCACACACACCCTTCTAAGACGCTTTCTAGTATTACCCCTTGGGAATTAGTTATGGGTAATTGTCTGAAGAAAAGGTTGTTGGGAACGGTGGGGTACATGTAGTTGTCCTGGTGGGTCATTGTCTTTGATGTAGTTTTCTGTAGGTTATTGTCCTATTTTTTCTATTAAAGCAATGGTCTTCAAACTGTTTTATAAAATCTGTGTAGCCCAATATGATGGCCCGAGATAGTAGCAAAATCATGGAGATACATTTTTCTTGGCCAATAAGCCTTAGATAACAGGCATACATGTATCTACCTTCAAACCCCTACCTTTACCAACATTTTGAAATACCGGTAGTCCATTTTAACAATGTAATTAAATTTAATGCATTATTACAAATTATTACATTTACCCATTACAAATTATTGTATTTCAATAGAATGCGAATTGCATACATTCTGTGTTGTCAGGTAAGACAAGCCATGATGTTTATCTTACCTAGCAACAACTATATTCTGACTATTGAAATACAATTATTCGTAACAATTCTTTGAATGGAATAAATTTTTAACAATGCTCTTAACAAAGATTTGTGCATTCAATTTGATTACATTTCGGAAATGGCCTATTGCCTTTCAGTTAAAGACGAAGTTGAGTTCTGGTCATGCGATTGCATTGTGTAAGAAACAGTGTGGAATCGATCAGAAAAGGTTGATTATCTAGCATATATGTATTGGTCTGTACTGCACAGTTCTGGAACAATTAACATGATAAGAAATTTGGCCCAGTCTTGGTAAAGTTGCAAGTACTGTACACAGAAATATGTATATGGGACTACACAAATATGTGGCGTAAAAATCTGTCCCGATTTTTATGCTGATACAGGCCATATTTTGAATATTAAGGCATTTGAAGAGCCATGCTTTTCAGGGAACACTTTTAATATGATGTTCTTCCACACGTGCATAATAACAATGATAACGCTCACAAATGATCTTACACCTCTCCCCAGAACTCAACCTTCTCTTTAACTCCTGATATTTGTTCTCTTGCAGGGTGGTGTATAATGAGGTCCTTCAGACTAGCAAGGACTACATGAGAGACGTGACTGTTGTGGAATCATCATGGTTGTCTGAGATAGCTCCCCACTTCTACCAATTTGGAACAGTGAGTCAGTTTTTCTCATTTTGGGTGCAAATAGGCAAGCAATAAAAAAACTTCAAATCGGCAGTAGTTCAACAACAAAAATCGTTGCATAATTGGTCATGCACTTTGTTTGAAGATAGAAATTGTTAAAATCGTTTTTAAAACACATTCTTTTTATGGCATTGTCTATACCGGTAAACCATATTTTGTCTTCAGAGGAACCAGAAACTGCCAATCTTTAGCTGAAAAACTCTCTATGGAGAAGACTGTGTATGCAGGTAAGACCTTTTTGTCCGAGTCAGATCAATTCTTACAGTTTATAATACATGTATTGCATTATTTCAATATCACACACACAACATTTTTTTTATTCAATACAGGTCAATGAAATAGCTGCCAAACGACAGAAGACTGATGGGTGACACATGGACACAAAGGCAATGCATGACATAACTACAGTGCAATACACACTCATGAGATCATGTATACTTTCTGATATGTGAGGAAAATTCTCTTGAAGTACAATGTACATGCGTATCCATCTTCTCAGTCTGGTAGCCCTTGTCGGCTGAAATATTTGCCAGTGTATGAGCAAGAGGAAATGATGGAGGAAGAAATAGGGGTAGACCGACTAGGACTTGGACAGATAACAGCAAGCAGTGGACAGGCATGTCATTTGATCAGCTAACGAGAACAGCTGAAAACAGGGAGTTATGAAGAACCTGTGTCTCATTACGAAAAGCTCTCGTTAAAACTATACCCCACCACTATAACACAGGAACCAATGTAAATCAGGTGGGGTATCACGACCCCACTTTCGTTTCTCTCGTTAAAACTTTGACAGAGCCTTGCAGCTCTTCGCATCTGTAATCTTCATCATCTTACGTAATAGTGTAAACATACTCTTACTGGGGCTCTGCCTGAAAGGAAATAAGAAGTAGAAAATATATGTTTTACTTGTTTTAAGATATTTTCATGTCCACAAGTCACTTATAATTTAGATGAAGACCATAATGAAAATTTGAACGAAGCAAAATGACCCAGAATGTGCGATATATCAGGAATTTTAACCGTGAAAATAAGCACTCTTTCTCCCTTCCTCTTTACCTTTATCATGCTTATCTCTCTCTCCCTCTCTATCACCCCGTCAGGGTCTGGGCGGGGGCATTACATAGTATAGCACTAGTGTTTACTTTAGGCTTAGCACTAGGAGTAGTGAAAGTCAAATGGGGGTTTAAATTTAAAAAGCGAGGGTTTCGTCATGTCAAGGTCCATTTCATTGTCGCCCCAATGGTCTCCAATTAAGCTATGGGAGTTTGTTTTTCTCAAGTAACTGAACAAATGCTGCAAGGTGCGAATTAAGCCCGAGTCATTACGTTTTTTGTGCTAAACGTTTAACCGTTAAATGTATAGGGGCGGTTTCGTTTAACCGTTATGAAAATACAACTATTTGTACATGTATGTGAATTCTTAGGTATTCAGTCATTTCGATGAAGACATATCATGTAATCATGTTCATGAAAAGAGGCTTAAACCGGAACTCCAAAAGCACTTACACACACACACAATCAAAAACGATCTATCATGGTTTTAAAATAATGGGAACATGAAATGCACAGTAGATTATTAGATTTCTAGTAAACAAAGTAGATGCATGCCACGCTTTATAGCTAGCCTCTACGGACAACACAGCGCTATGAATGATTCACAAATTCATGCCGCGCCTTCTTGCAATGTGATTGGCTGAGGTGAACACGTGGGGTCGCGTAAAAGGTGGCAAAATGCATGAGGGAGCGTGAATACCTCATGACGAGGGTGTGGCTCTGCGACTCGCATAACGATTGGCTCGCAGCCGCGCACACTGGCTACGGCACGTGGTAGTTCGGAACAAACCAACCACAATACCACATGTCGGTCATTTGTAAGATTAGTGATTATTCATTACACATTGATGGCATGTGCTTGCTCCCTCAATCAAACCATGCATTCTGTCTGATTCATGCAACGACAACCATTTTTTGATTGTTTTGATACGCTCAGAAAAAGAGATTATGGACACACATCGAATAAACATCAAACTTGTTCTCTTATCACTTACCGTATCACATACAGACCTTCTCGTAAACAATCTTAAGTTAATGCACCAGCATTCAATGATTTTTAAATATCAAATCAATCGTCATTCGTCAACAATCACATTCACTTTCAAGACTTCAATCATTTTCATCAAGCACTCAATCAGATCCAAGTTTGCACCATGTCACAATACAAAAAAAACAGTGAGAATAAAATAAATTGTTTGTGACTCAAGAGTATCGAAATATTAAACAACATTTTATTTTACTATTAAAACAAACATATCACCAAGAAGCATATTGTGTGGGCCACGTGAAACAACAGGCGGTGTTCACTTAAAATCATCACTTGTCACACTTGCTTTATAATTGTTGCGGGGGGGGAGGGAGGAGGAGGGAGGAGGAGGGAGGAAAGAGAGGAAAAAACCTGGATTGAATAGAACAATTATAGAATTTTATTTTTTTTGTTGCATAAACAAAATATATTTAAAACATACATTACAAATTTACAACGCAATGCTAAGGCGTCCTGCTGTGTCTCTGTGAGGTGAGCAGACGAAAGCGAATGTGTATAAGCGGTTAAGCCCCTCGTAAGTAACTTTTGGACTCTTGTCAGTTTCGGTTCACGACTTTGTGTGAACGGTGATAACTTTTCCAAAATTACCGGGTTAAAGTTTGATACATCGAGGATGGGGCAATTACTCGGCGGCAAGTACTTAGCTGTTGTTTCTTCAAGAACTTTATCCTCGAGTTTGTTATTTGACAAGTAAGAAGTGGAACTAGCTACTTCATCGTCGAGTGGTGTACCCACATCTGTCTGTGCTGCAAACTTCATTGCAAAAGCAGGGATAACTACTGCGTCAGAGTTAGCATGCAAGTGCTGCCCTATTTCATCTTCAAGCACTGTGACTGACTCATCTTCACCATAAACAGAAGTCTCATCTACCTACCCCCGGCAAATCTCTCGCGGAACTCTTGGGTTCATGATGCTGTCTGAGCGTGGCAGTCACGGGGTACTTAGACCCATGGTGCAATACAGCCCTGGAAGTTCCGGGTCATTGTCTCTGCCCGCTGTCTCCGCGGGTTTCGGAGTGGCCGATGCCATGACGAATCGTAGATTGAAATCTCGAAAAATGGACCAAAAGAATTCTGAAATTGTTCCAAAAGGAAAACAAACTTAAGTTTACAGTTTATCAGTAATAATCCGCCGGAAAACAAATCTTTGATTTTTCACAATAATTCTGATTGCTTGAAAGAGTCGCTCTTTTAAAAAGGCGACGAAGCGATAATGATTGCACATGGTTGAAGCGGGCTCTCAATCAGTCTCTTCACGAGATTTACGAAGTAAAATTGTAAGTTCGTCAAAAAGCATTAAAGCGGGCTTGAGTGATATAGTTCAACAAAATAGTATAGCAAGAAATGACAAAATTACTGTTTTAGTTAGGGTGTCATGAGAAAAAAGAAAAAAAATTCCAATACAGATAGGACAAAATACGACCAAGAACAACGAATGAATGAATAATAATCTCGTCATAGATTGTTGGAACTCGGAAATCAATAGAAAACACAACAGCAATATAATACACAATGTCGCAACAAACATGACATGAGCAGTGATGGCTAGTGGCGTAGCTACAGGGGGAGGTGGTGCTAGCCACTTTTGCACATTTTCCATTTTGTGAGATGAATACTAACATATTCAAATTCTCTGGTAAGAGACATGTTCTTTTCTTGTTGGCAATGCGGCCTGCAGTCAAGAAAACCTGCTCCGGTGGGTCCGAGGTCGCTGGCACCGTCATGAAATGTCGGGCGACTTTGCTCAATCCTGGGAATTAGCGTTTGTGGTCACTCCACCAATCAATAGGGTATGTGACGGAAGATGCCGGTCAAGTTCTGAAATATTCGTCGAGCTTGTCGACGTTGTTGCGTTGCTTTGGTATAAATTATATGTCATATTATATAACATAACAATATTGATTGCTATTAAAATTCAATAGATCAATATTCAAATTCGATTTCAAATCAGGTTTTAATCAAGACTTGTCAAAAAGTCCAAAGACTAAAAATGCAAGTTTAAATCAAACATACAATCATATAAAAAACATTCAAAAACATATATAAAGAAAACATAGCAAATCAGAAAAAATTTATAAAAATGATTAAATGTTTACATTTTTTTTTTTTAGCAGATGTTTCTGCATTTATTGATAAATCAAATACAAAACATTCAAATAACAATAATAGTATATAATATAATTGATTTATATCAAGAGTGACAACTTAATACACACAAAATAAAATATTTTAAAAAGAAAAATACATAATTGAAAGCTTGAAAGTATGGAGGTAAGTAAAAAATAATCAAGATAAATGCAGAGGCCAACTATCATAAGCTAAGAAGCTTGAGGCGATAGCAGCCGGGAAGGGGGGGGGGGGGTACATGGCGCTGTTTTTAGGAGAATGTAGGGGAATAGAGAGTCACATATAAAGATTTTGTTCAGAAAATATCTGAATAAAAAGTGGAAAGAAATTAAGAAAAAAGAAAAAAGAAGAAAAATGTGCAAGTGTGTGCAAGTGGGTGTGTGCAGGTGAAGTAAGTGTTCGATTCGTATTGTTAATGAACTGGTCATCTAAAATTAATTTAAATAAACAATCAAAACCTCTGAGACCCTTATGATGTTTTTGAATATGTAGATATTAAATATTTTTTCATCGATGCTTTGAATGAATAAAGAGTTGCAGAGTGTTTAATATTGTCAGGTAAAGCATTCCAAATGTCTGGACCATGATGTCTTATCGATTTATAGGCCATAATAATTTTGGGGTTTGTTAAGTGGAAATCGGATGAGTGTCGTGTGGGATAAGAATGTATATCACTATTGTAAACAAAAATATTTCGAAATGCCAAAGGTATAGTATTTATCCAACATTTATACATAAAGATTGCAGTTTGAAAACTGTGAATGTCAGCGATTTTTAATGTTTTTAGTTTACAAAATATTGGATCAGTATGGGCTAAATAATGTGAATGTGTACAAAGACGAAGTGCTTTCTTTTGGAGACGATATATTAACATAATTTTCATCTTACTACAATTGCCCCAAACTATGTTACAATAAGATATGTATGACAAAATGAAGGAATTGTAAAGCATAAATAGTGACTTTTGTGATAGATAATATTTTAATTTATATAAAATGCCTATGCTTCTCGAGACTAGCATGCAAATGTTGTTAATATGACTATTCCAAGTTAGGTTTGAATCAATCATTACACCTAAGAATTTTGTAACTTCTTTTTGAATTATGGGCATGTTATCTATAAAAATATCATAATGAAGTACATGTTTAGAGTGTATGTTTTTGAAATAAATACAATTAGTCTTATTAATATTTAAAGAGAGTTTATTGGATTTGAACCAAGATGATAATTTATTTAGTTCTAAATTGAGGGTTGTAATGAGAATGTTTAAGTCTTTATGCGAATAAAATACGTTGGTATCGTCTGCGAACAGAACATATGTTAGGAGTGGTGATGCATTAACAATATCATTCATATATACTAAAAACAGTAGGGGACCTAATATGGAGCCTTGTGGTACTCCGCATTCTATGGTGGAAATATTAGATGTTGTAGATTTAAACATAACATATTGATGTCTATTACGCAAATAGTCTTCAAACCAAGAAAGTACAATCCCTCTAACTCCATATGCTTTTAATTTATGTATTAATATACGATGGTCCATGGTATCGAATGCTTTCGATAAGTCCATAAAAACACCTACAGTGTGTTCTTTTTTAGAAAGGGAATCAGTTATTTTGTCACATAATTGTAGAATAGCATAATCAGTAGAGTGGTTCTTTCTAAATCCATATTGATTAGGAATTAAAAAGTTATTGATATCTAAGAAAGAATATAATCGTTTATATACTATTTTCTCTAATATCTTTGAAATGCTTGGTAGTAAAGAAATTGGTCGGTAGTTTGAAACTTTAGAGTGATCATCCTTTTTATATATCGGAATTATTTTTGCAACTTTTAGTGGGTCGGGAAAAATCCCTTGGGAAAGAGATAAATTAAAGATATGTGATAACGGGGAAGCTATGAAGTGAATTATTTGTTTTAATAAAGATACACTTAGCTCATCGTAGCCACTAGATTTACTGCTTTTTAATGAACGAACAATTTCTAAAATCTCTTGAATATTTGTTGGATTAAAAAATAAGGATTGATTAACGTTATTATTTAAGTATTTCAAAAAATCATTCTTTTCATTAATTATTTTGGAAGCTAAATCCGGTCCAATATTAGTAAAGTATTTATTGAATGCCTCAGCAACATCATTTTGGTCTATGTGATGCCCATTATCATTAAATTCAATATTATTTGGAGTATCCTTTTTCTTCCCCAAAATGTCATTAACTGTTTGCCATAATGATTGATTATTATCTTTATTATTTTCAATTTTATTACCATAGTATAATTTGCGTGATAAACGAATAATTGAAGTCAATTTATTACGGTACTTTTTATATTTATTTTGATTTTCATTTGTAGGTGATCGAAGTGAGATTTTATATAAACGAATTCGGGTAGATATTGATTTAAGTATACCTTGAGTAATCCATGGTCGTTTATTTTTCTTTTTATTTGACTTAATTCTTGAGAGGGGCACATTTTTATTATAATGACAAAGAAGTTTGTTTATAAATTTTTCATATGAACTGTTCACATCTCTTTCAAAATAAATATCATACCAATCTTCTTGACTCAAGTCTATTTTTAAGGATTCAATATTACGTTTGGTTTCTTTACGTCGTGTTGTATGTTCTTTATTGGGAATTTGTAGGTGTTTATCATTAGGACCTATCGTAAATATTGGTAAATGGTCTGAAATATCATAATATATTATTCCATTCTGTTTATTATCTAATACGTTTGAGAAAATATTATCAATTATAGTATGTGTTAAGTTTGTAATCCTAGTTGGTTTATTAATGAGAGGTTTAAAAAAAAATGAAGATAATAAATTAGTAAAGTGTTGGCCAAGAACGGTAAAAGGTAAGGATATATCGATATTAAAGTCTCCCATAATATATACATCTTTATTTTCTCTAGAAATAAATTCAAGGCATGATTCTAATTCATCAAAAAATGTGTCGGCTACATTGTTAGGTGGTCTGTACATTACCCCAACGATTCTATTCTTATGTTTATCATCAATAATTTCTAAAAATAATGTTTCTATTCCTTCCAGTTGAATATCATGTCTTATTTTAAATTGTACATCATTACGAGAATAAAAAGCGACACCTCCCCCCTTTCCGTTTTTACGGTCTGAATGAATAAATTCATAATTCTCAATGTTGAATATTGGAGGAGAAGTTGAGTGTAACCAGGTTTCGGTAAGTCCTATCAAAGAAAATGAAAATGTGTTTAGGATAGATAAAAATTCTTCAAAATTATCGAAATTCTTTTGTAAGCTTCGAATATTGATGTTTAATAAACTAAAACAGTGAAGGTTATTATTGGGTCCCGTTGAATTAAAATTTGAATTGAATTCACTAGTAGTATAATATTTACTCTGGGGTGTATAAACTTGATCATTCAGAATATCATTTAAAGCCATTAAGATTACAAATGTGGTATTGCGACCAGTATAAATTAATACTATGTGTTTGGTGCGTGCATGTGCGTGTAAGAGTGGAAGTGCATTTATAATGGGTGTCGGCAAAAACCAACAAAATCAGGGGGGTGTACATGATGTTCACTTGTGCGTGACTATCAGACAGACTCGGGGCCGGTGACAGCGTTCAAACGTGGTCATTAATTAAAAATTAAAAAAAAAACTTAGAAATTTGTAATTTAAGAAGGTTTTATTATTATTATTTTTTTTTTAGTATTGTTATCGTTTAAATTTACAGTGATGAATTGTTTTCGAAACGTACTACCTTTAAGTTACAGAGAAAGGTGGGTAAGCCTATGTGCTATACCTAAGGGGGTGAGAAAGAAACAACGTTCAGCATCAAGGACTGGATTATGATTGACATGAGAAAAGGGATTTACAGGGGGGTATGATAATACCTTGGCTTTAGCATAAGTAATACAAATAAGCAATAGTTAAGTTGAAATAAAATGAATTAACATATATCATGCCGATCCACGCCACACCGACGAAACATCGCCAGACACCGGCGAACCAGCATACCGCGGAGAGACCGCGCCACATGATAACATTAAATCACGTCATCATGGAGCGCGAAATACCAACGATACGCCAGCCACCAGACCAGGCAACGAAACGCCAGAGCAGCGCAAACGCTACTCGTTGGTCCCTCCCTGACAACCGGCATGGCAACCAGTCCAGCGGGTGAGGGTCGCTGATCATCTAACCGTGAACCGCGGGCCACGCCCACAGACATGGTCGCCACGCACTACGTTTAAAACAAGAAAAACCATCAAAACCATCAAAACATCAAAGCAGTTAAACAAAACGAAATAAACAAAAATACAAAAAAAATACAAGATATAAATTGAATTAACTGTTTGCCGACCTGTAGAGGACGGAGACATTTCGTCATCATGTCGACGGCGCTCCACTGGTCCTTCCGCAGCTCATACGTCTAAGCGTCCTGTCGTGGTATGCAGCGGACGTCGCTGAGGATGGAGGTGATGGCCCATAGTTGCTCATTCAGGCGGACAAACATGTCGTAGGTGGAGTTCCACCTTGTCTTTACGGACTGAACCAGCTTGTGCTGCGGCAAGTTGTGGTGGATCTGCCTGGCAGTTAGTGATTTGCTGGCGATCACGGAGTGCTTGAAATGCCCTACCAGGCGGGAACATGCACCACTTAAAGTTTTTAAGGTGTTCGATGAGGCCAATCCTGCGTTAACACACAGTTGCAGGGTATGTGCGGCACATATGCTTCGACGACGCTGCAAATGTATCTTACTTTTCGTGCGTTATCGTGCACGTCCGCCGTTATTTTGTCATGTATCTCCCACTCTTCACATATGCGAGAAGTTGCGACTTCAATGCCTCCGCAGTGTGGCGCTGAGGCATTCGTGTGGCAGCGGCATCTTCTTCAAGATCGTCAACTTCCAGACTGGCAACGAGCAAAGTTTCTAGCACGAAGGAGCTCTTCTTCCAGTTCTCATTGATCACGAGACCGGTTACTGTCATGTAGCCCTCCTGACCTAAGCTTGTCCTGCAATCTGTGGTGAGAGCCAAAGATTCCCCTCTCCGTAACCCTGCTTTAACGTCCTCCTTCATTGTTTCAAACTTCATCACTAACGTACCCATGATCGTGAAGTTGGGTTCGACATGGTTGAACAATCTGCAGAAATCATCTCCTTCCACGAAACTAACTGGGATGCCGTCCACCGCAATCATTTCAGCGATAAGAGACGACAGACGTTGTCTGCGACTTTGATCGCAGCCTCTTGCAAATTCTGTCATCCTTGGTTGATGTCGATCGTCATCTTTGTTGAGGCTCCCGGGATGACGGCTCTTGATGTGGTTCGACATGCTCCCTGTCGAACCGCCCTTGTAGGACAGCATGCTATCACAAAGTTTACATCGTACTTTGTCGTTTCCCGCCTCTTCAAACACTTTACAACAGGGCTTGCCTTCTTCGCCACCTTCGGCATTTCGATGTATCTGATTGATAACAGTGAATTACGAGATCGTAGCAAAAATAATTACATTAAACACACCTCAAGCCAAACAGTTCGCAATTAGAAAAATATACACAACAGCAACAATAAACACTAATCGGCGTAATGACAAGGAGATGAATTAGCTTAGCGACGGAATATAATTATCAAGAGTTCAAGATGATTGAGCAATACGGAATCCAATGCGAAAGTGATGTAAATCAGTGGTTTTGTTAATTGGGAGTCTATCAAAGCACTTTTATCAGAAAATCGCATCATTCCATGGTGAAAAACACCACCAAGAAGAAAACATAATGGCTCTGAGCTAATCCGTAATCAGTTTATTTACTTTGGTACAACCACCAGCGCTTCGAAAAACAAAAGGATGGCATGGCTCTATTGGATACTGCCCTAATAATGATTCCAGTGTTTCTATCAACTGCTATGTATTCACACTGTTTTGACCACCCATCCTAAATATTTTGGGGGTGAAATGAGTTAATAATAATAATATTTACTTTGAGTTTCAGGCTTAAAAGAATGAAAAAATAGGACTCCTGTAAAATTTGTTAGTTTAATAACTTAAACAAAACCTGGAAATGAATTGGCGCCAATGTACTGATCGGCATTGATCCTGATAATTAAAATTATTAATTGGGACAAAACCAAAACAAGATTCACGTGACACTAATAAACTGCAATTAAAAAGAGTGTTAAACGAAACGTGGAAATGAATTGGCGTCAGCACGCCCATCCAAATAATTTAAATTACTCAGGAGTCAGGACAAAACAAAAATGAGACTCATGCAACACTAACAAATTGTATCTCGAAATGGAAACGGGGAAATGAATTGGCGTAAATTCAGTGCCGATGTGAATATAAACAAATATAAGGACAATAACAAAAATAACACGCCTTGAAAAAAAATTGAAAAAATAACGGTTAAACGGAGCGAGATATGCTAAACGGTTCTGATGAATGCGGTTGTTTGACTCGGGCTTAGTGTGAATCGTTAAAAGGTTTCGTAGTCGAGTAGTTCAAGCACTGCAAAGGTCGTAGGTTCGATCCCCGACACAGAACTAATGTCATTTGGCAAGGCATTGATCTATTTTTGCCACACCATACCCAGGAGAGAAATAAGAACCGGCAGGGATGACGAAAGCCCTTGTGTTAGTAATTGTCATATGACCTTGCAATGACCGTGTGGTAGGAAAAATCCCCAGAAAGTGGAGTTGGTGCACATTGTGTATGAATGAGCCAGATGACTGGGGAAAGTGCTTAGAGACGTTATTTCATATTAAGCCCTATTATATTAATCCGGAGTATTATTTTTGTCATTATTATTATTATTGAGAAATGGTTTAGAAATAGGATGCAGAGCTCCCAGATGATTTTAAGGATCCTTAGTTTTCATACCGCATTTTATTTAAAATCTTTACCATTTAATTACAAAAAGTGGGCCTCATGCACATGTAAAGGACAAACTACATACCGGTATGCTAGATTTTGAATGCCATTTACATAGTTATTTATCATGTATTTATCTGGATAAGTCGTTTTGTCCTTGCTTGTGCAAATGTAGCTGTTACACAGATAACATATTGTGACATCTACCTCAAGACTGGTCAGTGTTACATGATTTAAATTTATTTGTTATACACTGTACTTGTTTTATACTATTTTTATACTGACTTTGACAAACAAATAAAGGAAACGTAGGAAATCACCAATCAACTTATCTTCGTTTCATTTTATTTTTGTGATGTCAATACAATTTACTTGAAAGTCAAAATAAAATGGGAAGTCTCAGACTTGCTGGAAGGCCTAAACAAAAAAGAAGTTGTACTGCGACTACTGCCCTTTAGGTGCCAAAACATGGGTCGGTCCGTCGGAAATCTTTTTCTTTTCTTAACCTTTTTTTTCTCCCTCTTTGGGCTGATATTGCTCAGTTTTGAATGCTTAAATATTTTTTCTCTCTAAAAAACGGTAAAAAAAAAACTCCATTAAAAAGCCGACCATAGATTTCAAGATTTTGGGGTCGGTCGCAAAGGGCAGTACATCTTTTTGTGTTAGGCCTAATTGATAGATGGCAAGATAATGACAATTTTAAGCTCCCTCAAATGTCAAAATTAACTCCTGCTTTGCATTGTACATGTATTGGTTTTTCCAGTCTGATTTTCAGGCAGTGGATTGAAGCAAACAAAATGGTAATTTAGAATTACTCATAGAAGAGATGAACATTATCATCGCGACTCTTGCCATTACTACACCTTGTCTTAATCACGGCAGAAAAATTCTTTCAGTTAAATATGTATTTGACACACTAACTCTCTGTTACATATTTCTCAACTTCTATTTGCTCATTTGCTAATGAACTTGGCATTAATGCAAGGCAAACCTTCATGATACATACACCAGTAAGCAAATTAAAGAAAAACAGAAATATGACAATGCGAGATTTCAAATGATTTGATTGCTTCAGTTTGCAGTCTCCATTAGACTCTGCCTTTCTTGATTGTCTGTAAAGGCATCGTTTAACAATGTTAAATCTGAGATGGACGGCCCTACATGTTATCAGTGTCTGTGATATGGTGTAATAATGAAGCCCTAACAAAATCGCGCTTCAAAATGATCAAGAAGTGCCTCAAAAAAAGTAAAAATCTTTGAGTGACCGGTATTACCATACAGTACTTGTTTTCCCCAATAGACTGTAGTGTTAGGAGAACCGTTAGGAAAACGCAAATTTGGTTTCGATTTCCAATCATAAATATCTTGATAATCAGACAGGCGATCAGCTTGTAGAAGTCATTGGGTTCCTGACTGACCTAAAGGTTTATAATTATCATTGCAACATGAGCTAAATCCAGGATTTTGTTTCAGAATCTGAGACAAAGTTACCGGATCCCTTTAAGAGGCAGACCTGCTATTTCCTGGTTAAAAGATGTCTAGGTATGGACAGGGGAGAAAGCTGTCGGGCAACAGCAGCACAGCTAGAGCCACCTGACTGAAAGAAGAAGACCTTCACGGAAGGTGTCTGTCTATTTTAGGCTCAATGGTGTCAAAATGACCTTCAGCTTCGACTTCATCTGTCTGAAGATCTCTTGAAGAAATGATCTCTTCATTGTCTTTCATCTCCAGGACACCTCCCAAGATAGATATCTGCTGATCTGAGGTTTGACCTTTCACCTTAACACTCTGAACTATGATGTAAATGTTTCTTTTGACTCTAAACTCCCTCCTTCTTGGTCATCAGTCAGAAGTCCTCTTGAAGAAATAATTACATCAGTATAAATGGAAGTAAAATCCTTCATCCATCTGCCATGAAGAATGAAACATGTGCCAGCACATCTAAAAAGAAATAAATGAAAAAAGCAATCGAGTGATTTGAGTCAAAGACAAACGGTTTGCATAAGATACAAATTTCTAACAAGATGAACTATTTGAAGTTTGGAAGTTAAAAAAAGTATTTGTTTTATAAAGATAGTGAATGAAACCTGCATTGTAATCACTTAGCCAGCAATTTTGATACATTGACTTTACCACTTATCATTGTAGTTACCGGTACTGTATTTCAAATATTTTTGTATATATCACATCCAACTTACATTACTTAATTTTTCCTGTTACACTGTATCCCTTCACAAACACAAACATCATTAATCAAAGAGCTGTTATGCCCCTTTGAAAGTCTTTCCATTTCCATATACCCACACATCAAAAAGAATCTTTCAACTCCAGTGTAGCTTAAAGATAAAGACCAGTTATGGTCATGCGATTGCATTGTGAAAGAAACGTTGTGGAATCGATCAGAAAAGGTTGATCATCTAGCATATAAAGTATTGGTGTGTACTGCAAGGTTTGGAATCATCGAAATGATAAGAAATTTGGCCCAGTCTTTGTTAAGTTACAAGCAACTGTTCACAGAAAGATGTATATGGGACTACGCACACGTGCGCGACACGTGCGTTTATCTCTCACACACCAATAGATAAACTAGTTTACCAAATATATCAATTAGTAGGCGGTTTCCCGGCAAATTTTTTATCATCATGTATTAGTCAAAACATATTCTTTCACATGATTGGTAATAAGAGCTTCCATTTCATTTTTTGAAATTGGGGCGTTTCCAATACTGGTCTTTACCTTTAAACATTGTCCTTTACTTTAGTCAAGGAATAACCCCTTGCTCTAGTAGAGCAAAATGTTAACTCACTTTCAAGAGATTCCTCTGTCTCCCTGTTGCCTCTCTTCCATTTTGTAGATAGACTCTGCATGAGCTCCTCATTGTTGTAGTCAACACTTGCCAGGACCTGTCTTTGGTTTTCACATCTGGTCAGCTATATTTCAAGGAAAATAATGTTTTCTAGTCTACAAAAAATAATACTTTTTTGAATTCCTAAAAATCAAACAACTTTTTTTCCCCCAAGAAATATTCAGCTCTCAACTCCCTAAAAATCTGGAAATTTCATGTACATGTACCTAATGTACATGCTTGTATAAAGCTTTTTCTGTCAATGACTGGAACCTGGGTTACAGTAAAACCAAGAGTAAGAGTTTTAGAAGTAGAGCTTTGCAAACAAAAGTACATGTGTACATGGAGAATTCTATATGTGCTGTACTCTGTTCAAGAGAGGAGGATATAACATAAGAAAAAGAGGATCATGGGGGACCAACAGGCACTGATTGGGGAAGTTTTCTATATAGAGGGACATAGGCGCCGGAAGTGGGGTGGCAGGGGGGGCAGTTGCCCCCCCCCCCCCCCAATCAAAAAAGTGGGGGGGCAAAACGCATTTTTGCCCCCCCCCCAAAAAAAAAACGCCCCCCCCCCCCTCCGAAAAAAGTAAAGATGGTTGTTTTTTTAACCCAAAAGTACATAACAATAATAAAAACCAGAATTAAATCACATATAAAATTCCATTCAAAGAAAAGGAAAGTTAACAGGAATTCAATTTCCTAAAAATTGCGCATGCCACCTATATTTATCAATGGAGGTTTTTATAATAGCGATACGCGCATATCGTGGATTGGAAAGCTTGTCTGTTTTTTGTTATAGGGGTGAGAAGACATGAGCCCCTGAACGCTGGCGTACTGATGGGGGGGGGGGTATTTCTTATTCGATACCAGTGCTTTACAAATGTTGCTGAAATGACATGAATTTCCAGTATTTTTTCTCAATTTTTTTGTAAGTCATACCTTTTTATGCGTTTGTTCGAAAATTAGAAATTCCCAATTTACAGTCGGGCGAAAAATATGCTTATTTAGAAGCCTTTATGTCATGGTCTGCAAAACCGCTGGGCTCGGGGGCTCGAGCCCTCTCACTTTTTGAAAAAGTATGTTACAGAGAAAAAGAAAGAAAGAGAGAGAGAAAAATTAAGTGACCTGCCAATGTCACAAATGAGGTATCAAAATATGCTCATCTGACCGTAATTAAAACTTGAAACCCCAGAGCTTACGGGGGCTCCGCCCCCGGACTCCACCAAAGGCCCTAAGGCAGTCCCCTGGATGCTCATCTGACCGTAATTAAATACCTAAAACCCCTAAGCTTCCGGAGGCTCTGCCCCCTGGAACCCTCCAAGGGCCTAAGGTGGGCCCCTGGATGCTCATCTGACCGTAATTAAATACCTAAAATCCCTGAGCTTCCGGGGGCTCTGCCCCCTGGACCCCACCAAGGGCCTTAAGGCGGGTCCCTGGATGCTCATCTGACCGTAATTAAATACCTAAAATCCCTGAGCTTACGGGGGCTATGCCCCCTGGACCCCACCAAGGGCCCTAAGGCGGGCCCCTGGATGCTCATCTGACTGTAATTAAATACCTAAAACCCCCAAGCTTCCGGAGGCTCTGCCCCCTGGACCCCGCCAAGGGCCAAAGGTGGGCCCCTGGATGCTCATCTGACCGTAATTAAATACCTAAAATCCCTGAGCTTCCGGGGACTCTGCCCCCTGGACCCCACCAAGGGCCTTAAGGCGGGTCCCTGGATGCTCATCTGACCGTCATTAAATACCTAAAATCCCTGAGCTTACGGGGGCTCTGCCCCCTGGACCCCACCAAGGGCCCTAAGGCGGGCCCCTGGATGCTCATCTGATCGTAATAAAATACCTAAAAGCCCTGAGCGTCCGAGTGCTCTGCCCCCTGGACCCCACCAAGGGCCCTAAGGTGGGCCCCTGGATGCCAATCTGACCGTAATTAAATACCTAAAACCCCTGAGCTTCCGGGGGCTGTGCCCCCTGGACCCCACCAAGGGCCCTAAGACGGGCCCCTGGATGCTCATCTGACCGTAGTTAAATATAAAAACCTCTGAGCTTCCGGGGGCTCTGCCCCCTGGACCCCACCAAGGGCCCTAAGGCGGGCCCCTGGATGCTCATCTGATCGTAATTAAATACCTAAAAGCCCTGAGCGTCCGGGTGCTTTGCCCCCTGGACCCCACCAAGGGCCCTAAGGCGGGCCTCTGGATGCCAATCTGACCGTAATTAAATACCTAAAACCCCTGAGCTTCTGGGGGCTGTGCCCCCTGGACCCCAACAAGGGCCCTAAGGCGGGCCCCTGGATGCTCATCTGACCGTAGTTAAATATAAAAACCTCTGAGCTTCCGGGGGCTCTGCCCCCTGGACCACATCAGTGGCCTTAAAGAGGGACCCTGGATGCTCATCTAACCGTAATTAAATACCTAAAACCTCTGAGCTTCCAGGGGCTCTGCCCCCTGGATCACATCAATGGCCTTAAAGAGGGACCCTGGATGCTCATCTAACCGTAATTAAATACCTAAAACCTCTGAGCTTCCAGGGGCTCTGCCCCCTGGACCACATCAGTGGCCTTAAAGAGGGACCCTGGATGCTCATCTAACCGTAATTAAATACCTAAAACCTCTGAGCTTCCAGGGGCTCTGCCCCCTGGATCACATCAATGGCCTTAAAGAGGGACCCTGGATGCTCATCTAACCGTAATTGAATACCTAAAACCCCTGAGCTTTCGGGGGCTCTGCTCCTTGGACTCTCCGCCAATTAGTGACCTGCCAGCGTCACAAATAAGGTATCTAAATATGCTTATCTGACCGTAATTTAAAGCCAAAAAAACGTGAGCTTCCGGGGGCTCAGCCCCTTGACCCCCTGCCGAGGCTCAGGCCCTGGACCCCAAGCCAATTTACGCTCTACCTGATCGTTAATACTCCACTTTGAAAAACGTTCCGCAGGACCTGCATGTAACGTGTAAGAGTGGTGGTAATGCAGATTTTTCTTCTGCCCCCCCCCCCCTTCCAAACTTTTTTGCTCATTACATCACTGCCCCTGGAAGGTGAGCCCCCTGGAATGTTTGCCACCCCAATCCCAAACTGCTTCCGGCGCGCCTGTAGAGGGAGCAAGTAGCTACAACTAGGAGTGGGGCTTTAATGTTGGAAAGGATATGGAAAAGGAATAAAAACATATTGGAAAAGGATATGGGGGATTTGCAAATTGCAAGATGTGAACAGAAACTGTAGTATTATGCACTTTACACTAGCTTGAAAGCATACAAGACAAGTACAAGTCATATGATTTGACAGGGGCAGGGCTGGGAATACCTTTTCAAAAGTTATGTATTCTAGTAATATTTGTTCAGGCATTGCAAGTACCAAAGTCGCTGTTGACCATTTAAAGCCCAAGTCCACTCCAAAAATACATACTTTCAATAGAACCAGAAAAATCATACAAACCAATCAAAAAAAGTTTGAGCAAAATCGGATAACTAATAAGAAAGCTACAAATTTTTAATGACATGAAAAACTTTGAAAATCACTACACAAATTGGCAACTCACTCATAAGTCTGTGACGTATGGTCCTCACTATCCACTAATTATTTTCTGTATATTGATAATATAAATTTCCTATTTTCACCCTAAGAATCTTATTTCTTCACACCAGCATCCAAGTTTGATTGTTAGTAATATGTGTTTGTATGGATGCACAAATCAAGAGTAATTTTTGTCCAGTTACATCATGAAAAAATTGAATTTTGATAAACTATTTATATAAAAATCAATTATTATGAAATACAATATTAAAAAAATAGTATCAATTCTTCAAAATTCATAAAAGTTTGTGGGAAATGTCATGCATGCAATATGATACGAATCATATAACCTGGACAAAGGCATGGGAAAATGAAGTTTTGGGGGAAAATGAAGTTTTGGGGGATAAAAAGGGAAATTAATGGAATTAAACTATGTAAAGCAATTGATAAGTTGTGAGGACATGACGTCACAAACTGATAACCATCTTGGCAATTTGTGTTGTGATTCTCATTGTTCCATAGTTTTACCTACTTTTTCAAAAATTCATAACTTTCTTATTAGTTATCCGATTTTGATCAAACTTTTTTTGATTGGTTTGTCTGATTTTTCTGCTTTTATCGAAAGTAAGTTTTTTTTCTTCGAGTGGACTTGTCCTTTAACCATTTAAGATGATGCGGACTCTCAACTAACCTGACAATTGATAATGGAACAAGAAAAGTGTCAAAATTGCTTATTTCCTCTCACTCCTTTAAAAGAGAAAGGTTGCATAATTCACATTCCAGTTTGCAGCCACTATATATCCCTTGCCAGTCATCGTGTATAACAGAGAGTGCCTGAAGGGTAAGACTATGTCGACTGTATTATTTATAGATACATGTACATGTATATACAGCCAGAGACTGACACAGATAGGCTCAGCTCAAGACTATACCCTATATGGAATGGTGTTATAATACATGTAAGTGGCGAAAGAGAATCTGTGCCAGCAGACTGCATTTGTTGCAATGACGACCTTCGTCATTGCCTTGTTTTCGTTCACATTCTGCCCCATTAATATTCTCCTTTTCCTCCTTTTCCTCCTTATCCTTATCGTCAGGAAATCGCATTCGTTTTGCACGTAGTGTTTGTGATTCCTAGTTAGGTGCTTTCCTCATGTCCTTTTCCTTTCAAATTTCATAGGCATAGTCTCTAACATCTCATCAAGGTCACTACATTCTTCGATTTTGGAAATCACTCATGCATGACCGTCCAGGCGCCATTTTGTCCGTTTCTGGTCCATTTTAAGGCCTTTATATCTTCCTTCCTATCTCCACTATCCTTCATCCTACAAACTTCTAACAAATTCCTCTAGATAGTCTGAGAGATGTTCTTTCATCTGCGACATATGACTTGACCTTCAAAATGCCATCTTCATACTCGAAATTCAAATCTAAAACCGACTCCGTCAAAAATCTCTCAAGTTCTTGAAAAATGGACCCCTAAATAATCTAAAACTGCCATAACTTTCTCATATAAATTCCGTTTTGTATTTAAATCTCACAGTATCTTTATCTCATAATTGCACATAGCCATGCCAAATTTCACGCTCCAATGGCTTTGCACAACATAAATAGCGCCCTCTAAAGTTCTGGGAATTGGCTTTCTCTCTGTGGCCGTATCTCCATAATGGCTTGGCAAACCCGTACCCTTTTTTGGATTTAGATACTTGAAGATATGCCCTTTCCAGCCATATACAAAATTATATACCCTATCACTGACCAAATTTGAGAAAATTGCCCTCCAAATTCGCCATTTTCACGAAAATTCCGAAATAACTTCAACTTGCTCTAAAATGGCGATCTTTAAACCTAACTCGATGAAACTTGGCAGACACATGTATCCATATACGTGTCAACTGTCTGCCAAGTTTGGTAAATTTTAATAACGTCAGCGCAAAGTTATCGCCAAAAATGATGAATTTGCTATGCATTACGTAATAGCGCCTTTAATGCGTGCAGTACATTGCGTGCAGATGACAATAGTGTCAAACTGACCGCAATGAAGTGCCCTTTCGAATGATACCAAGTATGGTATATGTTTACACAGAAAATTGTGAGTAAATCGCATTTGAACAAGGGTCACTATACGAATTCCGCCCGATTATAACACTTATCGGCCATGACGTCAATTTTTTCAGACTACTTTTCGCCCCCTAAACATCCTTTTTTTCCTTGAAAATTTGCAATGACATTCCGAGATGCAATACGCAGGGCACCTCGTGGCCGGATTTTTGAAATTGGTCAAGGGGGCCATTTAAGACGCCATTTTGTCCTTTAAATCTATTTTACATCACATGTTTCGATAGGATTATCATATAAAAAAAGAGAGTAGTTTACAATAACGACCATGAAATTCTCTTTCCAATGATACCATATACGGCCCATAAAGAGACATAAAGAGAGAGAGAAAAAACAATTTAACTCCGGTCATAATACAGATCCTGTACGTTTTCCGCCCATGCATTACACGCATTGTCTATGGGGGCAAATCGGGTTCACGCTTTTGACCCCTAGAACGATCTTGATTGCAATGACGAACATGCAACTAATCCCATTTGTTTTTGCACGTAGTGCTTGCGAGCCCTTTCTAGGTTCTTTCCCCTATCCCAATTTCTTTCAAACATCGTAGGCATAGTCACTACCATCCCATCAAGTTCACTGTTGAGGCCTTTCTTTCGCCCTCCAATATCACAGAAGCTACAGACTTCGTACGAATTGCTCTGGATAGTCCGAGAGAAGCTCTTTCGTTTGACACGTAGAAACATGGCGTCATTGCACGCACATCGTTGTGACACGATTGCATTTCTAGTATTTATATTCTTGTTATTGCTAACATTTGTACTTGGCTAAGGATACAAGAAATTGAACAGGGAATCTACATCCTGAAGCCACTCCAGCATATCAGCTACCGAAGGCCATGTGGCTGTTCCTTCTGTGATCTTGTCCAAAGGAAGATGTTCAGCATTCTTCTTGTAGACAGTCATACTATTGACATACTGCTGATGCACTTTGGAAAGTATGGCCTGAAGTTCATCACTAAATGGTCATGCAAAAACAGGAGGAGAGGAATTAATGCTGCATGCAGGTATATATATATGATAAGGATCTAGAGTTTTGTAAACTTCTATGAATACAAATCATAGGCATAAAATTAGTTGGTAAAACCAAATTTGACCTACTCTATTACAATCATTTATACATATTAAACTCTCATAATCAATAGTCTCATTCTGTAAGTCAATGTTCTTAAATATCTCTCCTTCAATCCTGTGCATCCAAATAATCATGTAATTGTAAATGAACCTTTCTAGTCTTTAAAATGATGAATAAAATACAATTAACATGATTAATCATACAAGTTACAACAACAACTCTGTCTGGTCATCTCCATGTTTATATTTTAGTCTACCCTAGTACCTCACTACCCTTATATTACCTTGGCCTTGGTTGTAATAAAAGCTCAAAAATGAGAGACACAAATTATTGAAAGTGTCAATATCCGACTAAAAAATAGGAAAGTTGTGATTCTTTTAACATGTTTAAGTTGACATCACACCTGTCCAGTGAAACAGAAATTCAGTTGGGTATGCCTATTATAATTAAGTCACAAACTAAAAACTTAAAAACTTACATGTTAATTTGAAGTTTTTCTATCAGAAGCTCCATTTCCTGGATCAGTTTGTATTGAATCCTCTCATGAATATCTGGAAAACGTTTTACCAACATGAAATCTGGTGATTGGGACCGAACACAGCGCAAGATGCAGTGGTATTGTTCTGCTACATTTTGCAGTGAATTTAGGGAAGACAGAGCTGTACTGCAAGTATTTTTCCAGACACTTTTGATTGTTTCAATATTTTTGAAAGATTTCCGAAGCTGTTTGTGCATCAAATCAGATATTTTCGAAGAGTTCGCCATGCCATGTGTGGTACTTTGTATCAATGATTGCGTAATCTAGCTAGCACTGCACTAGAATCCCTCTGATCAAGTCGGCTCAACACTCGTGCCGATGAAACCTCGTTCAATTTTCATTTGATCTCAGGAGAAGCAAAATGTCCGGTGCAGCTAGAAAAATACTGATAGGTCAGGTAGTAGGAACTAAAATGATACGGACCGCAAAAGTTCGGGTGAATAGGTTGCATCTGGACCCATTTGTTACCCAGGTAAGTACCGCTATTTGCCTGCTAAATTTATGTGGACTACTAATACTTGTAATAGGAGTCCTCGCTCATATCTCCCCGAGAGTTCCGGCGGCATGGAGACTTATATTACCGCTCATCCAACTCGGCACGCGCGCGTTCTCGCAGCTCAGATCAGTAGAAGTTACAAATAGTGAATTACATGCATATTATTTAAACAGCTATACACATGATACAGTGTAGTTCTGAAATTGATTATTAGGGACTTTTAGATTTGCAAATCAACATAGTGATAGTGGACTGCTACACAGTACATGTACTGATGTAGCAAATCTAAAGTCCCTTTTAAACCTCGACTCACGACTATGACATGTCAACTGCACTCATTATATTGTCATTATCATTACTATACTAGGAATCAGTAGTCAGACGTCAATTAATAGTTATAATCTTCCAAGTTCCAGTAAATTATAGTTTGGGTAATTCACTAATTCTACAGATTCTGGCCAGATTAGTAAAGACTTCAAAACATTTTAAATAGACTAAAATGTCACAAAAAGGATACTAAAAACAGGGCTGTCAACCCTCCCGCCACCACGCTCATTCTCCCGCCACCCCAAAAGCTTGTAGCGAGAGACTCCCGCAAACCACGCCTTTCTCTCGCTCTCCCGCCAACTATGTAGAATCTCCCGGTTTATGAAAAAACCTCCCGCCAAACCAAACAAAAATGTGCTCTCTTACCCCCCCCCCCCCCCCCCGCTTATTCAGCGGCTGGCTGAGTCGTTGCGAAATGTTTCCGCTTATAAATTCAGCAGCTGGCTGGATTTGGCACTTAATATTTTCTCCCTCTCCCTCCTGCTAAAAAGGATACTTAAAATTATCATAAATACCTTGTTGATGCAGAAAGTCAAAGGTCAACATAATTTGAAGCTCATTTGGTTGAATTGTAGGCCTCTTTTCAGAACAATGCAATAATTTTTTCTTCTCCTTCTGTTCTGAGTTTATTTTCTTTTGTGTCGATCATTTTTTTTCTGTGATGTCTCATGAAATTATATTTATGAAGTTGACTATCAATTTTTTTTTTTTTTTACAAATCAATTTGTGAATATGAATCATCTTATAATTTAAGAATTTACCCAACCCCACCCCTTCTCCCTGTCTCTTTCTCAGTTTTTTCCCAAGCGATCAACTGTGTTTGCTCATGACCCTGAGGAAGCTGCTAAACTTGGGGACGTTGTTCTTGTGAAGGAGTTGCCCATCAAGAAATCCACCCACGTCACATACCAGATGGAACGGATCATCTACAGTCTGGGAAATGTGACCGATCCCATCACAGGCAAGAAATGTGACTGCTACTCGTACTGGGACGATGATAAGAGCACTGAGGATGCGGTTTCCGCTCCTGTTAGCGCAGATAGAGATGGTATGGAAGGAGAGATCTCAAGGACGATTGGAGAGGAGAGAGAACTGAAAAGTGAAGGCACACCTGTATGATCACCTTGGATATATTATGTAGAGTGTGATAAACTGAAGTACATGTACAGACAGATGTGTATTAGAGACAACGGACATCTTTCAGCAAATACATGTAGAAGGCTCATGTAGAGATGAGAGAGGACGATGGATTTTGAATTACAATTGTGTTTGACAAGGATTGAACAGATTCCAGTACCTTGTGGGCTCAGAAGGAAACAAGGTCATATATGATTGTGAACCTTTGTTATTGTTTTGGTGCAGGATAGTGCTAAATAAAAGATCACAATTAGTTTCATGAAAAACAAAAATGGGCCAAGAAATGAAAGTGTGTCATCTGTGATTCATTGTTTTAGAGCGAACTACATTGTAAGTAAATAAGCTGAAGTTTAAGGATAACATGAGTTTCAATCAGGATAAAGCAAAATAAGGCCATTTTTTGTAATATATTCAAATTTAATGCATATATTTCTGTGTTATTCACCTGTTATTGTATTTCAAATTGTCAATAGTAAGAATGCAAATTGCCCACATATAACCTGTTGTTAGGTATAGCAATCGATCATGTTTGTCCATCTTAGCAACAGCTTATGTATGCAATTTGTATTCTGACTTATCTGATAGATATGTATGGATTATCAAAGATGTGAACATCTACATTTATCATGTATTGGACCTGAAGTCTGCCTAATAAATGATCATCAATGATGTATCAAACAATTTGAATCATCCTCTCTTTTTTTTCCCCGAGTCTATGCCTATATAAGGGAAGAAAGTATCCCTCTGTAAACTTTGTTCTATTATTACCAACTTACAATGACTGCAATCAATCGTATATCATATTTCCCATTTTTATATCTCATTGATTATCACTCAGAATTGTTATATTAAACTTAGAGGGGAAGTCCACCCTGATATTAGTTTTTTTTTTATAAAAGCAGAAAATTCCAAAAACAAGTTAGTTAAAGTTTGAGCAATATCCAATTGAAAATAATAAAGTTATGAATTTTTGAAGTTGTCATTAGTGAAACAAAGATTGACAACGCTGTGATGTAACTTGCAAGCTCCTTACCAATTTGCTCTGTACAGAAAATATAAACTTTTATTTTCTTAGATATTGATTACAGGATAGATTAGTGCCATACAGGGGTTGATAAAAACATTATGATTGTATTTAAGGTGAATGTATGATTGAACATTTTCTTACGGGAGAATATAGATTTTGTTTTGTTTTGTACTGGGCAAATGGGAGGAGACATCGCAAGATGCATCACAGGGTTAAATTTTATTTTGAATCAGTTATTGCTCAAACTTTCACTAACCCGTTTCTGCCTCTATTTAAACCAACTTGATATCAGGGTGGACTTCCCCTTTAACCTTAAGCATATTGGACGGCATCTTCCCTCTTAAATACAGTACATCCCATCCCAGTAGACCGGTGGCCTACGAGATGTCGGTCTCGTTAGCCATTGGTCTTGTGGGCTATAGCCTCTTGAATTTACAAGTTCAGTGTATTTGTATTCGTATCTAAATTGCACTGTCGTAGATATTTCATGTATCAATTTCTTTGTGCATTAGTTGACATCTCTACACAATCTTGCTAGCTCCAAGTGTACCGGTATGTAAGTGGGGGGGGGGGGGGAGGGGGGGTGTCTTCCACCTCAAAAAGTTAAAGGACAAGTCCACTCGAAAAATAACTCACTTTCAATATGATACAAATCATATTGCGTCACAAAATCTTTTATGAACTATGAAGAATTTATACTATTTTCTGAATATTGGATATTCATAATTATTGATTTTTATATAAATAGTTTATCAAAATTCAAATTTTTCATGATTTAACTGGAAAAAATTACTCTATATTAGTACATCCACTCAAAAACATATTACTATTAATCTAACTTGGATGCTGGTGTGAAGAAATAAGATTCTTAAGGAGAAAATAGGAAATTTATATCATCAATATAAAGAAAATAATTAGTGGATAGTGAGGACATGACGTCACAGACTCATGAGTGAGTTGCCAATTTGTCTAGTGATTTTCAAAGTTTTTAATGTCATTAAAAATTCATAACTTTCTTATTAGTTATCCGATTTTGCTCCTACTTTTTTTGATTGGTCTGATTTTTCTGCTTCTATTGAAACTTAAGTTATTTTTGGAGTGGACTTGGGCTTTAAGTCTGCATTTTGTATCGTTAACATTACCTTTAGTACACACACATGTACAATTTGTATGAAGACTGAACATCAGCATTTCTTTTCACAACTCTCCACAGTAATGAACTCACAAGGCCAGGAGTAGAGAAGTAACATCTTTATTCCATGAAATTTGTACATATCACTATACAATTTGATGTAACTGATAAAGTTCATAGCAACCACAAGCAGCATGCAACATCTGATTGTGCATAATTTCACTTGACTATTAAAGTACCGTGAGACACGAAAACATACATCATCCTATTCAGATTCTTATAGGAACGACTGTTGAAATCCATGTTCTTGTGGTGAATACGCTATGCTTAAATATAAACTACAGAAGAAATTGCTACACATTTGATTGCAAGTACAAGTGGACCAATATTAATTTTTAAAGTATTATTCTACCAGAAGAAGTTATAGCTATTACAAGCAATGTATGTTTTAGACTTCACTGGTGTAGCCTTTTTTTAGTAAATGTAATTAATTCCCCATTTTGTAATTTTTGAGCTATTCAGGCGATCGAGGCTTTATGTGCACAATAAATCATACAATTAATAGCAATAAACCAATAAATTGTAGTCCTTAGAAGATATATTCAGTTATTTGTTTAAAGAAAATGTTAAATATCAGTGAAAACTTAATATTTATTCTTTCAGTGCCACACTTTATCTTGTATTAAAGCATTGTAAGCTTTGTAACATAGCCAGCTCCATTGGTCAATCCTAATTTGATTAGTTGCAACATTAGTATCCCACTGGCAATATGAAGTGTAACGTCTGCAACATGACAAATCTGAATTGGTTTTCTTTTTAAGTTTGATGGTACACTGTGACACACGTTATTCAACTGTCATGATGCCTGTATCTTTGCTAGTTGCATATTGCTTTGAAATGTTTCACAACCTGCACACAACGTAATTAACCCTGTAAAAGCACACATTTTATTTTATTTTTCTTCACTTTTGCTCATGGAAATCCAAAACTTGATTGTTTCTTCTTTTTCTTTTCTTTTTCCAATCATCAAACAGCTATACATGTATTTCATTTTGTTTTCACATTTATGTTACAAACGAAATCATATGCTGCTCTGTAGTACTAAAAATATAATAAAAATCTAATCATCTGTACACTTCATTCTATTTATCAGCATTTAATTTTGCTATGGTAACAAAAATACTTCACTGTGGTTATCACAAAACATTGAAAAGATTTTTAATAATATTCGGTACTGATCCTTCATAACTTTCATCTATACAAATAGAATTTCAATATATACATACTTTAGTCTCTAACAAAATGCAAAATAAAAAACGCCAGGAACTAAAAATGACAACTACCATGCCACGATCCTGACACTGTTTTTGGTTTTCTTGTAAATACGAAAAAATAATTGCATGACTCATTCTTTGCTTTTGTTTTGAAAGAAATCTGCAAAATCTATAAAAAAAAAAGGTTGATTTCATCATGCTCAACTTGTATAAAAGTAACATTATCGCATTTTATACACTCTACACTTTTATTTAAGAATGTTATGCTGCAGTCACAAAATGGTCGCATGCTGTATTTCACAAGGCAAACATATTTTGGTATACTGTAAAACCCCAAATACACCACCAAGAGTGAAGACCAACATCAGTCTACCGAAAACAGATCGAACATAACATTGCATTACCCAAAATTGTAACAAATAGGTCAGTTTAAAGAGTTGGTTTGGCGGTTTGAATGAGGTATTTAGTAAACTTGTTGATGACTGAATCTACTTAGTATAATGTATAAATTCTTGATTTGATTTAATACAAAATAATAGAATGTAAACATTGTTTGCAGTCTGGTCGCAACTCTTGGGCAACTGCTCCTTTTGCAGAATAGGACTACAAAACAACCGAAATCTTGCACTAAAAATTAACAACACCAACCAACCATTTGCAGTAAGAAACTTGTGTGAAAAGCAAAAAATAGTGCTGGATTCAATTATTTTCCAGCATGAAACTTTTGCAAATCATGACCATTCCCAGAATTCACAAAAAAATGTCTTGCTTATGAAAATTTTGGTTAAACATACCGGTATACATCCCCTATCGGAAGTGAAAACTGAAATACATGTAGATGGATCAACAGAAATCTTATAGGCCATAGTTTGATATAATATCAATTATATGCTATTTTAGAGTCTATCAGAGGAGTAACAGTTTTTGAAAATTGTCAACCTAGAAAACTAGTACGGTATGCATATTCACAATGACTTTGCATTAATTACATGTAAACACCGCTCACTGCCTCAGGTATATAGGCAAGCCAATCGGTTCCGCATAATCGTCTCCGTAAAATTTTACCCTTGTTTTTAATGAGGTTTTAATTTGCTTTTGCGCAATACTGAAAGAGAAAATATTTCATATTCCTTTATATGTGTATTCTACATTCATTCAGCTTTCAATTGATATACAGTTTTATTTTCATTGGATAGCCATAGGGTCTTAAAAATGGCTATTTAACTCCAATTGCCTATTGAACATGTCTACACCACATAATCCTTCTATAATTCCCTTCATTTTATAGTAATTTTTGGAAAAGATGCACATTTGCGAGTACATGTATTCCTTTCAATGAATACCAAATTGAGCAAGAAGTTTTCATAGTTGAGGGTCACTATCTTCCCAGGTTTTCATTTACACAGAAACTTTGCTTATACCTAAATACTAATCAATTTTGCACTTCAAAAACGAAGCCCTAATAATTGGGCCAAATATCCTTGCATGCATTTAGTGCACACACAAGCTAAAGCTTTATACATGTGTACACATTAACAAAATATAATGGCAAGGTTTCATCTCTTCTTTTACATACATCGTAGTAATTTCTGATTTGGAAGTATGCATTCTTATTCGTGATGGAAATCAGAAAATGATGAAAGAAAATGGGAAGAAAATAAAGAATTTTGAACTCGTGAAACGATTGCTACCCTCTATGGCGATGAAAAATGTGCACATCAAGAAATTTCAAATTTGTTTCCTGATTACAGATTGAGCATAGAAAAATGGCATTATTAATTGCTTGATTCATAGGCATAGAGAAACATAATTTTGGCAAAAACACATGCTTTTAGAATGAAATTATTTGATGTTCACAATTTCGCTCATTCTGGTATTGTGAGAGAGGAAGATCATGAAAAACAAAAAAAATTCAGACTAAATGTATAACATCTCATGCAATACACTACTCTGCTTTTAAAGTGAAACATACACTTACTCATAACTACCGGTAATATATTTGCAAGTTTTATACCATGTACACACACTTCTTGGTGTGCAATTAATTATTCAAGGCTCCATTAGATACATGTTTAAAAATTCATACACCAAAACATATGCAATAAACTTAAATCATGATATCTTCACATTAATGTTGAATTTCATAAGTTTGCACAAATAACAGTTAAAACACTCCAGAGCACTGCTCAGAAAGCATGAGAAACTATTGGTCCATATGTCAAAGTTGCCCGAAAATCCAACTTTTAACAGGTAGTCAGGTACCTCTTTTTTCTACTTCTTTGCCAAACAGTGAACAACATACATGTACATCTAGCTGTCTAGTTCATTATATATACAAATTGATAAATGTACAATTCACCCGTATTGAAACTTGCTAATTAATCCGGCATTACTGCTGGAAGATGTGGTAATTACAAATTGATGAGTCGCAATCGAATTTGAAAAATTTAAGTTCTATGTGCATTACTTCAATATCAACATGCAAATTATTATTGTCATAGTAAACATGGTGTTTTGCTGGATAAATGTGCAGGCAATTCGTTTACACAATGGAGTCGTAATAGTTAAAGATACACACTAATTGCTAGTATAAATGTAGCTCAGTAGTAACTATTTAATAGGAAAGGCTTGATTTAACATATAATTTGGAGTTAAACATCTTTTGGAATTTGTTTTTATAGTTACTTCAACACTTGAAAAAGAAAAAAAAGTGTAGCATGTATTTTCAAATCTAACATACAAGGCATGCAATTCAACTCAATTTATCAAATACATACATGTACAAGCTAAGGACGGACACAATTTTAGAAAATCAGGGCCACTATTTGTGCTGTGTACACCATTATTAACAGTACTACTGTAAATAGAATCAATATCATATCTTTAAAATAGATTGTAATTGGTAATGGATTCAGGCTGGAAAGGATCAACCCTCGTCCCACTTTCTGACACTCCTCTTATACATGAGTAAGTCATCAATGGAATTTGCCATCTTCTGTCCTTCCTCCTCGCTGAACCATTCTTCACCCTCGCTCAGCCCTGCACTTGAGCTACTGTCCTCTACGGGTCTCTGAAATGGGTCAAAATCATTCACGTCATCATCCTTGTCCTCCATCTCATCCCTCTTGCGCTTCCATCCTCTGGGGTTTTCCGCTGTCAGACTTTCTTCGCTGGAGGAGGAAGCTGGTCTGGTCACGCTGCCCAGACTGGTCGGGTTAGAACGAGCATCGTCCTCTGACTCACTGCTACTGCTGCTACTACTGCTCTCGCCACTACTACTACCAAACATATCCTCAACCTCCTTGCCCATACTGGCAAGGTCTTCCGATGAGAAGCTGTACATTGGATTGTAGTCCTCAGACATGCTCAACGGTCTGCTCTTTGTCCTTTGTCCTGGCATCCCTGTGGAGCCAGGATTTCCGTTGGTGCTGGCCTTGGCCTTGCCTTTTCCTTTCTTAGCTTTCTGGGATCCTGTGCTCTCTGTGTCACTGAAGCCCGGGGTGCTACTTCTGCTACCATGCTTGCTGACATCAGCAAGAATAAAGAGCCTCTCATCCACCCTCTCCCATCTTTCCCAACAGCACCACAGCCAATCTGGTTCAACAATGAAGATGCTTTTGCTTCGTCTGGCCGCGTGCACCTTTGACGTGCCAACCTTGGCAGCAACAAGATGGGTAGTAGCCCTTCCTTTGGCCTGTTCCTCTTTACTCTTTGTTACAATTTGAGGAGAGACCTTTGCACCTAGTGCAAGTGCCACTTTCCACACTCTGCTCTGTTCTGGAGGCATATTGGTGGGGAACACACTGCTAAAGACAATGTTGCATCCCTTCAGAACAGACATTCTCATTGCAGGAACAATGGATTTCAGGTCTGGAAGCTCCCGGGGATTTGCTTCTACCTGTTTGAAGAATGTCCTGTGAATGCGCGCGAGTGTGTCTGCAAGGTAGAGCAAGTATTCATCCTTGTCCTCTTCAGGTGACGTAGCTCCTGTGCTGGTGCCATCTGTAGTGGTCACCTTATCACTGTCACTTTCCTTTTCTTGGGCAAGTTCACCTTCTTCCATTTCATCCTTTGATGCCTCTTTCTTATCTCCCTCCCCGGACCCCTTCCCGCGTCCCTCAACTTTATCACTGGATTCTTCCTCACTGTCCTTTGTCGTTGATGACACCTCAGAACTGCACACCTCTGATTTCTCGTCCACCGCTTTGTTCTCTTCTTTGGTAGTCTTCTCTTCCTCCTCTGCCTCCTTACTTACTGCACCTTTGGCCTCCTTGCTCTCTGCATCTCTCGAGTTGTCATCCCCATCTCCCTTTTGTGAAGCTGAAGATGATGTATACCTGGTTGGTGATTCCCTGGGCTTCTTCACGGGTGCATTGTTGCGATCGTTCAGGTTTACAGGGGAGTTGATATCACCTGTGCCTTCAAAGTAACGGTAGGGAGGGACCTGGATGAGGTTGGGAGCAAAGTTCCAGACATCATCCCTGTCATCGATGATACACACCATCTTGTCGCCTCGAGGAAATATGGACCTGCAAATCGAATATATAGAGCAAAATATAAACCATCACATCAAAAAGATAAATCAAATCTTTAAAAGATAAAATTCTATGAAGAATCCAATCAAACAAAGTTTTTGTCTCACAAAGGCCAGTCATATAGAAGAAGTTGTTAATGCCCTTTCTACTTTGCAGATATGATTTGAAACATACTTCGAAATGAGAGCTTTCTCAAAACAACCATGAGTCACTATCAATTTGTCAAGTTTTTGCTTTCAAATCTAAAGTTTCTAGAAATTATAATTTAGATTTCTGACCGACATCTGCTAAATCAGTTTGCACTGTCCAACCCAACAATTCATGAACATCAAAAAGTACCTGAGAGATGCCTTCTTTGAGTGAGGGTCAACGCACTCGTCCCTTGAGAGTATGCGATGGGAGAAGAACTTTCCCTCTGGGTCAATGATCTCTGCCACGGTGTGGGCGTAGAGGCGGACCCCCATGGTGAAGATGTGCAGCTGGTAGAACTGGCTAATGAGGTCCAGGAACTGCTGGTAGTTGTCCCTGATCCTGGTATGGTACCAGGGGAACATGGGACCCTTCCTCAGCTGGAAATGGTGAACTCCCTGCAAAATGAAAAGTACTTTAATAAGAAATTCCAGATAATATGCTCACAATCTGAATATATACATGACTGACTTTTTCATCCAAACACATCGGAATTGGCTAGCCTGCATAAATAGTCAATGAAGCAAAAAAGGGAGAATAATTCAAAGTCAATCACTGGAGAATAGATTTATCATCATCTCATTTGCACTTTTGATTGTAGTAAATCTTTAGAACCAAAACATTAACATTCTATTTTATTGAATTACCTACTTTGGGTATATCTCAGTTCATCAGCCCATAATGTTTAAAAGTGGGTTTCATTCACTGTGTTTTGGTCTTAGGGTCTGGAGAAGAGTAGAATGTCCTCCGAGACTGAATTTTTCAGTTTTGTGTGCCACTAATCTCTTCAATTCCAGTGAGTCTACTCTGAATATTTTCAATGATAATAGATTTTCTATCATTTCCAATCAAGTAACCAAATTAAAAACTTCAGTGACTTACTGGCATATCAGCTGGGACCTCATCGAGTGTAGTGTGGATTAGCGTCTGATCCAGATCAACAAGCAGCACCAACTTTTTGTGCTTGATCAGAGAGTCCTCATCAAGCTTGGCTAGAACAGCAGCTTCCTAAAAAGTGAATTACATTACAGTGTATTAACTATAAACCCTTTCTTTTCAGGAGAGAGACGGGGGGGGGGGTGACATTACATTTTCCCTAAAAAAAAAAAAAAATAAAAATAAAAAAATTACTAAATGTTTAAAGAGTTATTTAGGCTTATCTATAGCCATTTTAATTCCCAAATCATTAAAAAAAACAGTGGTATGATACCATATAGATAAATCTCCTTTAACAAAATTGTTGTAACATCCTAAAAATAAATAGTAGATCATTCGATCAGGCATCAAGGGTCAAGGTGTTCAGTGGATAAAAATGTAATTACCTAACTCGAGAGCTTACAACTACACAGGCCAAAAGAAAGTGCACCTGTATGGGAATATTGATTTTCTTCAAATAATGAAACCTATTTTGTGAGTTGTGACCACTGACCAGATTATATTTTTGTTTAGAAAACTGATGTGATACTTGTGATATAATACTGGTAAACTAAAATCCTAGACAAAATATAAAATGGGCTATTCAGGCTTTTCAAAAATTTACTTATTTAATTTTCATGATACAAACAAGCAGGAAGGTAGCAAACTAGCAACCCACTATTAGATGGGTCATCTGAGTTTATGTTTCTTAAATCAAGGTTGACATAAAAAAAAAATTAAAGCAGGTCAAACATAGGAATTACTTACTTCTTTACTGACATGAAGTTCAGGGATACTATGTATCATAGAAACACAAGCTTTGGTTGCAGGTGTCTGCTTGACCTCCTCATCCCTAGGAAAATATAAAAGGAAAGTTTCACTCTTGTTACAGATGGGGTAAACTTCTTTAGTTATGAATAAATGATTATAACATTTATATCCAGTCACATAATTACGGTATTAGAAACAATTCAATACCTTTACAAACCTCCTATTAAATATGCCTCAAAAAGAGTTATTGAACAGATTATGTTGTTTGAGTAATACTTTCATTGTGTCCAGTGGATATTACACCATTAACCATTTTATCTGTAATATTCAATAACTTGAATATAAAATCCATAGGCCTAATTGAAATACTTACTTTCTCAAATCTTCCCCACATTCTGCACACATATCTTTCATTACAGTGGGATGGGAACATCTTGCAATCCTCAGGACGACCGACCTACAAGAAATTTGAAATGCATGTACAGTATATTCATAATATTATTTTTTATACATTTTTTTTATAGAAATATTTTATGGTGGTGTGACCAATAAATAGAGTTCACACGTGACCTTAATCAGTGTCAACCCTCCCGCATTTTAAGGGAGTCTCACGCCACCACGCTCATTCTCCCGCCGTCCCACCAGCTCGTAGCGAGAGACTCCCGCCAAATCCCGGTTTATGAAAAAACCTCCTGCCATCTGGACGTGTAAAATGAACCAGTGTACTCGTATGCCGATCCGACTCAAATTTTGTGATCGCGATATCTCCGGGAATTCTTTGATGATAAATTTTCTATTAATATCACCAATTTCTACTATTCTAGTGAAAAAACTTTGCCGTCCATTGGTAATAAGTGGACTAAATAAATGTGTGTAGAATATACGACATTTTCCAATATTTTTTTTTAATCTCCACAAACTTTGGTCACCCAATAACATAGGCCATGTAAATTTCCAAGTCTTGCACGAGTATCGATCATGCTCTGACATTATTACGTCTGACATTTTCACCTCGTGACATTTAATTTACACCGAGCAACGTACTGTAGATAGAAGTTAGTGTAATGAAATGAGCTACACTCCAAATTGTATATCTGTTTGACTTTGATCTTGTTGATGATACTTAAACAAGAAAAATATGTGACTTGTAATGTTGTACGAGGAAAAGTTTCTAGAATTTTACGAGTTCTATTTGACATGTCAACCCTCAAATTTCATAAATTACATCAATCTCCTGATTTATATGATCTCGTCTATAATACTTTATATATGGAGTGAAAATGCAAGTCTTATGATAATACTAATTTAAGTAATTCCTCACTACCCTAAAATACACATCTATTACAAATTTACCCAGGCTTCACTTCGTCTCCTTCATTTGCAAGGATATCTTTGACAGTTCCCACTTGTTGAGACTTCAATTTCTTCTCAGATTCTTTCTCTCCACCACTGCCATCTCCATTTTCAAATTTATATAAGAGCAATACGCTTCCTCTTGATACTTTTGAGCCAGATTTCACCTTCAATTTGGATATTTTACAAGATTTTGTTTCAGGAAGAGAAATTTCCAGGGGCGCAGTCGCCGCCATTTTGAAAAGAGAGGGAAATTAGAAAAAAATTCGCAGAAAATATCAGTATCTTCTCAATGAGTTATTCTCTTTAAATTAGTAAAATAAAAATTTATATCGTATGCTAGTTTTATTTTGTCTAAAATTACCCTATGTGGTATGAATTTTCTTTTAATTATTTCGCTGCGAATTAAGTTGCTCCGAATGACAGTGACCAGAATGTAAGACTGATCTCATATCTCAGTTTTAAAAGACACGTAGGGTGTACTGGATTGAGCCTATCCTATGCGCGCGAGAAAAGAGCACAATCTTAAGCTAACAACTCGTTCTCGTTTTCCGAAACAACGGCGTCGGCGGTGAGTTCAAATATTTTTGTTTTTCAAACCATTTCATTTTCAAATAAATGATGTTTACCATCTAATCAGAGATTAATCATTAGGATATTATCAAACATGCTCACAACTAGACAGAAATAACGGTCTGGTATGAGTTATTTTGTGATAAAACTGTCAAATAAACGCCAGGGAGCTGGAGCTCCGCCGCCAAAGCCAAAGGCAACGCCTTCACCTTCGGCCTTCGGCGGCGGAGGAGCTCCTTGGAGTTTGGCCAGATATAGAGGCGGAGCGCTGGCGGTCAGATCAGATGAGCCAGATCAGATGCATTTGTGTATTCATGAAAATGCCACTACAATTTTCAGTGAATTTCATATTTTACTCACTAGGTCTACTTTGTGAAATCAAGTTCAAATGAATAGACTAGTCTAGGCTAGATCTAGACTCTATTACTGTCTCGACTCTAGAGTCTTTATGTCCGTCCTATCTCAGTATGACTCCTATTATTACTAGTAAGTCCTATCTGTGAAATTTAAACGTTTTAGCAGTGTCCTGGTAATCAAATTATGCAAGGAAACCTGTTTAATTGCTAGACTTCACTGTCAGACACTATTGAGTGACAATAATAACTTATATCATGCCTTTTTGCTCACAAATAGGACGCTGCTACAGATTAACAAGAACACCTGACCTGACCTGATTGATAGATTAGTTGATCATGTGACATGGCATCGGCAGGCCCAGCAGCTCACCGGGCCAGGGTACAGGTCATCAGTCCCGAGAGGACCCTGGGTGTCCAGCGGCCCGCCAGTGTGCCCAGGTCCTTTACAGGCAGAAGGTTACACACACCGTACCTCAAGACACCACAGTCTAGGATCTTGCATGGTGAGGTTTTGTAATGTACATTTTATATAGTTGTACACAAAGATATTGTGTGTCCGGACAGGTTGTGTATCCACAGAAGTTTATGAGCATTGAGCAATATTTCATAAATCTTCTGAGACTTATGTTGGACAATATTATGAAGTACAAATAGGCTAATGACAAATTTCAAGAAGGAATAAACAGCTTGAATAAAATCTATTTTAATTTGCTATTATGATTGTGACTCATGCACACATTCAGCTTTCTAGTAATAGTTAAATGTCTATGCTTTATTGTCATTTCATGCATGAATACTTTGCATTGTTCAATGCAAAATGTCTGTACTAATATTTGTAATGCTAAATATATTACTCATTGCGGATGTAGTATCAAAAATAATATCGCTAGTGAAACATTGCGAGGCAAACAAATATCCCTAGCGATATTATTTTCGATATATATTTGTACTTGATACATCTCGTGCTTTCCCATACAGGACGAAGAAGCAGGCTGACCAGAACGCCCTCTAGTGCCCACCCCACCAATCAGAGATTCAGCAAGCTGACCAATAAAACGTGGCATACCTACTACGTTTCTCCACTCTATGCATTCAGCCATGAAGCTGCTTCCTTGAAGAGATACTCCAGGCAGCTGTCCTCCCACCTCCAAGCTGTGAGTCGAGTATTTTTTTATTTTAATTGATTCATTAGACCTCACCTGGTGGGAAAGTGGGACCATTAGCATGTGGTTAGCACAGTAGCCAGAATAATTTTTTATTTTTTAAACTGTGATGCTGTTGACAAATTTAAAGCATCTCTTTCTTTTTAGAAACAATTTCCAATGTTAACTGAAGACTTATATGCTGAGCTTATCTCACTTTTCTCTATTCTTTTTTTACTCCACTCTATTACAGCACAAAGGGACAAACTTGTGTGTAATATACACTATATAAATATGGTATATCAGGGTTCTTGTTAATTTTTCTGATAGCAGGCTATTTATGATTTACAGGAGGCTACTAAAATTGCAAAAGAAAAATCTCTGTGCGCGTAGCGCACATCACCATGTGCGCGAAGCGCACATCACGAGCGCGAAGCGCGAAGTCCCTTGCGGCCGGGGTCCAGGGCCCACCCAAGGGCCCTGGAAGCTTTAGGGTTTTAGATGCTCTCTGGTGCTATCTTAGCCTTATTTTTGAAGATATGACCACACTGTATGAGCCATAGTTTAATGATAAAGATCATGAATATTTTGGCTGAATAACTTACTTTTCATATGATATACAATATGAAATGAAAATGCTCCATTATTGTTTCTGATAAATCAATCATATTTGTGATGAATCTACAATTTTGAATTACATGATAATGATACAAGGTAGTCCTGGGCAAAAACGGTTAACTGACGTTTACAGGACCTTGTCAGTGAAGAAAATCGTTTGCGATAAAAAATTAAAAAAATTGGAACACACATAAAAAAAATATGACAAAATTGGATTGGTAAATGGTTTGCAGGTATGTGACAGCTGTCACAGGGGTCTGGGGGTGTTACGCCCCCAGCAGGGTCCAGGTGCAGTGCCTCAGTCTGGAGGGGAGTCTCCCCTGAAGGCAAGCCCCTAGCATTTCAAGATCTCCCATTCAGATTCTAGAGACCTTAGAAGGAAAAATCTTTTCAATTCAATCAGAATGTATTAAACTTTTCTCGCATATTGAAATGTAATGTGACACATGTTTAATATTCATGTACCTGAGGCTGAAACTTTTTGCAATAATTACATAGTGAATGATCATTCCATTTCTGAATCTGAGGACTGGCTAAGAAGATCCTCATCCAGACCTAGGATGTCAAGGGTGGACTTCACCTCCTGGTCTTCAGCTTCATCTTGCCCACTGGCACCTTCTTCACTTTGCCTGGTGACTGTCGTCGGCTTGTCATCATTCTGAGCTGCAGCACTGTGGGTTTCAACTTCTAGTCCATCAGTCTCTGTCGGCTACGTTTTTTTTTTTTTTTTTTTTTTTTTTTTTTTTTATGGTGCCGACAGCCGGCTACGATTGCCGTTACAGCCGGAAAAAATAGCCGGTTGCCGGATATTAACAAGAACCCTGTATATTGTTGTTGTTATTTTATTTTTTTTTAATTTTTTTTTTGTGGGGGGGGGCAGGTATGAGTGATCTTAAATTATCATTATTTGGTTGGTAGCCAGAATTTTTGTTGTTGATTAAACACAGTAAAAATATACTCTGTCTATAAGCTTGTATAATGGCTTCAAGATACTTTCAATGTAATTATGCAAACTCGGTCACAAGTATTTTGGGCCGTGAGATCGATTTTTTTTCTTCATTCTTTCAGTATTCGGTCTATCCTCTCCTATGCTTTGTTTTTAACCACAGGAATCTCAGAAAGGTGTCGGAGTGATGGTGGAAGATCATGTGACATCCAAATACGCTGTGTTTTCTCTGCGTCCAGAATTATTTCCTGACTCTGGTAAGCAAAAGCTTTTGGATATCAAGAAAAGAAATGATAATATTTGGATTGTCATATATTTATCCTAGCTGCTAGTCCACTCTGATGAGAATCTTTTATGATATGAAAAACAATGCAAAGTTAGAGTACTGTACGAGTACAAGTGAAGTTCAGAGATGGAGCAAGGAGTACTTTTTAGAGCTATGCTTTATGTTTATATATACAGTATTAACAAAAAATGTGATTAAACACCCTTTCATAAAAACGTTAAGTATTTCAAAGTAACTTTTTGGTGCACTACTTTGAATGAATATTTTGTACTTATTTATAAATAAATGGCACTCTACCATTACTTTAAGCCTTGTAGTATTAATACATCTTTGAAAAAAGTGAATTTAAAATATTAACATTTTTGTTAGGGGTGTACTTACTTTTTTGGATTCTATGTAAGGAAATACATTTTTTATTATTTCCAAACAAAAGCTGCCAGTCATACAAGTATATAACATGTATTTGGGCAATATTAATGCTGAAAAGGAATACTGATGGTTACCTTTTTGAAATATTACACCTTTTGGTGTGAATCAAAATAGAAAATATTAGGCAGCTTTCATTTGATTTTGTTTTTCCACAAGAATTGTAATTGATCACAACTTTTGATTATTCATGTTTCCATATACATGTATATAGTATGCATACTTGTACATATATGTGGCATTCTTTTATAAGAAAATATTTTAAGAAGAAAAACTTATGTGGGGAAAACACATTTTACTACATGCACTTTATTTCTTTTTGGTTGAGTTTGATTTTATTAATCTGCTAAATATGAATTTATGTACACTAGATGTGCCAGCATTAGAATTGAGCATCTATGCATCCAAGAGTCAGGCCGTCTCAGCCAGCAGCCCTCCAGCATGGACGTCCATCTTGTGTCCCCCATCATCCCCAGTGATGGGTGATGCCAAGCATTTCTCCAGGCTGCCTCTCATGCTCATCAAAGGAGCAATCGGTACTACGAATTGTGTGCTACGATGGCTTGAGGTAAGGGAATGATTGAATTTTTTTGAGTTACATTTACTATTTAAAATTTTGTGGGCTATGATGAAAAAAATTAGTCCCATTTAGGACACCAGTAGAAAAATTACTCCTATTTTGGACAACAATAGAACAAATTCAGCACCATTTAGGACATCAGTAGAAGAACAAATGGCTCCTATTTTGGACAACAATAGAACAAATTTAGCCGGCCATTTAGGACAACAGTAGAAGTTGTAGAACAAATGATCGACTCCTATTTAGAACATCAAAAGAACAAGTTATTTCCATTTAGGACATCAATAAAATCAAATTAGTTCCATTTAGGACATCAGTAGAACAAATGACTCCCATTTAGGACATCAATAAAACAAATTTGTGCCATTTTTAAACACAGTGACACATTTTTTCTCAATAAATCAAAAACTTTTGCATGCATAAATTGTTCACAAATTTCACAAGTGGTTGAGATTTGTAATATTTTGATATTACCAAATGCTGTTTCCACAATCACAGTAGTTTTCACAATCATAATGTGATCTTATTCATGTTGTTAATAGCTCCTTGGCTTGTAAGCCATATGTAGCAATACTGCCCATGAATAATAACCAAGTGACGTTTGGGCTTTATATCCCCCTACACCTTACAGGTTCAATTTGACTGCTGTGTGAGGAAGCTAACATTCAACCCAATGGCACTCTCATGGATGGTGTCTATGTGGGCTGAGAGCCTTCCAGGTAATATTAAAGGCATGGTTTAACAATGTTAAATCTGAGATGCACGGCCCTACGTGGTATCAGTGTCTGTGTTATGGTGTAAAATTAAAGCCCTACAAAAATTGCTCTTCAAAATGCCTAAGAAGTGCCTCAAAAAAGTAAAAATCTTTGAGTGACAGGTTTTACCATACTCGTTTTCCCCAATAGACTGTAGTGTTATGAAAAGCGTTAGGAAAACACAAAATTTGATTTTGATTTCCAATCATAAATATCTTGATAATCAGACAAGCTTGTAAAAGTCATGGGGTTCCTGACTGACCTAAAGGTTTGTAATTATCATTGCAGCATGAGCCAAATCCAGGATTTTGTTTCAGAATCTGAGTCAAAGTTACCCAATTCCTTTAACAACTCTCTTGCAAAAATATACAGTAAACTTAAATACCGTAGATCCTCATAAACAAATTTTGTATTAAAGGGGTTTAGATCATCGTTAAGTCAGTTTCAAAACGATTTCCGTGAGCAAATATCCGCAGATTTCAATGTATTATAGTTCAATGTGGTGTTTTAGACTAGACCACCTCAAAATGTGCATAAGACTTTTGATTAAGTTTGAGTCATTGACTTCAGAACTGTCCCATCTAAATAACAATATTGTAGCAAAATATCTTTGCAGGATCTACTCCTACATTTCCAAGGGATTTAAATGTGGTGGTGGTGGTGGTTAGTAGCAGTAGCAGGGGTGGTAGTGGTAGTTATGTTAGTAGTAGTGGGGGCAGTGATAGTTAGTAGTGGTGGTACTAGTGAAGTTGGGGTGTGATTGTAGTGATAGTTATAATCTAGACTACCATATTATGTAAACATATAAAACAGCTATATTTTTGTTTGTGCATTTACTTGTTTTTAATCTTAGATAAAAAGAAGAATAGTGATGGAGATAAGAAGTGTGGTGTTGAACTGGTGTACCATCTTCCAAAGGAGATATCAGGACTGAACAAGGTTACCATGACGATAGACTCTAGAGATGCCAGAGCATTGTGGGAAAGGTGGGATTTCTGTTTTTGAGATTTTTTTGCATTGTATTGAGGACATTATTGTCCTAATGAAGAAAAAAAAGTTATAGCTGTAATTTCAGAACTATGGAAGAAAAAAATGTAATAAAGTATTGATTTGTAATTGCTTCCATAACTAACCAATCCTAGTCGAGCTCCTTTGGTATAATGATTTCGGTCTCTTATCTTTTAATTGTCTTATGTCCGAACAGCATTTCCACTCAATGATCAGCATACTAATATGCCTACAAGCCCCACCTATATACTGATTGAAACAGCATGTAGGTTTAAATGATAATCCTGGAATTCAAAACTCCATCAGGACAAAAATTAGGAACATTTCTGGAATTTTGTTCTCATGAAATGCTGGGAACCCCAATTATGCCAGTGACCCCACTTTTAGACTACCAGAATGCATCATATAGCTTTAAAATAACTAATTGCATGTTTTCTAGTCTGAACGTCGTACAAAGAAACATATAACAAAACATTGTATAACAAAATGTATGTTTGAGGATCGTTTTAAATGAAAACTTGATGAAGAAAATCAGGGTCCGGCTCTAGTCTGAATATCGTACAAATATTGTATAAATGGGCGGGGCTTATCGTGAGCATGCACAGATGATTGGTCAGCTGTCAAGTCAAATGACCTTTTCAAAGTTAATTTCTTTATAGTGTACGTTTCTTTACACAATATTGGTTTCTAGTCTGTACTCTCCTTTTGCTATATGATAATTCTTTACCGGTATGCAACATTTGTTCATACAAGTTTTGTATAGATATCCTTTAGTCAAAAAGCCTATATATGAAAATTCTTCCATGTAATTTCACTGAGAGGACTCAAAATTGTACTGATTTTTTTTTCAATGATACCTTTCTAGTGTCCATGAGGAGGATTCAGATGAAGTAGAGGAGGATGAGGTGGTATCTTTCATGAAAGCACTTGGACAACATTTCCACTCTTGTTTTCACATTCACTTGGACGTAAGTAATAATAGTAATAATAAGTAATGGTGGCCTAGTGGTGTCATTTTTTAATATTGACTTTGTATACACATAATATTTTATTTTGCTAAAAAAGGGATAATTTTTGAGGATGTTTGCAAACATTGAAATGTTCACAAATTTGATATAAGCAGAGGTTTTTAAGAGATGATGTTATTAGTCGTCATTTGAATTCGTTTTTTAATAGTATAAAGCCTGCTAAACATTGAAACTTGTATTTGATGTACGATTTAGGATCTTTTAACCAATGGATTTCTGTTGAAACTGTATTCTCTGTATTGTCGGCATATTGGAGACTTACATGTATGCCTCATTCAGATATGAAATGGTAAACCGCAGCCTTCTTTTTTTCTTCTTTGTAATTCATTATGACATAAATGTAATACACTTCGCATTTCTGTATCTTACAACACAAAGGTTAGTTATTACTCTTTGGAACTTTGATAAACCAGGCCTGATAATAGCCCAATTTAAATCAGTTTTTTTTTTTTTTTTTTTTTTTCCCAATTTTTCCCCAATTTTCTTACTCCCATTTTTCCCCCCCGAATCCTCTCTTCTTTCGTTTTTACTCAAGGGGGGCGTGGTTGAGGGGGGGGGGGATATTTTAGTGCTCACTATCACCACTGATATACGCAGTTGCCATTTTGAATTTGTTTTGAAGCGCTTTACCGCTTCGTGTCTGAACGAGCCTTCAGTGCTTATTGATAATCAATGATGCAATGTTTGATAAGATTGTCATTCATTTCATTTTTCAGGCCTTATACCTGAAGACTATAGGAACAGCAGCAGCATTTGTAGGGGCAGAGGGAAGATTGAAGGTAAGTGGGGTTTATTATATATACATTCTATCTTGATAATAAAGTCAGTTTATTACAGTCAAACCTGTCTTGGCCACCTCTCTATAAAGGCCACCTGTCTGTAGTGGCCATGTATTTTTTCTCCCTAGAAAAGGTAAATGTGTTGTAGAACCTATCTAGAAAGGTCACCTGTCTACAGTGGCTACTTGCTCTGTTTCCCTTGGGTGGCCTTATAGTCAGGTTTGACTGTATTCTACAAATATTGAATGCTCCAGCATTATGACAAAATATAGGAACCAGCGAATGTAGAATTTTCCAGAGTGATGTTATATTTCACCTAGGTTACAGGCAGAGGTTGAAATATAAAGGCACAAGGGGAATTCTAAAGTTTTGAAGTTTTGAGGATCACCTGAAATTTTGTCTGGCAATAGGATGCTCTCTATCAATATATTGTAGAAAAAGATCCCAATTAGATCAGAATGTCAGATGTACGGTATCACTTTTTTTTTGTTTAATTATTTTTATCCTAAAAAGGCTTGCTCTTCAACTTTTTTTATTTTTTTTAAATGAGAAAATGAGTCTCCCCTTCCCCATCCACCCATCCATCTATACTTGTTTGGTAAATACTACAAGATACAGGCCACTAAACATAACAACTTTCATCTCAATTTGTTTCTTTCTATTTAGATGCTGTCACTTGGCGAGGCCAGTGGTGTATTGCAGCATCTCGTAGAGCTTGCAGAGGAGAAGATGGCTTCACTGGATGTATGATAATCGTCATGGCGACCTGCCAAGTTTGCTGTTGTACCTTTAAGCTAGTCCTTGACTAATGAAGTCCAAGCCCCATAAGCTTTGAATCTCTTTCCCCTTATTTATTGAAGTGGTCCCCGTTTTCAAGGAAGAACAGGACCTGGGGTCATTTTTCGAAACTGTAAACTTCTTGGTTTGTTGTTGTACCTTCAAGCTCGTCCTGCACTAATGTTATACCAAATTGGGTTGTGTACCCAATGTGAGAATGCACAAGAATATCTTCTTGAAGAACATGTAACCTTGAAGGATCTGTAATATGACAAGCTTTGAAACCTAAAAGCCGATTACTTCCTGTTATAGAAAGTCTAGAAGGACTGTTCCTTCAGGTTCCAAAGTACCGGTAGACCAGGATGTGAACTTGATGTAGTCTAAGAAGACTAGGATATTAATTTGATGCGGTCTAAGAAGTCCAGGATCTTTAGTTGATGTAGTCTAAGAAGACCAAAATATGTGTGCACCTGACAACACTAGAGTATCAGGACTTTCTGTTCCGTTTCCAAAGAAGGCCAACATCTGATATGTCGATCGTCTATGCTAGGTGAAGCCTAGGAGTATCTTTTCTGCCTAGTTCCATTGGAGCACAAGATCCTGGTATGAAGGCCCAGAAGCTTAGAACCCCTTTTTCCCTATATTTATTGAAGTGGTACCTGTTTCCAAGGAAGAACAGGACCTGGGGGCCATTTCTCGAAACTGTCAACTTCTTGGACATCCCATTGAAACACGTTTTATAGAATCAGCGCAGTTTTCAATGGGATGTCCACAAACTTAGACTCTTAATTCCCCATTAAAATCACTGTCCTGTTTTCATTTGATATGTTTTGGTTAGAACCTTTACTTGCAATCATTTGTCCTGAAGAGGTTTTATGCCAAAGATATGCAGTACATGATTAATTTATTAACCTGTGCTATCTTTTATAATTACTGATCAGGGATTTATAAACAAACACTAAAAAATGGTCAATGCCCTGGTGTCTTCTGATTATCGAAATTTGTTTCAAGAATAGACTCCTTATATTCAATGCAGTTTAGAATACAGCCTCAGCCTTAATTGTTACATTGTACATGTATGTACTGTGCCCTACTGCTAAGTTATATGTTTAAACTATTTAATTTGCATTCCTGTAAAATATGTATAAATTCTATAAGATAAATAAGATATATCCTTATGTATAGAACTTTTCATTGTAAATAATGTACATTTATTTTGGTATATTTTTGTTTAAAAATAATAACTTTATACCTTGCATCATAAAGTTGAAAATAAACTTTGTTAGAAAAGAATTGTTATAATTTTTCATTTTAAATCTGCTATAAAGATGGTAGTTAATTACAAGAGTCCAATTTTGTGTGCCTCTATGAAAGATTTGTGAGATAAGTGATCCACAGCAAGTTGATATCATTATGTCTAGTAATTTAGGGAGTCTTTACATATATGTATCCTTTATTAATCAAATTAAACGTGTAAATAAAATTTGACAGCCATGTCCAGTCTCCTCACCCATGTTATTGCAATATAATGTGCTTTAATACTAGTGGGAAATTTATTAATCTTTTTTATCCTAAAATCTTTTATTTTACAATTATACATACAGTATTGTCAAACATACCAGTTTATTTTTAAATGGCCTAGTCAAATTGATGAAGCAGAAATCAGATTTCACTAATTTTCATTAGAAACAGATCCCTGTCATCAATATCTTTTGAACCGCACTTTCATCCAGGCTTGAAACAAAAAATGATGGACAGGTTAGTGATTTCGAGTCGTATAGTTTGATATAATTTGAGCAGGTCTTCACTCTTACTTTTTGACGGGGAGGGGGGTCTTGAGCAAAATACAAAGTATGACTCTCATAGACTCTGTATGGCACCAAAGTATAATCATATCTATCAATGTATGTAAAAGGCAAGAATGTAGAAACATAAAATTGAAATATAATGTTCATATATATCATTTATTTGTCATTTTATTTACATAAATGAGAAGAATACACACAAAACGTACCTGAAATACAGTCATGTTTCTTAATTTCAGCCAAATTACGCACCACAAGTGACCAATTTTCTGTCAATACACCTGCCACATACAACAAGAAAGGCAAGGTGTTTATTAAATCAACATCAGGAATTATACAGAGTTCAGATTGCCAAGCTGAGTTACATGCAGTAGACACAAATCTCGATCATTATGACTGAGAGGCACAAGTTCTGTATGACATTATCTCGCAAACACCAGGAGGGGTGTTTCACAAAGATCCTATCCTAAGTCAAACTTAACTCTAAGTTGGACTTGAACATTATGGAGAGCCATTTGTAGCCTTAAAATAAAATATATTCAAAAGCGAAAATTCAAGTATTTTTTTTTTTTTTTACAAAATATTTTCAAAGATGCTAACGGCTTTCCATAATTGTCAAATCCATCTTAGAGTTAAGTTCGACTTAGGATCTTTGTGAAACACCCCGCAGTGATGATAAACAAGCATATTCTACATAGACATGGAGGTGACGACACAAAAATATAGAATTAGATTTGAAGTTGGTAGGTTGATATTTTTTTCATCCGATGTGTAATTCACAGATGACAGCTACTACGTGTATGGTAAAAGTGTTTGCGCCTGCCGTTTAGCTTGACGAATGGGATAATTTTTGTTTCTGATTAAACGGAACATAATTCAACTACACAAGATAATCAATCATTAAGACTTTCTTTTTGCACACGATATATATTAATTGAAATTGAAACCTTTGTTCCTCTTTGCCTTTGCTTCTGCATATCAAAAAGAGATGCAATTGTATTCACCTTGTTTTGTACCCTATACATGCAATTGACATCAACTGTACATATAAAAAACATTTGTCTAATTTTTCTTTAGATAAACTCTCCATATGAATGTTCTAGACAACAGACAATTTGATATACACTGTATTCCTTTGTGTTGTTACATAGTTTTTAGAGAGAGAGAAAAAGAGAATGTCCTCAAAACAAGCAATTTCAACTAGAACTTTCACTTCTTCATTTGCATACCACGAATATCAAGGTACATGTACATAATGTATACTATACTAGTCCATTGTCATTTGGTCAAAAACAGCCGTTTGGGAAATTTAGTGCAGATTTTTGGAAAGAGAATCTCGTAACTAATCTTAAAAAGAGTGAGGTTACCTTTAAGGCATTTAAGAAAGGTGATTTTAAATTACTATAAACTGCAATAGAAATATGTTTTCGCCACTTATAAGTTCCTAAAAACTAGCCTTCGACCCGTTTTAAAATTTGGAAACGGTGCTCACGAATCAAATTCTATTTCTAAAAAACTGTCCAAAAATCCTCACAAAATTTCCACAATGGACCAATTAGACAACGAACTATACTGTCACACACATACTGCAAGAATCTTCAGTATTGAAGGAGGCAGATTATCTTGAAGAAGAAGAAGAGGATATGTTCACAGAACTTCAATAAAATGACATCCATTCATTTCATTTATCACAAATCTGTGACATACATTTCTTGAACATTTAATTCAGGTTTACATGACAAATCTATCTGCTTCCTTTCTCAGTTATAACCTTAGGATAGGTCACAACCTTCATGCAAGATCGTATAAGATTCATTATACCTGATTGTCAAGTGAAATGCTAAATTATATATATCCACACTGACAGAGTACAGTCAATCCCAGCCCTAAAAGCAATTTTCTTTTCAGGGATGCATTTGGAATTTTCAACAAAGAATTTTGCCCCTACTTGGATACTGTTCATAATCATAAATGAGAGGCACATACTTTTCACCTCTCACTGAATTCACTGCTATCAGTAAATGAAGCCAAGTACCGGTAGCAAGAATGCAGGTTGCTTCATTAGGTGTTCTTTCAAATGAATTCGTTCTCTTTTCATTTTACAAGAGAGTTCCAATGAAGTTTGTTGAGACAAATGCTGCTATATGTGAAAAGGAATGTTCTACACCCTTTATTTTTCATAATATGGAACTCGCTTTGATGGAGATATTCCAATTACATAACAGATGCACTGTATACCACCTTATTATTTAACCGTATTTATACACAAGAGATGCCCTTCACTTTTATCCTTCTAATCTGTATTTTCCTTTTACAAGAAATGATTTGTGAGTTGACAGTCTGCAACATTCAGTGATTTTAAAAAAAGGAATTGAAAAATTATGAATAATTGAATATACATGTACAGTGTATATGTCAATTAAGTTCTGTGGATCTGTTAGCTACATAAACAAGAAATCAGGCCCTAAGAAAGTAAAAGAAACAAAACAGAACAAAACACTGAAATACTTCATAAGAATAATCCATGCCACTTTCTACAAAATCTACATGTAAATAATTAATCCAATATCATGCTTCATCCAAATCTACAATTCTTATCTACAACTATTTGTTCATAAATTAGCTAAAAACTATGATGCTTTACTGAAGGATGATTTGAAGACCAAAAAAACTCCATGCATGCATAATCTAACACTCTTTCAATGGCTGGTTGAAAAGAGTTACCTCTCTATTACTGTTAAAGCCAAGATTTTTGCATAAAGATATTTTTTGTTGATCAAGGGATCAAGGACAAATTGTTAAATTCAGGTAAAACCACAACCACTACCACTTATATACTTTTCAATAATTTTCATTCTACATGTACATTTGTTTTTTCATGGATCATTTTCTCATTAGTAAGTATTACAATCATTTTCATATAAGAATTATGTTGGAAGTTATCCTTTTGAAGTGCCGCAGTACGAATAGTATGTTCTCAAACTGCACCACATAACCAGGTGACGGCCCCTGCTTTAGTGTATAGCAGACATGTGACAGGGTTTACTTTAGTGATTTCATAATGCCCCATTACTTCCTGGAAATATTTCACTTGTTGTTAAATTCAGAAATATAAAATCCCCCAGAAATAACTGCTTCTACAATAACTCCATATAAAAACACATACATGTATATGACTTAATGCCCTTCTTACTGAGAGCCATTTTGCTTCTCTTTTCATAACTGTATTTTTCAAACTGAGAGGGGGTTTAATTTGATCAAATTTATTTTATACTTTATATTGTTGTTTTAAGTTATGACCCCTACACTTGCTTTAGTGATTTCATAATGCCCCATTGCTTCTTGAGAGTGAATTTGGCACCTCACATCCTTTGGTTCTTACCAACTCTAATCTACCATCTAGAACGAAAATAGAACTATAAAATGGAATTTGAATAAAGAACTAAAATCTCCTATTTTGTTTCCTCTCCATTTTCTTCTGTTTCTTTTCATCCACCTCCGGGGCCGGGGCAAAGAACCACGGTGACAGGATGTTTACCCAGAGGAGGTAAAATGCTCTTCCTGGTATCACAAACCACAGTATCCAAAAGTACTCCGAGAAGATTCCTAGAACTTGAACAATCGCAGTCACAAGAATGATGTCTTTGATGTGCCTGTCAAATTTTGAAGAAAAAAATGATAATACACAATATATTAGTATAATGTATATATCACGATAAAGTCCATATGTGCTTGAATTGGCACCCCCCCCCCCCCTCTATTTATAATATATGAGCTTTCCAAAGAAAAAGAACAGTTTGTGGCCCTACTTTTCAGTAGCTATAAAGTGTATGGATGGACTGCGGATGTGGTAAACATCCGTTCACTTATTGCACCAATATCAATAAGTCAAGTTGTCTACAGAAAGCATTGAAAGGAATTAGGACAACTTACATCTATATATAGACCAGGGATGTCTATTTTCACCCCCCCCCCCCCACCCCACCCCCCTTCTGTTTCTCTCTCTCTCTCGTCCCTATGGGATTTCCCAATCTCAAGTTGTTGCATTAATTTTAACAGGATAGTTAAATTTGCAGGCCAAAAAATGAAAAGGTTAAATTCCAACGGCATTTGAAAGATAATACTAATTTAGAACTTCCCTAAAAAAAGGGGGGCTTGAAAATGTCTTTAAGTGGGAAAATAACGACTATTACCGGTAGTTGTCAAATCGACTTAGGAGCTATAGAGCCAGTTAGTAATAGTCTGATTTTTTTTACCATTGTACCGAATGGTCGTACGTTTTATGCTGCGCAAAGATTCAATCAGTTTAATTTTGGCCATCACAAGAAGTGGGTTATTGATGTAGACAAATGCTCATGTACCCTTTACAGCTCATTTTATGTATGTTATTACCAAAGATGAAAAAAAGCCAGTCAGTCACTCAATAGTGTCTGACAGTGAAGTCTAGCAAGTAAACAGGTTTCCTTGCATAATTTGAGTATTAGGACACTGCTAGCATTTAAATTTCACAGATAGGACATACATGACATATTCATAATTCCTGCCAAGTGCCAAGTTCTACAGAATTTGATGTTGGCTGCAAAAGGGACATAGTATCTTTAATATGTGTATAGCCAAGCTATTACTTGATTGTTTAATCGCAGTACACATAGATAAACATGATATAGATAATTGCCCCACCTCCCTCTGTCATCAATCAATTCTCGCTACCCTAAATAGGTACGAAAATCTCGAAATTCGCGAGACGAGGTAATTTTCACTCTCTCGGGTCGTCACTACAACTTCCGGTATAGAGTCCCATCCCGCTGGCGCTAGCGCCTGTGTTCGCTGTGCAGAGTTTTCACGCACGCTAAAATCGATGCCAATCAGTGTAATTGGTACAGATTATAATATGCAATGGAAAGCTTCGGGCAGAATTAGTGACTTTAGCACAAAAGGCCGTTAAACTCTACCGTGAAAGAGAGGGTTGTGATCACGAACGCCTGCACAGGAAGCTGTAATGTCGAAAAGCTATCCCATAATGCAATGCGGATTTCAGGATTTTCCCCGGATCTCGGCAGAATCGCTATTTGGGGTAGCGAGAATTGTTTACAAACTTTGCATTATGTAAAAAAAAAAAAAAAGGTATGTCACATTTAAAAGGGCAATTTTCATCAACTACTATCTGTTGACACAAACTGATAGGACATTTATAAAACACTTATTTACAAATAATACTTTATATTGTTCTTTGAATTTAAACTAATCCATTGAATTACTCAGGTAATAAATACATGTATGAATTCAACCAACAGAAGATTTGACAGATTTCAAAAGGTTCTATAACTAAACAAATACAAAGACACAACAAGTGAACTTTACTCCTACTCAAAAGATAATGTCATCTCTTTGTGTACTCACAACTGGATCTAAGCAAAGGTCAAAAACCCTGGACAACTATAATAATAAAACCTCTGCTATTCAACTACGACAGTGTGAGCTGCATTGATTTTGATGAATAATGTCGGTCATGTTTATTTTTTTAAGTTCATCATACCAGTAGCTTCCTAACAAGCAAATATTTTCAGTATGGTTTTCAGCCAGTGTCAATTACATGTCATAGTCCGAATAAAACAATGTACATTGTCATGCTTTTTGTTTTGTTTGTTTATTGCTACCTTCTGAGCTGTAAATACTGAGACGGGCAGCTTTCAGGCATACACATACACATCATGAGCAAAGGGGATTGCTGGAGGAGTTTGTGGAGCACCCTAGAAACTCTATCTTAAATCCATAATTGTAAACAAATAAAATTGTGAATGTAAGTAGTTTTTCACCATCATAGATAATTAATAAACTTAATTATTCCTCATTTTAAAGACAAGAAGCTGGTGTTCTGTTGGTATTTATTGACTTTTTTCTTTTTTTCGTTAACCCTATTTATACTTTCCTCTACAACCCCCCCCCCCCCCCCACCCCCTCCACCCCCTCTTATAAATTTTCTAGAGATGCCCCTCATACCATTATCCCTGGATATTTTTTCTTCATCATCTTATAACCTAAGGAGTTTTATATTGTTGTGAATTTGTTAATGATTTGGTTTGATCTTCAAGAACTAGTCAGTACATTTTCAGATACCTGCCCCACCCCCCCCCCCCCCCTCCCCACCTCCCCTTTAAAACTTTCCAGGAACTCCCTTGATATCAACGCTCCTGATCTACTTGTTAGGTTTGTATTAGTGTATTGTTCATGTGTATTGGTTTTGTTAGAATAAATTACTCCTCCACGGACTGCGTGTCAAGTCTTAAAGCGGGACTGCACTACTTGTAGCTACTTGCGCCCTCTATACAGCCAACAATGCCTCAGCAGTACCTGTTGATCTCCCATGGACCCCTTTTTCTTATGTTAATTGAGAGCTGGGCCCTGTTGCTTAAAACTTACCATTAATGGTAACTTTGCCATCAATGGTAACTACCATGGTAACAGGGCTCAACAGCCAATCAAAATCAAGGTTTCCATGGTAGTTACTAATGATGGCAAAGTTAATTACCATCAATGGTAAGTTTTATGCAACGGGGCCCTGATTTGATAAGATAACTGCCTGCCAGTGACCACCAGGGAGGTCTAATCTCTCCTGGCCAAACTAGTGCAGATAGGCTTTAAGATCTACATTTAAACGTTAGGTTGTTGTTGAAAGTACTTACTCTCCCATGCCAGACAGCATGTTCAGGTCGCATCCTCCATCAAGTAATGCTCCAGTCTCTGAGTAGCTGGGCTTTGCCATAATGGTCATAAAGTGATAGCAGCCAAAGTAGACCGCTGTCGCGAAGGCTAGGACCAACTGAAAGAGAGAAATGTGGGCCAAAATATTAGAACAATAGTACAGTAGAAACAAGAAAGGCACTCACATTTTAAAACTGCGGGCTAGTTTATTCCAACCAACCAAGGATACATTTAACTCTGCATAATTTTTCAGCTGGCACTTATTTTAACTTTATAGGCCAAGTTCTAAACTATGGTTTTACTTATACTCTAATCACAAGAAGACTTAAAGGGGAAGCCTGACAGCTTTTAAACCAGTTGGATTTCACTCCAGTAGAACAAGGGTCACAGTGAATGAAAACCTTTTGATGCTTTGTGTAGAATGGGTGTCCACATAGCATTACACATATCATTTGTACTACAAATATTTCCCAGGGCTGGGCAGTCAACATATACATGTAGCTCAATTTTATTCATAAGTTTTTGATCTCTGATTGTAGTTTAACTTGTATTTTATTGTTGATAATGTGTAAGACTGAATTATTAAATTCAATTTTGGATGAGCAATCCCCTTTAATGGGGCAGGTGCAATATTCCAACAAAATGTAGCAACAACATTTTCCAACTATTACAAAAAAGGGAGCTAACAAATTTGAATTCACCTCTAATACTAACAACATTCAACATTTTGCCAATAGATATTGGAGGGGGTGTCACATCTCCTAGCCATACAAATAATAATGTTGTTTACCAAGGAAAACTCATCAGCATCAGTGCTGTTCTTCCTGAAGGCCCTGCAAGTATTATTACCCCAGCAATACCCAGGTATCCATTTACACCTGGGTGGAGTGTGGCAAATGTGGAATAATGTCTTGCCAAAGGGTATTTGTGCCTTTACTTACCCAGTTCCACCATGTGAATGTGTCCAGTTTCCAAAGAAGGCGAATGACAATGTATAGCAGTGACGCGCCAACCATTATATTCCTGTAATAACTAAGGGTCTCTGCATTCTCAACAGCAATCTGTTTCTGCCCCTTTGTGCCAACTTTCCCTTTAGGCTGCAAAGGAATGATTCAGAGAAATTTTTAAAGAGAGCACTGTATCTGGAAGTGAATTTCATGTAATTTAGATCTCTTTTTTGTGAGGTTTAGTGATTCACATTCAACTTCAAGTGATTTACACTACATGCTATTTCATGCTTAACACAAGACTCTTAAATTTCCTGCGAAAAAAAAAAAAAAAAAAAAATTCACACACAATTCAACATCAAGGACAGCCAAAAATGTATTCGTTCAAATGAGAGGTAAACAAAATAAGGTATAGACTAAAGAGTAAAGGTGGAAAAGGAGTCAAGAAGTATTGAAAGAAGAACAAGGAAATAATTTAATAAAAATTAAAGATATTTATTTCTTCCCTTGAAAGAAATGAATTTAGAGAGAACAAAAAGACAAAAATGATGAAATAAAATGGCAATGAGAGGAAAAAAAATAAATGAGAAAATATCAAGACTTAAAATCTGTTATGTAGCTTGTACTGTAGCTTATGCTGTTAACTTATAAATGTCTTAATATGTTTTGGTTATGGAAGGAGCTGGTGGAAGGAAACAGAAAAGGAACAAATTGTTGTTTTTTTTTTGCATGCGTGTATTAAAGGTAAAGACCAGTTATGGTCATGTGATTGCACTGTGAAAGAAACGTGGAATCGATCAGAAAAGGTTGATCATCTAGCATCTAGCATCTGCAAGGTTCTGGAATCATCAAAACGGATAAGAAATTTGGCCCATTCTTCATAAAGTCACAAGCACTATACACAGAAAGATGTATATGGGACTACCCTATATCTCTCACAGACCATGAGAGAAACAAATTTACCAAATTAGACCTTATGCGTATGACGTCACGCACTCGTAGATACAAAAGGGCGCCCTCCCTCAGAGGACAAGCGGTACGTTACTAGCGATCGGCAGAGGCTATTGAACTACACGTATAAGCAAACACTTTCTCTTAGCTCAACCTTTTATCGTCGGATTTTTTGCTTGTTTACAGTCAGAAAAGGATAAATTTAGGTTGCGTCGTTGGTTGCTCGAATAGGAGCAACAGGAGCAAAGATGTTTCATCCTATTGCATACCGGCTATTTTGGTAAATAAAGGAGAAAACACAGCTAAGTTATCCACGGAACGACGTGAAACGTGACATCAAACGCAAGGGATGGGAACCGTCTAAGAGACTAAGTCATCTCGTCTATGTTCAGCGCATTTCATACAAATTGCAGGTATAGACCCTATATGTTTTGGCGAATTAGTAATTGGTGTTTTATTGTGTTTACTAGTTTACACATTTTAATGGCCAACATTTGTTTTTGTGTCGACCTCAGCTCACTCGCAACATAGAGGCCAGCTGAGCTGGATTCTGTGTTATTTTAGAGTTGAGTTGCTCTACTCTAGATCTACTCCAGACTATGACCAAACAAAAGTAAACTAACTTATCCAACCAATACCACATTATGAGAGATGGATTGTCACCAGAAGCCACTGTAAAGCTATACGTTAAATGAATGATGTATTGACTATTGGTGCTTTTGTTACTCAATCAAACTATTATTTAAAGCAAGCTAAGTTGAGCCTTGAAAGTAAGGTTTTTTTAAATTTCATTTATTGATTTAGATAATTTGTCCCTATTTTCATGAAGTGACGGTAGTGAGGAACTTTCGCATACAATTTGCGTGACGATTTTCCTCTCCACTGTCACTTCGTGAAAATAGGGACGAATTGTGTGGTTACAATTTGTAAATAATTTGTTCAAATAATAAAAGGATAATATAAATGGACTTACTTTACTTGAATCCATTGATGTTGGTAGGACAGGGCCTTTTCATCGATTGATTGAGTTCCTTTTACATCAATACTTCAGTTTTTTGTGCCTTGTGCTTGTGGTTTCGTGTGGAGGATTGAATAGCATTCTTTGAGTACAATACATACATTTTGATCTACATTGTAAATGCATGTCTGTGATTCACAATTGTGTTCAATCTTAAAATAAATATCAAAGTAGACCCCTATAGAACAGGTTTTTTATATTTTGTTGCATGTTTTATTCTGATTGTGTTCATGCAGGAATCAGGATCGCAGCGATTTGCAAGATCAAAACAGCACAAGGGGAAAGCAGATGATATGGCAGCGACAACAGCACTCCTGGGCCTTCAAGTATCGACCCATCAAAGTGACAGTGATGAGTCATCAGCAGAAGACGTTACTCAAGGGAATGAAATACAGACATGTCATCACTCGAGTCTACAATAAGTCAGCAATAGCAGGACGACGTGAATCTACGCGCAGAACTCCAAATGGCACAGAATCTTTAAAAAAATTATCGAGACTACAAGAAGAGAACTTTCGAGAGGATAATGTCAAGTTCATATTTAAAATAGACTCCCATCATGGGCAACATTTTTGTCACTGTTTCTCCTTTCATCCGCGATGCCTTCATGTAAGAAGCTTACAAAGTTTGACCAACCGATAATGTTTCTCATGAAACTGCGCCTAAACATTTTTGATTAAGACTTGGGTACAGATTTGGAGTGAGCCAAAAGGTTTAGGTTGATTAGAGTTTACACGCGTACGAATACATGTTGAGACTTGAGATAATGATATGTATGGTAAAACAGAAGTACACAATCCTTCAGAATAAGATACCAATCAATCTACTGAGAGACGGATTGTCACCAGAAGCCACTGTAAAAAAATTGTTAGGGTTGCTTGTGCATCTGTGTCCTGGTGTAATTCCTCTTGACTACCGGTAAAGGTTTTGTGTAAAGCTTGGACTTAGTTTGAACCTTGATATTCACTCGACTCTGCATGATACCAAAGGACTGTAATTGTTTTGTCAAAATTAAGAAAAAAATTATAATGAGCTTCAAGCTTGATATTAAAAAAAAAATACATAAGGCATGTTTGTTTCTTTTTTTGACTGTTTGTTTTGTGATGTGATTGAAGTGTTTTTTTAAAGAGTTGTGGAAAGACAGATTAGGTGAAAGAGAGAGGGACAAGTAGAACATGAAGCGATTATAGTGAGTATCAAGGGAAGAGGGAAAGGGAGAGGTGAGAACAAAGAATATTAGAAGGGGAAAAAATGTAGTGGGACACGAAGTGACTACTGGTATAAGCATGGATAATAAGTGGGGGTGGTGTGTAAATAAATATAAGATACGTAATTCAAGTATTCATCTACATTGTAATTACCCATGTCAGACCAAGCTTGTGATGCGAAATAGAAATTCCCTTTTCAATTGGTGAATACTTGCAAATGTAACGTTAGCTTGATAGTATGGTAGCCTATATAGTAGGTTAATAGACCTTGAATAAAATCCAGAATACGAATGTTTATTTGGTTTTGAAGTACAAATAGTATATTTATTAAAAACTTATATAAGGAAGGCAAATATTCCAAAGTCCCTGATCAGTTATACAACATCAATGAAATAAGGATGTACAAGTTTCTCAATCTTTGACAGCTCCCACACAACATTAAAACAACTTTTAAAATAGTACATTTATTAAATTATGAATATTTAAATGGGCAAGGCAAGAATGTATAAGTTTCTCAATCTTTGACAAAATACGATACAACGTAATAAACTTCAGATTCAAGATTTATTTATTTCTTTCCACTGACATGGAAACAATACATTCATGAACAGTTGCATTAAGTTTATCGTCAACAAAAATAAATTCATGAACAATAACAAGAAAGTTATAAAGACATTAAAAATTTGGAAAAAGGTGGTCTGTAAAAAAGCACAGGTTGTTAACACAAATCACGTTTTAAAGGCTTTACAGGAGCAACAAAAAATATTTAAAAAGAAGTACATTGAAAATAAAATAGAAAAGACAAGAAATAGAAGTAGAAATGAAAAAGGGGAAGGTGAATACATGTACAATACAGGGGGGGAGCTAACAATACGAATATAATTACCTGAATTGATAAACAAATATCAGATCAATCACAAATTTGGTAGATTAAAAAAAGAACCAGAATAATTGTAATAGTATAGATCTAGACCAGGGATATGTTGAGTAGATCTAGACCTTGTAAAGATTATAATAAATACAGTATTTATCTTCAAATACACTTCTTTTGATAATTGCAGAAGTGAGTATCATATAATTCCTCTTTCAAATCATTTATATAAATACTTAAATTTTTCCCATCAACTTTTTGGCACTCCAAAAAACTTTTTTAAATAGTGGACGCCCGGTCCCCACTGATTTGTTTACGTATAGGGCTTACGCTAGACGGCTGGAGGCGGCGGCGAGAGCAGTAAAGCATCGTATACAACACGAGCAGCACTCTCGCGCACGCCTGAGTGCGTCGTCAAGCTTTTGTTTGTCCTCTAAGATGGCGGCGTAATCGGTCGTTTGGCGAGCCGTGACGTCAATGCATAAGGTCGGCAAAACATTATTCTTTCACATGATTGATAATGAGAGCTTCCATTTCATTTTTTGAAATTGGGGCGTTTCCAATACTGGTCTTTACCTTTAAAGCTACTATGATTAAAGCGAGCAGGCATGGGACTGACTACTTTTTTTTTTAATTGAGGGACTTGGTAATGAGGATTAATGCCTTACCAACAGACTGGATATGTGACTTGTGAATGAACATGTTCAATTCTGAGACCGGTCAAACATTAAATTCAATAGACGGGACCGTTGATCGGGATTGTATCCTTCCTTCAACTGGACAAAACAGTCTGCAAACAAAGGAATAAGCATCTCAGCTCAAAGAATACTTGAAAAAATATCCTTTTGAAATGGTAAATACTTACAGGCGCAGGCATGGTGACTCTGAAGTTACAAATTTATGGACACAAGCTGTGGAAATAAAGACAGATGCTGGAGTTTTATTAACGTGGATTTCGCAATTCCCTTTTATAGTCTCCAATTCCAGACCTCGATCGAACTGAGCATGCATTTGAGATAAAGCTAAGGCAAGCCCGTATCAGGAAAATTACCCCTAGATCACCCGCGGTAACGGTGGCGGATTCAGGGGGCACAGCCGCACAGGGGGCACGTGCCCCCCCCCCCCCCCCCCCCCGGTAAAAAAAAGGGGGAAGCGGGGGAAAGAAAAAGGAAGGGGAAACAAAAAGGAGCTAGAGGAAAAGAAAGAAAAGGGAAGAGATCGAGAGAAAGAAGAAGGAAAGAGTGAGGAGAGAAAATGGGAGAGGAGAAAACGGGGGAAAGGAAGAATAATGAGAATTGAGGGAAAAGAATGAGGGGGATGATATTATAAGAAGGTGTTGTTTTTACTGGGAAAGGGGCGGGGGCGTTTAGCCCCCCCCCCCCCCCCCCCCCCCTCCCAAAAAAAAAAGCGCAAGAAGAACAAATAAAAAGACAATTAAACGACGTTATAAGAGAGGTGCGAGAGCATGAGGAATTGCATATCTTTTAAAAGAATAATGGGATAACAACCAGGGGCGTCGCTAAATGGTGGATGTGGGGGTGCGACCCCCTCTCCCCCACCTGTCAGGATATTGTCGGTAGAATTGCGCTGCTGTCTGGAAAATGAGAAAAGGGGGAGAGGGGAAATGAAAGGGAAAGGGAAAGAAAAGAAGAAAAGAAAAGGAAAAGAAACAGTACAACGAATATCTGGCTTTCTCTAATAATCGAATGAAACGTGAAAAATTTCGCGCTTCGCACGGGAAAGGGGGGGGGGTAACTAAATTCAGACAAGGATTAAGAGTAACGAACAGTACAACGAATCGTATTCTTTCTCTAATAATATAATGATAGTGCACAAAGCTTCCGCGCTTCGCGCGGGAGGGAGCTAGAGACTGAAAAACAACTTTGTTCCTAACCCGGGTTTATATATATAAAAATACTTTTTCGACAGTACTATTCGATCGTTATATTTTTAGATATTTATCTTGATTATTTCTTGTTTGTTTTAAATATGTCATTTGATGTACCATTATCATTTCTTTGTTCATTCGATGTATTTAAATTGTTTCACACGGCCCCAATGGAAATCAGTCTTGTAACTGTTTGGGCTTTTTTAACCGTGTATAAATAAAGATATCTATTCAAAAAATTCAATTCAATTCAATAGGGTTAAATTTGTAGACATTGGGACATTGGCATGAATACTTGTCGGTAATTGGTGGCTACTTTTGTTGGTAATCGGTGGGCTCTACATCCCCCCCCCCCCGGTGAAAAAGGCCTAGCGACGCCCCTGATAACAACACAGTTTATACAATCGAGATAATTTTGGCAAGTACTACTACTACTGGTGAAGTACCAGACCACCGTCTTTGTACATTGTGCACGGAGCATATTGACAGATCACTTTTCTCTATCTTCTAACCAATCAGAAGGCCTCGTTTTTTCCCAAGAAACTGTCGGTGAACAAATGTAGTTCTCAAATTGCAAAAGATCCCTACTCTTGAAGGGGGTAGGAGAAAGCAATTTTACGTCATATTACTCCAGGAAGTGCCTGCAAATGAGCAAAATGTGGTTCCTACTCGGGGAGGGGGTTGTGACCCCCTCCCAGACCAACCCCCGCTTGGTCGCTCCGCCTCCCTCGCAGCTGACGCCTCGCCGCTGTCGCTTCGCTCCATCGTTTTTCATATATTTCACCCCATGCGGTTCTGTACCCCCCCCCCGGTTAGAAATTCCTGGATCCGCCACTGAATTACCCCCCAAAAAGCCCCCCCCCCCCTTCCTCCAAGACAATAATCCCCGGAAAATTACCGCCCTCCCTTGTTAATTGAAGCCTAGCTATATGCTAGTCTTGTTTGGCCTTGGCCCGAATATCTTTAGGTGCCCGAATGTCGTCATACATTCGGGCAACTTAATTACTGCCCGAATATTCATTTTATAACATGATTACCACGCTCGTTCATTTCACTCGCTCGCAACATTTAGAAACACAATAATTCTGGGAAACGAGATGCCTGAATACGTAATACCTTTTATTCGTGTATCAATGCGACCAAATAATTATATGATTTTTGTTTTTGTGTATTCGGCAGCGAGGAGCCATTATATACATGTGTTATCTAGTGCATTGTGTTTCGATTACAAAATATCATGTTTTTTATTTAATTGTTGTTTTTTTGGCTCGCTCGTAAAATATAAAATCAAGTTTGCCCATACGTGTATTTATGTCACTTTACGAGTGCCAGAGTGTTGCAAAAATGAATCTTCGATGATGAATTTATGATTGGGTTGACGCGAAACTTCTTCTTCTTCTTCTTCTTCTTCTTCTTCTTTTCTCTTTCTTTTTTTAGGCTGCCTGAATGGGGGGACCACGGGCAATTCGCCCCCCTCCCGAATCCACCACTGTCCTGGTATTGCTGCAACAATGATAGGTCTAGAAGTTCAAAGAGAAAAACGAATCCAAAAACAATCATAATCACGATTGTAGGTGGGGGCAAACAAGCTGAAAGTTTATAGCGCAAGGATATAATTATAACCCAGATTGCCAAATTTGGGGGCTGACAATAATTCTTAACAAGAACACTTTTTTATCTTTATTTTTTATTTATTTTCTGTTTCGTTTTATTTTAATAAATAATTACCTTGCCTCTATAAGGTGCATGCAATAAATAAATTATTTAAATTTAAGTATTTTTCATCATCGTTTTGATAAAGACTGTCATAAGGCTATAGGCTTGAGGATATTCTGTCTTCCACATGAGGGCAGTTTATTAGTCTATATGGTTATTTTTTAAAGGGCTTCAAAAGAATAACAGATTATACTGTATGTATACGGGGGCAGTCGGACATTTTGTGATCATTTGGGAAACTTGAGCGCGGCGTATGCACAACGCCATGTCTACAATCCCAAATGACCGTATCGAGACTAAATAAAAGGACTTTGGATATTATGTTTATGTTTAGAAAAATGCGAGAGACATGAAAACCTTCCAGCAAGTAAGTACGTAGTATACTATAATAGTAAAGACTTTCGTTAGTAATTTTAATCCATTCAATGATTAAATCATCAATTCATTTATTTCCATTGTAATACCATGTTAACACAATTTAGATCAAAATACAGCAGTAAATTCACAATATGAAAATGTGGGATACCCTTAAAAGCCAAGTAATTGTGGGCAGGGGCCAAATTGACAAAAAGTTAACAATAATGAAAATATAAAACTAGGCCTATATAGATCTAGCAATAATACATAAAAAACAACTGAAGCATTGACTCTATCATTCTTTGAATGTGTCAATTTATTAATTTCATCTTACAAGACAAATATTTCCGAAATTGATTCAAATGACAAAACACCGAAAGTATCACCCCCCCCCCTTCCCCCATCACCTCCTTTTTTTCCAAAATAATAAACTAAATAACAACAACACCAATGAGGGCAGCATATAATTTTGTGAAAACTATGGATAACAAAATGTAGTTTAATATTTACTGAGAATAAAAGGATAGATGGCTTACATTAAAGTTATTAAAGTACACTAAATTACATTTTGAAGAAATGTTGTCCTTCTAAATATTTTTTCAAAATTGTACAGTCAATTATAGGGTATTTGATAAGAAAACAAACCTACACAACAATAATTTTCAGGTGATGTTTAGCATCATTTTAGCATTACATAAGCAAGTCTACACAAATATTTTCGAAGGATGTATCGACCGTTTCATGATCTTGCAAATAATTCGACGTTTATTTCCAACTTGCAGCATTTTCTTTGGTAATTATGGCTCTAATTTGACAAATAGTATAGGTACAATCAATTTATGAAATTAAATCTGTATGAATGTGATGATAAATACAATTTAAGCCCTCGATTTTATTGCCTGTCGTTGATATTGTGTTGCTAATAACGCTGTCGCTGTGGATGTGCTAAGGCTTCAAGTAGGCCTGTGTGTAGCCTCTTGTCGATGCCCTCGCGCTGTTGGAGTCTCTAAATTCTGACGAGCGAAGCGAGTCAGAGAAACCGAGGCGCTTTGCGCTGAGGGCCTCTTGACAAGTGATCTGAATTATATATTCATGAGACCCGATTTCCTACTGAATTATGCATGTCTAGACCGCAGCGATTGTGTGTGTGTACGCGTGTGTTCGGGATTGCCCAACTAGGCTAGTCTGCAAGCACAAACCCTAATTTGACACTTTATCAAAAAATCATTGTGCCTTGAGAGAAGCCTAGCCCAGCTATCTACTGGTACCTACTGGTTGTACCAATATAGGTCAGGAGCAGCTATAGTACGTGGCATATGGTAGTCTTATAGTGCACACTCTCTTTTACGACTGACCAGGGTTTGTGCTTGCAGACTACAACTAGGCGGCCAGTCTCGCTCTCACGGAGGGAATTCGCACAGAGCGGTAGATATTACGTCATAGTAGCTCTCTCTGATTGGATGACTTTCACCGAACTCTGCTGGGTCGGAATATTCGCCAAACAATGTAAAACATAAGAAATTCAGATCACTTGTCAAGAGGCCCTCAGCGCAAAGCGCCTCGGTTTCTCTGACTCGCTTCGCTCGTCAGAATTTAGAGACTCCAACAGCGCGAGGGCATCGACAAGAGGCTAGCCTGTGTGTTGTGTGCTCAAAGGGAGTCGGGCTAACTCGGCCCACGGGACTACTCGGCCCAGCTGGAAAAACTGGGCCGAGATGTCCCGACCTGATTAATCGATCGAGAGATACCAATGTGTATATGTTTGTGCTCTTTGTGACTTAATAATGCCCTTTCCAACCTAAATCTTTAATGGAATTGTGTTAAATGATAACTAATGAAGACAATCTATGACTTATCTTTCGGTAAAATGACAAAAAAATGACATTTCGGACAATTTACTCACAGCTCGCAATCCGCATTGCCGCACGTACATTATATGTGCGTTGTATCTACTCGGACCACTGAAATTCGAGCAGTGTTTTCGTCGGTAAATCACTGCAAAAATATCATTTTTATCTCGTATGAAGGTCTATTTTTATTCCTGACACAGATTTTATTATTGAGAAGTCAAATATAGTACATTTTAGACGAGATGGTTGATGTTTGTTCACATTATTTCATCCTGGCCGTAAATTAGCAGACTACTGCCTAGTGCTACCGCAGCAGCTCAGCTCGGTGTGCAGCTAGCCGTACAGCGCCGCCGGCCGGGTCGGCGGGGGAATTCAACGACTCGGTGCCCGTACCGGGCCGCTGCACTGCATTGCATGATTGTACTGCCCAATTTGATCGAGTGATGTGAGTATAACTAATCAAACTAGATCTATATCTACTGTATTATCATATTCATTCCGAGTAGAATATCCAATTTGATTTAGTGAGTAAACTAGACCTAGATCTATATCTACTGTAGACAGCAATAACCATCTGATTTGGGTCATTTCTTTAATAAAACTGACATTTGTTGTCATTCCCCAATACAGATGGCAACCCAGAGATCTCGTACCGTGGGGGTAAATTAGAGCCACAGCGTAACAGCTTTTCGTTACCGACATTTCTCCCCCGATTTTCTTTATTTAGATCTAATTTCCTGATTTCTAAATCAGATGTAAATTAGGTCGGTCTATATATCTCCTAATTACAGTTTTCAAAATTTGCTAACCTATTATAGAATGTGAAATTTTCGGACTTACTTATATGAATTATCCAATTTGTTCCTCAGAACCGCGAAGCACTTACGTTCATGCATTCGAAATATTACCCGGCGGCCGATATATTTCCGGGTCCACCTACCAAAACATAGCCAATGGCCAATCAGAGCACTCGTTTCGTGGGAGTTCGTTGGTCAAGCCGGGCCGACTCGTATGTAGCTACGGTAGCTATTGGACGTTCGAAAAGAAAAAATTAATATTCATCAACTAAAACCAAGACGGATAATGTTGACGACGAGACTTTCTCGGATTAATCATTAATTTAGGATCTAAATGAGCAAGCTATCGTAAGTCAAATAAGCTATATATATGTTATTTTTAATTAGACTCTAATTATTGTCATATTGCAGCATGTGTGAGGATGTAAAGAGTGAAAATCTCGTAGCATATCTCATTCATCGCGGTCCTGCCGAACCGAACCATTGGTTCCGTACAGTCCCGATAGGACAATCTTCAGTCTCTATAATCGGAGGTCTAGTGGAGCCAGACGTAGTCTCAGTGGAACAACCGACGATTAGAGAGACTGAAGTTTTCGGTCTATATCTACTGTAGCTACATCATTATCATATACTAGATTAGTTATTCAGAGTAGAATATTCGATTAATGAAGGAATGGAATTTTTCTTTTTCATAATCAGATAATCATATTTTACTCCTAAAAGTTAAAGACTTGATAAATAGCTAGATCTAACGTAAGGGCCTAGCCTAGTACTGTAAGAGAAGTGAGCTGAAGAATCGCCTTCTTCTGTTATTTTGGAGGGGCAGGCGCGTAGCCAGGGGGGGGGGGCAGTGGGGGCAGTCGCCCCCCCCCCCCCAAAAAAAAAGGAAGAGGACGTAGGAAGAAAAAGGGTTAAGAGTCGAGAACGGTACAACAAATCGTCTTCTTTCTCTAATTATTTAATGAAACATCAAAGCTTTCGCGCGAGAAGGGGGGACAGAACTGAATTCAGATAAGGATAAAGAGCCGAGAACGGTACAACGAATTGTCTTCTTTCTCTAATAATTTATAAAACGTCAATGCTTCCACGCTTCGCGCGGGAGCGGGGAACTGAATTCAGATAAGGATTAAGAGTCGAGAACGGTAAAACGAATCGTCTTCTTTCTCTAATTATTTAATGAAACATCAAAGCTTCCACGCTTCGCGCGGGAGCGGGGAAACTGAATTCAGACAAGGATCTAGAGTCGAGAACGGTAAAACGAATCGTCTTCTTTCTCTAATTATTTAATGAAACATCAAAGCTTCCGCGCTTTGCGCGGGAAGGGGGGATGGAACTGAATTCAGATAAGGATTAAGAGTCGAGAACGGTACAACGAATCGTCTTCTTTCTTTGATGAGAGGGATGGAGACGAGAGGGATTGGTGAGGGATGGAGATGATGAGAGGGAAGGAGACAATGTTGATGATGTAAGGGATGAAGACGCTGTTGATGAGAGGGATTGGTGAGGGATGGAGACGGTGTGAGGAATGAAGATGATGAGAGGGATGGAGATGGTGAGAGGGATGGAGATGATGAGAGGGATGGACATGATGAGAGGGATGGAGATGATGAGAGGGAAGGAGACTATGTGAGGGATGGAGATGATGAGAGGGATGGAGACGATGAGAGGGAACGAGACAATGGGAGGGATGGAGATGATGAGAGGGATTGGTGAGGGATGGAGGTGATGAGAGGGAAGGAGACAATGTTGATGATGTAAGGGATGAAGACGCTGTTGATGAGAGGGATTGGTGAGGGATGGAGACGGTGTGAGGAATGAAGATGAGAGGGATGGAGATGATGAGAGGGATGGAGACGGTGTGAGGGATGGAGACGGTGTAAGGGATGGAGACGATAAGAGGGATGGAGACGGGAGGGATGGAGACGTCTCCATCCCTCTAATCGTCAATATCGTCTTCATCCCTTACATCATCAAAATTGTCTCCATCCCTCTCATCATCTCTAATTCTCCATCCCTCACATTGTCTCCAACCCTCTCATCTCCATCCCTCACATTGTCTCCATCCCTGTCATTATCAAATATCAATATCGTCTCCATTCCTCTCATCATCTCCATCCCTCACCAATCCCTCTCATCATCTCCATCCCTTACATCATCAACATTGTCTCCATTATGTATTATGCCACGTTGTGGAAATGCAATTTTATTTTTTTAATTCATTATTTATTCATAGTATGTACATATTTTACAGGTACACAAGATCAGATATAAATCTGTTAACCCCCAGCCCCCCCCCCCAAAAAAAAAATTGTAACATGCAGATGACACGCCACACCATTCCTTGTGTTGTGGTATTGGTACGTATTATTTCATATGCAATTTACAAGGCAAAAAAAAATCTAAACAAACAAAGTTGAAACAATTAAATAAAAATGAGGACATATTTGAAAAACACACATAATAGCAATAAACATTATTTGTTTACGACTCCAAGATACAGATTCCAACAATATGACGTCAAGCTGACTCAAAATAACAAATGATAATCAGGTGTAATCGTGTATTAATTTCATGCCACGTTGTGGTAATGCAATTTTGTTTTTTTATTTATTATTTATTTATAGTATACATATTTATACAGGTACACAAGATCAGATATCAATCTGTTAACTCCCAGCCCCCCCCCCCCTCAAAAAAAAAAAAAAATTGTAACATGCAGAGACCAGTACAGATGACACGCCACACCATTCCTTGTGTTGTGGTATTGGTACGTATTATTTCATATATGCAAGTTACAAGGCAAAACAAACCTAAATAAATAAACAAAGTTAAAACAATTAAATAAAATTGAGGACATGTTTGAAAAACACACATAATAACAATAAACATTATTTGTTTACGATTCCAAGATACAAATTCCAACAATATGACGTCAAGCAGACTCATAATAACAAATGATAAGCAGGTGTAATCGTGTATTAATTTTATGCCACGTTGTGGTAATGCAAATTTGTTTTTTTTATTTATTATTTATTTATAGTATACATATTTATACAGGTACACAATATATCAGATATAAATCTGTTAACCCCCAGCCCCCCCCCCCCCAAAAAAAAAATATAAAAATTGATTTTGCTCATAGATCTTTGCCTCTGTTGCTGATTACATACCCGGCCGAGATGGATGGGAGGTGGGGGGGGGGGGGGCAGCTGCCTTTTAGAAATTTGAGGAACGGTTAAATTAATGAACAGTTGACCAAAGGTCCAGGAGAAGGCTTACAAGAATTAAGATCCCCTGCCCAGGGGCGGCCGAGCGACTTCCAAAGTGGGGGGGCACCAACAAAAAAGGGCACTTTCTGGAGGAAAAAAAGGGCGAAAGTATACAATTTTTTAGACATTGGTATATACCCCTACATTGTGATTACATTATCAGGGATGATTTCAATATTTGTTTCTCTTCATACATCATACAAGATATCGCTTAAGCATCATACTTTACAGTTGGGTGTGATGTCTGAATATGCATTTACGAGCGAGCGAAGCGAGCGTGAAAAATTTCAAAGATCTACAAGGTCGCAGTGCGAAAAATTACATCTTATAAAGAGGAAAAAAGCCAATCGTGATGGGGTTATCAGCACATTCTCATAACGGAAGACTGAAAAGACCTTTGATAAGTAACATAATTATATCATCTTTAAATGCGAGCGAGCGCAGCGAGCGAATTTTGGGGGAAATTGCTCTTAGTCGCCTTAAATAAGGGGCACGTTTAATGATTACATGAAAAGGGGACAATTATCGAAAGGGATAAGACACTTATAAGAAAAGAAAAGGAGCATGTGTCAAAGTACAAAGGATTATTATAAGAGGTGAAAAGGAGGCCTTTTTTCACCTGAAAAGAGGCACTCGCCAGTGATGACAAAGAGGCGTTTACGAAAATGGGAAATAGGCATTTGTTGACGGAAAAGGGGCACCCATCAGATTTTGATAGGGGCATTTATAAGAGGTGAAAAGGGGATAGTTCCCTTATTAGAAAGGAAAAGGGGCACGTATCATTATTAAAAGGGGAATCAGAGTTGAAAAGGGGCACTTATAATAAAGGAAAATGTGCATTTGTTGAATGAAAAGGGGGCACCGTTCAGATTTTTAAAAGGGGCAGTTATGAGAAGGGGAAGGAACTCTTGCTTTTTAATGGGGGCACTTATCATAAGGAAAAGGGGCACTTATTAGAAAATAAGAGGGGCACATGTGAAAATGAAAGGTGTGCTCATCCGAGTTTAAAAGGGGATAGTTATTAAAAGGAGAAGGGGCACTTCTTACAAAGGAAAAAAGGGGAAGTTTTCAAAGTAAAAGGAGCACCTCTCAGTTTTGAATAGGGCAATTATCAGAGGTAAAGGGGGCACTTATTAAAAGTGAAAAGGGGCACTTCTCGTACCTGAAAAGGGCACTTATTCAAGATTATTTCAAGATTCATGAGAATGGAAAATGGACACTTATTGCAAAGGAAAATGGGAACATGTCGAAGGAAAAGGGGCACGTGTCAAAAATTAAAAAGGGCACTCGTCAGAGGTGAAAAGGGGGAAGGGGCACTTTTACTAAGTAATAGGGGCACTTGTCAAATGAAAAGGGGCACCTTTCCTATGTAAAAGGGGCACTTCTTACAAAATAAAAGGGGCACTTTTCCTATGTAAAAAGGGGCACTTTGGGGGTATCTGAAAAAGTGGGGGGCACTGTGCCCCCCCCCCCCCCCCCGGGAGGGCCGCCTCTGCCCCTGCCCCTCCATGCACCGGCACGTCATTGCAATATCATGTCTTAATTGCTTTGCTTTGTATATATCTCTTTGATTCCCAGAAAAAGGGAACAAAAAGGAGATTTTTTGGTTTGTTTGGGGGGGGGGGGGTGGTGGGGGATGCATTATTTATACAAAAAACTTGAAGCCAATACCTTCTTTTCGTAGAATTTTTTTGAAGCAGCCCCCTCCAAAAAAATAAGAAGGAGATTCTTCAGCTCACTTCTCTGCTTAGAGTACTAGGCTAGGCCCTTACGTTAGGTCTAGCTATTTTATCAAGTCTTTAACTTTTAGGAGTAAAATATGATTATCTGATTATGAAAAAAGAAAAATTCCATTCCTTCATTAATCGGATATTCTACTCTGAATGACTAATCTAGTATATGATAATGATGTAGCTACAGTAGATATAGATCTAGGTCTAGTTTACTCACTAAATCAAATTGGATATTCTACTCGGAATGAATAATGATAATACAGTAGATATAGATCTAGTTTGATTAGTTATACTCACATCACTCGATCAAATTGGGCAGTACAATCATGCAATGCAGTGCAGCAGCCCGGTACGGGCGCCGAGTCATTGAATTCCCCCCGCCGACCCGGCCGGCGGCGCTATACGGCTAGCTGCACACTGAGCTGAGCTGCTGCGGTAGCACTAGGCAGTAGTCTGCTAATTTACGGACGAAAGAATGTGAACAAACATCAACCATCTCGTCTAAAATGTACTTTATTTGACTTCTCAATAATGAAATCTGTGTCAGGAATAAAAAATAGACCTTCATACGAGATAAAAATGATATTTTTGCAGTGATTTACCGACGAAAACACTGCTCGAATTTCAGTGGTCCGAGTAGATACAACGCACATTTAATGTACGTGCGGCAATGCGGATTGCGAGCTGTGAGTAAATTGTCCGAAATGTCATTTTTTTTGTCATTTTACCGAAAGATAAGTCATAGATTGTCTTCATTAGTTATCATTTAACACAATTCCATTAAAGATTTAGGTTGGAAAGGGCATTATTAAGTCACAAAGAGCACAAACATATACACATTGGTAACTCTCGATCGATTAATCAGGTCGGGACATCTCGGCCCAGTTTTTCCAGCTGGGCCGAGTAGTCCCGTGGGCCGAGTTAGCCCGGATCCGCTCAAAGCTATGTAGTGCGGCAAAATGGGAATGCGAGACGAGAATCGAGGCAGAACCGTCCCCGTCATGTCTGGGGCGCGGCAGTGGTATGGTAGGGTGTCTGAACAAGTTTCCATTTTGGATCGTTTTTCACCATCAGGGTAGAATAATTGAAAAAATCATCTTCTCAGAACAGCACACATCACAAAGAACTTTGCGCATTGAGCTGCTTTAAACGGGTGACGCACTTCACATATAACTGACGCAATCACATAGGCCGGTCTACAATAGATTCTAGTCATAATTCAACGAACATCTCAGAATAAATTTCCAGTTTGTACCTTAAATATGATGAAAATGAGAATTGTTCAAACTTAAAAAATAGTTAAGTAACTAAAAGTAAACTTAAGTGAAATAGAGTAAAGGACCCGGTTTTCGTCCACTTAAGACAAAATCCTATTTTTTGGACTCTTTACTTCCTATTTATTATCATTTCTTGTTCAAATCATGAAGCAAATATTATTATTATTTAAACAAAAAAAGAATCCCAGAAAAAAATCACGAATTGCCATGACAATATTCATTTCAATTTTCACTGTTTTGGAGCCAGTTATCGGCATAGCGAACCAGTTTTCGGCCGCATGTACAAAGTCAATAGGAAGCGCTCGCGCGCGCCGTGCGTTTCCGCGCTGATGTATAGCACAAGCGGGCGGAGCAGGTATCCCACGCCGGAGCTCCCGGGTGCTCGCCTGGCCGAAGACAGGCACAGCGGTGATCGGAAGTTGGAATCTGAATTAGACAGACATATTGTGTGTGCGTGGCGGGGTCCGGCTGCGTTGATTTAATACATGCGATGAGATACTTTTGAGCTTGCGACCAACACAAAATTGGGCTCTAAATCTGAAAAATACTTGAAATAAAGCTCATTTTATGGTACCCATATTTCTTACATACACGCTTAAGAAACTTGATTTTTAAGATTTGGGTAGCGGAACCGCCGATTACATCGCTAAAATGTGATATTTTAGGATATATTTTCCATTGCAAATGTGGTTCTTCAGTGACTCTGGCATGGTATGGTAATAGTGGGATATGTGATATGCTATTATGCGATGTATTTTAAAGGGATTTTACCATGCATCCAATGGATCGGCCGAAAACTGGAGCTGTCCGATTACCGGCTCCTTTACTCTAGGTCTAGAGTCTACTTAAAGGTACTATGTCCCTTTTGCAGCCAACCTCAAATTCTGTAGAACTTTGCAGGAATTATGAATATATCATGTATGTCCTATCTGTGAAATTTAAACGTTAGCAGTGTCGTCATATTCAAATACACCAGTTTATTTACAGTTGTATCAGTGCGCATGCGCAGACAGTTGACCTCGGGTCATTGGCCCCGGAACAGGGCCAAATTGGCCCTGTTCCGGGGCCAATAACCTCTGACCTCTAGTATTTATGCGTAAATTAAGATTGCGCCCATGCAAATGATGATATGTGCGCACAACGCAGCGCGCAGGCAGTGATATCATCATAATTTGCATGGGCGCAATCTTAATTTACGCATAAATACATGACCTCTAGGTCATTGGCCTTGTTTAAAATGTCGCACACAACTGTAAACTGGTGTATTATGCAAGGAAACCCGTTTACTTGCTAGACTTCACTGTCAGACACTATTGAGTGACTGACTGGCTTTTTTTCTTCTTTGGTAATATACATACATGAAAAGAGTTGTAAAGGGTACATGAGCATTTGTCTACATCAATAACCCACTTCTTGTGATGGCCAAGATTAAACTAATTGAATCTTTGCGCAGCATAAAACGTATGACCATTCGGTACAATTGTCTGAAAATCAAGACTATTACTTTTGGGCTCTATAGCCCTAAAGTCGATTTGACAACTAACAGTCATTATTTTCCTTTTTTAGTGAAGTTCTAAATAAGTATTATCTTTCAAATGCAGTTGGAATTTAACTTTTTCATTTTTTGGGCCTGCAAATGGGACATAGTACCTTTAAGACTGTTAAGTGAAATACTGAAGTGAAAAAATCATAATAAATAGACTCTAGATCTAGATGGTTTGACTGAAATATCATAATTTTGGTATAAAAAATATAAAAAAATCGCAAGCATACTCCTCGCACAAATATTTCAACAGTGTAAAGTAATTATCAAATTGGCAAGCTTGAGTGGCTTGGCTGAGTGACCCTTGTGCCGAGTTGGCCTGACTGCACCAAGATCTAATAATAGAAACTCAGTTGCGCTGCTAACTTGGGGTGACAGAGCCTTCTACTTCTCTTGACCTAATCTTTGGAATGGCCTTTTAGCAATCTACATGTATCAGGAGTGCTGAGTCTATGCCTACTGTCAGATCACCTTCAGGACTTGAAAAATTATAAAAATATCAGCAGTTTTTGCTTTGTGCATTTCATGATTGCTCTATGTGGAAAATGTCTGAAAAACCTACAAACATGTCACCTAAGTGATAATGAAGGCCTTGAAGTTGAATGATAAGAATATAAATATTTATCTGTTATTTATTAATTTTTGATTAATTTCTTTATCATGCAGGTGATCACTGATGTAGGTCTTCTGTCTGGACAAAGTTGATTTGTTTTGGTCAACTATTTTAAAGGAAATCATGACTTCAGAAAACTTAAGACACTTGGCTGTCCTTCAGTCGGCAACCAGTATTGCCGATGAAATCAAGGCCCTCGAGGCCATTAAATCCACATTCATCCAGACGGACCTCAGATCCTCGCTCGATCTCGAAGAAGAATTTCTCAACTTTGCCTCAAAGAACCTCGGTGATGAGGTCTTTGATGACCCTTTTCCAAGGTCAACCCCAGAGGGCATCTTTCCTGGACAGCGTGATCTGGATCAGTTCACATGCTACGTGTTTAGACGTCGGTATGGTTGGTCAGAGGCAGCCACGAGCACCAGCAAGGATGATGTGGTTGGTGGGTATGCAGAGGGTCTAGAAGGCTCGGGTGTCATGACTGCACCACAGCAGAAGAACCAGGTCATTCTCAAGAGCAGACTCAATGAGTTGCTGGATGAATTTGTGAGATGGTGAGTCTTGTATTTTATGAATGATTCTCTAATTATTTATTGAATAAAGTGTGCTCCTAAATGATATTACCTGGTTTGTTTGTTTTTCTCTCCATAGATTATAGTTTTAGGCCCTGTTAAATTGAAATTACATACAATTATAGAAATCTGTCAATTGCATTGAAGAAAAATGGAGAATAATTTATTGTCTTTCTTAATCCATTTTTACTTTCCAGGTACATGGCACAGCCAGTAAGCAAACCACTCCTTCACAGTTTTCGGCATACCCTTGCAGAAGGTGAGAAATGTTATTTTATTGTGAAAAAGTATAATGTGTTGAATTTTTTGCAAAGGGTATAGCAACTTTCATAATTACCATTTATCCTGTTTTTAAGGACAAATGGTATGTCATTACACAAAGTGTAATGAGACATAATGATTTGGAACATGCATATGGCATGGTAACACAAAGATGCAAGTTTAACAAGAACAAAGTTATGGCATATACCATTATTTTTTGTATTGTGTCTTCTATAGGCCCACATCTTTAATATAGAGTAGGCAGCTAGTAGACATTGACAGAAACATAAAAATTAAGTGAATTAGGAGGCATTTCTAGGAAAATTAATTTCTGTTGTATTTCTCTGTAATTTATGGTAATGAATTGTTATGGGAACTCTGATCCTGAAAATCATTCGAGATTTTTTAAATTTGTTTCTTATCAATTGCCTTAATCTTTTCCTTCTTCTTACCTTCTTCTTACCACATTTTATCATATTACTCTTGTTTCCCATATGCTTCCTCTGACATTCTGACATTCTACCTTCTTTTGCCGATCCGTATATCAACAACTCTTTTCTTGTATGTTTATTTTTCTCATTATTTCTACCTTCTTTTATTTCTCCATCTCATTATTTCTCCATGTATTATATATCAACATCTCTTAACACCTTCTTCACATGTCTGAATACATTACAGCTGCAGACAAACCAGTGGTCAGAAACCAGACAATCATCCACAGCATGGAGTGGCTGAAGCTAAACAAGTCCAATGACGGCATTCACGACAACTACGCTGACATAGCCTCACTGGTCATGGTCGGTCTGACAGACATCTGGTCGGCCATCAGGAAGGCCTGTGTGTCCAGGCTGCCCAGTATTCTGGCCAGCTTGACCGTTGAAGAAGCGGAGAAATTCTTTGAAACATTGGCCAAGGTAGGTTGGTTGAGCTTGATGTTCCATATAAATTGCTCTGGAGTCTCTTCTAACACTAGGCAGATTCCTTGCTTACACTATACTTTAATTACTCTACCCCTAACAATGTTTCTTTGAGGAAATTAAAGCATGTTGCGAAGTTTGAAATAGTATGTGCGGGGTATTATTCATTGAAGACAGTTTACTTATGAGATTTACTCTGCACTATATATGATTTGAAAAAGTGAAATATGAATTCTCTAGGCCTATAATTTATATTTGTCACATCTTCCATTTTTAGGTTCCGATGACAACTATTACCTTTGCCTTATTGAGCTATTTTTTTTTTTATTTTTTTTTTTTAGCAGGTGTTTCTGCATTTATTGATAAATCAAATATAAAACATTCAAATAAAAATAAGAGTATATAATATAATTGATTTACATAAAGAGTGACAACTTAATACACACAAAATAAAATTTAAAAAAAAGCATAATTGAAAGCTTGAAAGTATGGAGGTAAGTAAAAATAATCAAGATAAATGCAGATGCCAACTATCATAAGCAAGGAAGCTTGAGTCGATAGCAGCCGGGAAGGGGGGGGGGGGGGGTACATGGCGCTGTTTTAGGAGAATGTAGGGGAATAGAGAGTCACATATAAAGATTTTGTTCAGAAAGTATCTGAATAAAAAGTGGAAAGAAATTAAAGAAAGAAAAAAGAAGAAAAATGTGCAAGTGTGTGCAAGTGGGTGTGTGCAGGTGAAGTAAGTGTTCGATTTGTATTGTTAATGAACTGGTCATCTAAAATTAGATCTATTGATATTCTTAAAATTTAGGTTTTTATATTAACAAATAATTTGGAGCAGAAATATTGTACAATCAAATGGTCCAAAATTGTATTGTAGTGAGCTTTTACAGTGTGTGGTGGGCTAAGTATGTTTAACAATGAGTTTGGAGCCATCAATTTTTCTTTTTCTATAAAAAAAAAGGTCTTCAGAATCCTTACATATGTAGATGGCCTTTTACCTTTACTTTCCCCTTTCCCATTGCAATGCCATCTTTGGGATATTTAAAAAGTGTAGATTTGTTTAAGCTATGTGTACATCATAAATCACAGGTCTTCCAAAACATTATTTCCATTTTTTCCAACTATGACCTTTGACCTTTGACATCATGTGACAGATATGTCAGAATAAGGAGAGCAGTTGGCAGTCTGTAGAGGGAGCCCTAATGGCAATCACCTCGCTGCTTCGGAGGTTCCAGTGGATCAGCCGTCAACCTGTCGAGCCTTTCTTTCAGGGGCCTGTGGATAAAAACAAGTACTTTGTGAAGGTAAATGTGACGCCATGTTTGTCTGAATAATATTCATGTGAAAGTGTCCATTACTTTTTAGAAATTGATGTCTTTGTTGATGAATCATTGTTACGTTCTTGATCGCAATATTCATATCAAGTTGTATCCTGCCCAGTATATATATTATTTCAAATAACAACAAAATGACAAAACAACCATGTTACATCTGCACTTTGTAAATTGACACCAACAAAAAAAGTGATTTTATTTGTCCACTTTGGCATTTACCAAAGGAAATAAAACCCATCCCGAAGCATATCAGACTATTTTTTTAAAGAACCTTCATATCAATTTCCTATAAACAAATGTCTTGTATTTTCCATTCCCACAGTTTGGCAATGAAGAACTGAGTAACATTCCAGCGTTCATCACAAGTCGGATGCATTCCATTGTATACCCTCTTCTAGCCCATCAGCAGCTAAGCGTCAGAGATTGTGCCATTAAGGCGTTCACCTCGTTTCTTTCAAAATGTGAATTTCAGGTGAGTTTTCATTTTTCTTGCAAAAAATTCTTTCTTCAAGTGGTAACATAAAGATTTAATCAGAGAGTCAGAGAATCAAATGTGTATAACTACAGTTTTATTATATCGTCTATTTCAAAAATCTAATTTCCTTTACCGTACTATGATATCATTTATTTATTTTACTTCCTTGCTACTGCTTAAGTTACAGCTGATGATATTATACATGCTTCAGCAACGTCCTGTACATCAACCTCAGCTATGTGTACATGTTCTGCTGCTGCTGCTCTCATGAATACAGCTACTGTTACTCTTACTTCTTCTAATTAGATACATGTAGCTATTAGTACTTCTATTTGTGCGAACCGATTCTGCAACGTCATCTGATACTGTCATTACTTTTTCCAAATCTACCCCTGCTACTTGATACGACATTGAGTGATACTACTGCATATTGCTGCCATTGCTACTTTTTGATATTGCCACTATAAAAAGCAAGTTACCAAATTCATTGCAATCTTTGAATGGAAAAAGAGGTTATGCTGATTTAATTCTTGCTTTCATTAAAACTCATTCCTGGTTTCTTTGGTTATTTGGTCATGTGGTCTGTATTCATTATGTATTGTGCACACATTTGGCTTCACAGATAAAATCGTTCAGTTTTTTAATCTGTCATTACACTTTACCATTTGATGAGCAATGTCATATCAGTACAAACATATGCTGGCAAGACATCAGTAATCTACATTGCCATTCTCCTCCCAGGTAGATTGTTGGAAGAAATGCTTTGAATGCATCAGAATAGTCTACTCAAGTTGGGGAAATTTTACTTTATATAGCACTTACATACATTTTTAAACACGGAATGAAAGTGTAATTTGTTTTTGTCTAAAATACCAGAATGAATCACACGTGTGTCGCTATCATCAGGTAAACATGCTCAGTTTAATCTTCTTTTAACGAATGATACTTTGAGCAATGCAATGAATTTGAATGTGGAATATGATTTAGATACTCGGGTAGAATGGACCAGCATGCATGCAGCACGATATCCAAAGTTCAGCCCTTAAATTCTAAAGGCACCTTGACTTCAATAGCTGCCCCATTTGCTCAGATGATTTTGTTATTCTTCCATACAGCATTAATTGATAAGTTTTCAGAGATTTGTTTTTGCAGTAGCATGCCTCTTCAATCTTCATTGCTCGTATTTAGAAAGGGATGTTTTAAAAAAAGCCTCTTATGGTGAAATCATGTTAAAACTACCGGTATACCAAATATGATGTCAGTATGATGAAATTATACTGTTATTCCTGATAAAAGAGGCTGTTTTAACATATTGACATATGTGGCCCAGTACCGCAAAGCCACCAGATATAATCTGTCAGTTTAGGGCTGATTATTAAAGAGGAGGTCCTCATCTTTGAAGTGATATCTGCTTATCAAAATGAAAAGTTCCCAATCCTACTGGGAAAAAAAAGAATATCCAGTCCTAAATTTAGTAAGTGAGCCTTCATCTCAAACTTTTATACAATATTTGCACTTTCACAATCGATTAGTTTTTATATTGGGCAAAACTTCAAGTAAAATTTAGTACCAGTATCTTAAATAGGCATTTGCATGAAATAAGATGCATGCATGAACTGGCTTATTTTAGGATTTAATGAGTAACAGTAACATGCTACAATTACATGGCACTTGAGAGAATGAATTACACTTACCTGCCATGCCTGTGCCATATCACTGCTCCATTGCATGATATTTTGATATGAAATATATATGTTTCACTGTTGCATGATAAACAATCACTTCCATATGTATGTACATGTAATGTCCTGCTGATACTTTACATATGAATTTATGTCTGCCGCTCATTTGGTAAAAAGTAAATGACTGATCATTTTTTGATGGACCAAATGATGAAATTATTTCACAGGTAGAACTTTAGAATATTGAGCATCTATTAAAGCTGAAAAATCTGGAGGTATTTTGAAATGTCTTTTTAGTACATGCTGCATATGATAAACTTATCCAGCAATTTAAATATGAATATAATTTGTAATACATTGTAAAACAAAGGTTGCATGACCCATCAATGATATCCATCCATTCTGCATGTCTAATTCAAGTCGTCCAGTTTATTTATTTCCTTTCCATTTTGCTTTTTTGGGTTTTTTTTTGCACATCATTGAGATGAAAATTAATAATAATAATAATAATAATCTTTTAAAGTCCACTCCAAATTTTATTAAGTTAAACCAAAAATGGAAATTCTTTTTGCCCAATGAGCCCGGCAGCCACTGAGCAGCGCCAGAGATGTTGCTCTATCCCTTATTGTTGAAGGTAGCAGCAACTCCCATCTTTTGGTATGACGCGGCCAGAGTTCGAACCCTCTACTGACTGAACCCTCTACTGACTGAACCAACAACACTATAGAATGGAAAAGAACCATGAATGTTTCTTTAGATTACCAGAATCCCACTAAATCACAATTTAAAATCATAAGAAGTAAGGCGTAACAACCCCATATAAGGAAGACTTGTATATCCTGTTAAATTATCACTTGGATGTTAATGGATTGAATGCAAAATGTATCATGCCATGAGAATATCTTCTGTATGTAGATAACCAATTTTGTACATGTTTTTTTGAGGAATATCAAACTAAAGATTCTTGTCTGGCCTAAATAGGTGGCAATAACAGTTTATTTTGGTATAAAAGCACTAATATGAGATGAAAATACAATGAAAGTTTAGAAGAAAATGTCAAAGAAGAAGAAGGAAGAAACAAGAGGAGAAATGCATGCTAATTAATGCAGCGTGGCACATGACCATATGACATGTTAAAGATCTCATATTCATATATCCTCAAAAAAATTCCATTCATCAACGGTCAACCTTTTTTTCCCGCCATTGCAGGAAGCCCTTTCGTCTTTCTCTGATGCCATATCCAGATTGGACCAAGGCTCGCATCTTCTCTCCTCTTCAGATTCAGACTTCCAAGGCAGGCCATGTTATCAGGTTCCTCACCAGGCTGTGTTGAAGAAAGATTTCAAGTTTCTCAATGCTTACGAGGCTGAAGGCTTGCTTGGAGTATGTCTGTACCTGGTCAAAGTGAGTGTTAATTGTCTTTGTGTTGATTTATTGGCTAATTTTTTGTTTAGGAGGCTACATCCGGGCATTTCATGTGTATTAGCATAGCGAGAGTTGACACCAGATAGCAAAATGACAGAAACAATGTACAATGATATTCTTGTGTTCTGTATGAATTACACCTACTTTATCATGTTGGTTTTCTGCATAACAGACACAGACCTGTTGCTAATTGGCCAAAGTGCCACAAATCATATACCTATTGACAAGTCCATAATCCATTCATGCTGGCATTTCTCTATAAAACGTTTTCATAATGTCTAATTTGCGTTCTTGTCTGCTGCTTCTTTTTCTTTTGACAGCACATTCCCCCTGGCTTTCTGCTACCGAAATGGCCGTTCTACTTCTCCGTGTTCAGCTTATATCTCATGCATCCTGCATCCACAGTCCGGCAAGCCACCAGTGAACTGTTCAGATATCTTGGTAATCTTTGTTCTAAGGATTCATTTACTATACCTCTGTTGCTCCCTGAGGGCAATTCGATTTATGTCCTGCTTATATGGTATTATATCTGTCTTTAAATAAATCTGTGCAATCGATTAGTTTATTCCGCACCATATGCAGAGATGCCAACTGTTTCGTTTTTGCCGTATTTGTCCCGTTTTTTCACTATGAATACAGCAGTACGTTTTTTGTATGTTTTGTTACGTTTTTTTAATTTTTTTTTTTTTTTTTTTTTTTTTTTTTTTTTTTTTTTTTAGAGACGTTTTTCTTAATTCCTGATCATGGGCCTTGTGTCGTAAGTGTATTATGCACCTACGTATTCAAACGATGCACGCAGAATGGTGATACGGGCCCAAAACTGCGCACATTGCGAACAACCCACATGTAATGTATGCACGTCGCGCTTCGATCCGGGTATGTATACATGGTACTGCCGTTTTTTTTAAGCTGCTCGATTGGGCGATATGTTAAGGTGAGAGATTTTTTCAAAAATACTGTTTTTTGCTCTTAAGAATACTTTTTTTTGTCGAAGAAGGTTGGCACCTCTGCATATGGTGAAATACATTTTAAGCTGGAATCATGCACATGAGCATGTAGCTGTCGGGATAACATCATGTTGTAATCTTAATACAGTAGTACTAATCATGGATATTGTATGCAATGGACATCAGTAGATCAGTAAATCTAGTTAAAGACAATAGATATAAACTAAATACTAGAGTTTCTGGTTAAACTATACTACCTGCAGTGATATGAAGTTGACCATATTTCTTCAGGATTGTGCCCCTCATGAGAATGGTTGTATTCATATCACCTCAGGAAAGTTTTCTACCAAACTGTCTCATGGTAGGTAGTTTATATTTATGTAATGTCCGTTGGTATGTCCCTTTGAAGACTATCTAGAGAATCAATGCCTTTTATCTTGTATGTCCACAGTGGTCAAGGATTGCAACAACTCTGCCCTGCTGAAGCTTGTGCTACAGGGTCTCAGCGCCAACTGGGGCATCAGCATCAAGTACATGAGCCAACCTGCACACACCCTCTCCCACTTCCACACCCTGTCACATGACCACTCCAATCCCACCGCTGCCACCGCTTTCAACACGACGTCAGCTGACGTGCGGCAGGAGGTGCCTACCAGGTCAGAGAGCCGTGTATAATTTGGATTTTCAGTTTCCAATTTTTGGGGGACAAACGTCATCCTGTTTAGAAATTCATATTAAAGGCATCGTTAACAATGTCAAATTTGAGATGCATGGCCCTTCTCATTATCAGTGTCTGTGATATGGTGTGATATTGAAGCCCTAAAAAAATTGGGCTTCAAAATGATCACGAAGTGCCTCAAAAAGTAAAAATCTTTGAGTGACCAGTTTTACCATACTCGTTTTCCCCAATACACTGTAATGTTATGAAAACCGTTTGGCAACGGTTTTTCCAGATTTGTAATTCCAATCATAAATATCTTGATAATCAGACAGGCGATCGGCTTGTAAAAGTCATGGGGTATCTGACTGACCTAAAGGTTTATAATTATGATTGCGGCATAAGCTAAATCCAGAATTTTGATTCAGAATCTGAGACAAAGTTACAAGATCCCTTTAAGTTCAAATAATTTCAATATTAAATATTATTTTAAGTGTGGATTCATTTTAGATATCAAGGGCCAATTTAGATCTCACCATGTAAGTCTGTTTGAATTTGAATATTGAATTCCAACTTATTGTCAATATCACATTTCAATTCCTTGCAGTGATTCTCAGGGTAGGCCACAGATGATAAACAAGATGGAGGGTCACAGGGTCAATGTCAACGTGACCCGAGGTGAACAGCCGCCGGACGAGACTCTGGAGGGGTCACGACCCCGAGCAGGAACTATGGGAGAGGTCACGTCTCAGAGTCCAAGGCAAAACAGGCGTAGGCAGCAACCGTTCTACGGCCAGGGCAAGGCTATCAGCATTGTCAATGTCGGTCAACTTGAAGGAGGTGGGTATTTATTCAGACTGGAGAAATCTTATCCCAAGAGTTGTATAAATCATCTTTTTCTTCTCAAATTTCATTAAATTTTGTATTCTTCTTACAAAAGATTATATATGCAATATGGAACTAATTGAATTTCTTTTTCTGAGAGATGAATATAGGGGATTATTACCTATACAAGGCATTTTAGCTGCTAAATAAAAAGTCGTATTTTACACGCTGCTCCAAATATGAAACCGGAGCGGTGAATATTTGCCATATTGCCCTCTTCAAAGCGCTAAGACCATATTGCCCTCGTCTTCGACTCCGGGCAATATAATCTTAGCTTGGTCAATATATCTGATATACCCCTCAAGCCCAGTCAATATAATATAAATATTGTAATCATAGAAAACGGTAGAATTTGTAGATCTCCATGGAACATTACCAATATCGTACCTCTCCAACCAAGACCACTAATCCTATTGTGACAGATTGTGGGTCACAGATGCATTTGAGGGACATCCACGCTTTCAAGGGTCACATGCTAAGGTCAAAAGTTATTTGAGGTCATATATTAAAGTTCACATGAATTTGTGACATAATTTGGTCACAAGTTGGGAGACACAATCTGCCTTGTTCAATCAATTGTTGCTAGTACTTTGAACTTTATACATTGTTTTCAGATTTCTCAACAATGCCCGTTGACAGTGTTTTGTGCAAAGCATGGGAGTGGAGGGAAGGCAGACTCTTTGCCTATGAGCTCATTATGAAGTTCCTCATCGTGAACCACATCCACTACCTGTTCCCTACATTTGCCATGCAGCCGATGAAGTTCAACGGAGCCGCTTCGACGGATGAATCCATCACTCCAAGGTATAATTTCTAAATTCAACGTTAAATTAAGTTAAGTTTTTTACTCATGATGTCAACTAATACTTTTTGTGTTTGTTATTTAAAATCTAGAATAGTTTCATACATACACCTACTTAAGCCTCATTCAGATATGATGCAGCAAAACTACAGCATTATTTTGTTATGATGATGTAAAGTGTAATAAAAATAAGCTTGACATTTCTGTATCTTATAACAAAGGGCTCAGTGAATACGCTCATGACCTTTGTTGCGTGCTGTTGCCATTCACAAAGGGCTCAGTGAATACGCTCAGGACCTTTGTTGCGTGCTGTTGCCATTCACAAAGGGCTCAGTGAATACGCTCAGGACCTTTGTTGCGTGCTGTTGCCATTCACAAAGGGCTCAGTGAATACGCTCAGGACCTTTGTTGCGTGCTGTTGCCATTCACAAAGGGCTCAGTGAATACGCTCATGACCTTTGTTGCGTGCTGTTGCCATTCACAAAGGGCTCAGTGAATACGCTCAGGACCTTTGTTGCGTGCTGTTGCCATTCATTAACTCTTTAAAAAAAGTGCCGTTTTGGCTGCATATCTGAACAAGCCTTAACACACCCAGATATGATTACTTTCACACAAGAAAGAAAAAAAAGAGTACCATAATGTTTGCAAAGATCTTTGTGTTATATATCCAAGTTTATTTGAGTAATATTAATGACAGTTTTGAGCATGAAAGCTTGGTTTCTTAACCTGAAATTTCACTGAAAGAGAGGACAAAACAGAATTAAGTTCATTAAAAAATAAGTATCGGTATGTGAATTTCATTTATAAAATGATAGCATACATCATTTAATTGAATAACTAAAGATCAGGGCCCACATTAAATTCAGTACTTGAATTATGTCCATCTTTTACGTAGCATTTAACTTAGCTAAGTAAAATGGCTCAAATCTTATTCGGATCACATCTATTATTTTCCTTTTAGTAATTCAACTTTAATGCAATGTACTGACTGATTGCAATGTCACTTAGCCAATCCAGAATTATGCGCAATGAATGCATGCTGATATAATAACTGCATTAGAAAACTATATGCCTTCCAGTCAAGGCCTTCAAAACTATTGGCTTAAGTCAGCTAGGACGCTGTATTAAGTTTAGGGTAAAACACTTATACCAAAGCTGGCTAAGAATTTTACCTAAGCTGAAAAGTGAGTAAAATCTTATATTTCTGAGATGAGGCCGAGTATTATATAATCCCGGCCCAAATCATTTAAGTCATTAGCTACATTGGAAATACATTGTGATGATTTTTGTTGTTTTAATTCTACAGCCACAAAGCAAACAAAGTACCCCAAGGAAAGCCACCAATTCAGAAGAGTTTAAGTCATGGGGGTGTGTCACTCAGACAGGCCTGGATCAAGAGACCGGTAAGATTAAATAAAATATGCAAAGGGGGGGCGTTGGCTTATGGAAGTTATGGGGATGTGATGACCCCCTGTGCCCTCTCCCCTCTCCATTTGGAAAAATTTGTACATGATAACTGATACTGATTGTTTCACTTGATAAAGTTTATCAATAATCTCTGCAAGAAATGTAGGCACTAATTTGCCATTGGCATAAAACAAATTGTATTTCACAAAACGATTTTAAGTCTTCAACTACAAAGCTACATGGCTACATGACAAGGAAATAAGTATGCTCAAAGTGCTAGGGGCACCACAAAACACTTCTTAAAAACTTTTAGCAATTTTTTCCTGTCTCCCTACAGTACTTCCCTATCCAATACTTTGTTTGAACTGAATATTCGTTTTGAATGAAAAAGAATTATGTGAGAAATGCTGTATTCTTACTTCTATCTCAGAGCAGCTTATATCCTCTTCATATATATATATTTAATTGTTTCACTCTTTCCATCCCCTCCCCCAGAATGACACTTCATCAACAGATGACTCCAGCATTCATACTACCGGTGCAGTTGTCTGCAAACCCCCCACCCCGCCCCTAGGAGTATCCCCACCCATCTCACCCCCTGTTCACAAGGGATCGCCTGATGAGGTAAATTAACGTGAATCATATTTCTTTTGTGACAATCATTCCGCATTTTGGGGATTTGGCCTGAATTATTTTTGATTGAAAACCTTTAAAATGATTCCAGACATTCATGTAGAAATGTGAATAAATTGAAGCCATTTTCAAAATAATTTATGAAGATAAGCAGTAAGTCTGTCATGACTCAAATAACAACCATATGTTGGAACCATAAGCATATTTTGCATAGGTTTTAATCTTTTTAGTTGCCTATTTAGAAAAGAAAGTTATTTAAGGAGAGGCAATGCCATTACAGTCTTCAAAATTCTGAAGGGCTTAGTAAGGCTGGATCTAAGTCACTTCTTCACCTTATCACTCAATACTCGAACCCGAGGACACTCTCTAAAGATTTTCAAGGAAAGGTCTCGTCTTAACATAAGGAAATCCTCCTTCAGCAACAGAGTGGTGTCTGACTGGAATAGTCTCCCAGAAGAAATAGTTGACTCGAACTCCATCGATATCTTCAAGATGAGACTGGATAAGCACTGGTGGTCTGAGCGATTCGAATTAAGTTAATTTAATATGATCAAAATCGTCCCAACCCTGCGCATGTGCAGTAAGTTAACTCTAGAACTTAACCAACCCTGAAGAAGTGACCGAGGATTACAGGATCTACCACTCCTTGTATCATGATGATGATGATTGTTTTTCGTGGTTTTTGTTTTTTTGTTACTAGTATCGGTTTTGTTTTGTTGTGATTTGTTTGTTTGTGAATTTTTTTAAGTGTATGAAGTACTTGGCCTTTTCCGGGTTCAAAGCAGTTCCGTATGTTAATTAATCAGTGGTGATAAGTGTATTATTACACCTAAGCGTGCCAACTATTATAAGGAGTTATACCTGTACCAATGATCTTGTCTCATTTATATCTTTTTACAGGTTCTCTCAAGAGCTGGAAGTGAAAGGAGAAAAAGTCGACTGGAGAACAAAAGGTAAGAACTCAATTATGATAAGTCTATTTTACAGAAAGGAATTGCTCTTTTTCTATGAGATAATTGATCATAATTTATTACACCAGCTGACTATTTGTACCTGTTTTTTCTTCTTTCTGAATTATAGAAAGCAGTATGTAGATCATCAAAAATATACTCCATCTACATGTAGATCATTTACCACAATATTATTCATGTAGTTTACTGGTAGCCCTTTAGTCCTGTGAAAAACCAGGCAGATTATGATTTGCATCTGAAAATCTCAAGAGAGCTGTTGGAAATGAACAATGAGTCCTTGTAAAATATGTTTGTTTTTGTATCCATCCATCCAAAATACTGTCAGTTGTTCTATACTGATTTTTGTAATCGATTGCATTTTTGCCAGAAGACAATCTCACAGCATTTCTACTCCCTCTTTCAAACGGCGGGCATTTCAATACTCCAGGAAAATGTTACAGAGGTTTGTCGACAACATTGATTTAGAAAACAAACCTAACAGTGTTTTTATTTTGAGTGTGGTTAGAGTAGCAATACTGTTGACTCTGAACTAATTACATAGACAAAAAATCAATCCCCAATCCAAGCAAACCTGTGAGAAATATACTTATTCCCTTCCCCTGTTTTTCTTTTTTTTTTAAATTTAGTAGTGGTAGAATTGAATTGCCTCTTCTAACTCTAACTAATCAACTGCAAAAAATTGCTGTATATAATCAAAATGTTGTGTGAAAAGGCATGTGTGACACCTCAAAGCTGAAATACATTTGTGAGAATTGTCAAACTGGTGGTCCTCTCTTTAATGAAAGGCCTACCAGCCTAAAATGCCAGCATTTAAAACTTGCATATAAAAGTGTGTTGTGTTACTCCTACAATGCTACATGTATATAACCCCCACATCCATACCTTAATAAATGTGGAAATAAAGTTAATAGAGCTTGATTTATCATGGATGGTGCTTACTACATATTTCTTTGAGTTTACATCTTTGAATTTGATTAAATTTTAGATGCACTCTTGAAATGACCAATTTGAAACATCAAAGCTGTTTAATTAGTGGACTTAAGGAGGGGGGAAGTAAAAGGGAGGAAAAAGATAACAGGATAAGAGGGGGGGAATAAAAAATAAAGTAAATAAATATTGATGAAGGTAAAAAAACACAAAGGGGAACTTGAAAGAAGAAAAAGTTTAAGGAGGATATGAAGAAGAAGAACAATTAAAAAAGGTTAATAAAAATAGAATATGCTACCAAGTGATGCCAGGCCCTTGATGACATACAATAATAATAATAATACATCCCTCCAATGTAGTCTTTGTTTGATGTTTAGATCACTATCTCTTTTTTGTTTTGTGTGGTACAGGAATACTTTTGATTAACACAAAATTGTTCACATTTCTTATTCAAGTTCAACCACTTTAATATAATCCCAAATATCTCAGAAATGTTGTATACTCATAATAACTCTACATTCTTTTGTGAGCTCAACTACTTTTTCCCAAAATATCCTTGAAACCTTAAGTGTTTTCATTCCCCATTCTAATTCCTCTGCTATCCAAGATTGTGCCCCAAGAATTCTGATTTTAGTTAGCTCCTGTTTTCAAACCTACTCTCAACCTATTGTCATACATCCTAACACCATCTTTTTCATTATGTATAATAATCTCACTTTTCTTTGTAGTACGTAACATAGTTTAAGTTATAGTATACACAAGCGAAGAAAGAAAAAGCAAGATTAGGGTACATGGATTATGACATGTAGGAGAAAAATTAGGAATATATGTGGAGGCAAAAGAGTAGGAAGAGGTTTGTAAGGAAAATGGAAATTGATTAGAGATTTTTTTCATTTTACTTGCTACATTGTAGATGTTTGATCTTAATGTTTTTATCTTCAATCTATTGTCATGCAATGTTGGGAACAAAGGCATTTTAGAAGAAGGTTTGTAAAAAAAAAAATGTTCAAAATATATTCACGCTTGAGCTACTAGGTGAACCAATCAGATTCATTTCCTATTCCTTTTTTAAGACTGTTTTATAGAATATCTTCTTGCGAAAAGTCTACTCTTAAAAATCAACATACAAGCATGGCCATTTTTCTTGAATTTCAAAGTGCAAAAGAATTACATCAATTGCCCTTTTTTAGCTTTTTGATGTAAGATATTTCAAACAAAAAAGGAATGTTAGCTCATCTTTAACATGGAGTAGGAAATAATCCCATTATTTAATGTAGTTATCAAATGAATTTGATTGGTTCAGAGCAAATAATGCAGCCTTTGATTTACTTTTCTAGAATAATCTAGAAAAATATGCTTTTGATTTGTGCCATGCTTTTAGGCTAATTAAATTATTTTGCAATTTTCTGGCGCTACTGTCACTTGCTGCATTCCATTTATGTATTACATTAATGTGTATATGATTAGAGATTACAAGTACAGCATATTAAGAATTATGAAAACTAATCTTATATATTTGTGTGTCATAGAAGAAAATTTGCTCATAATTTGATTTTGCAAGCACATTTATACTGGCAGATCCATTATTATAAAAACTATTATATGCAAATTTTCCTGTCTTTTAAATTCCACTATTTAAGGTTTAACATGTAGCAATATTTGCTGAGATCATAGTTTTTGCAGACTTTCATAATTACGAATTTGGCTATATTTTTCTACTTTCTGTGGTCGTTAATACTCTTTGCACGTTACATACATGTAGAATAGATACTTCTATATCTAGATCAGTTTTTTAATACAGCCTGCATACTGAGTGAAAATTAGCTTTACATAGTCCACTGATTTATGGAAAGCCAAGTGTGAAACAGTTGGTGCCATACAAATTATGGTAAGTTTCTAACAAAATGAAATTAGTTCAGAAATGAAAATGAGCTATTTATTTTCATGAATATATCTGAATGTTACATGATCATCTCAATTTTCACTGGATGAGAGATTGACATTTAATGCAGCCTGATCTCCTTATAAGACGTGGCCCAGATCTCTATTTAAGGAGACTAGTAAATCCAAGAAGGGGCTACATCTACTTTAATAAGAGAAGACTTGTAAGACTGGTCATTTTTTTCTAAAAGGAAAGGTGGGGGGGGGGGTGTGTAGATTACTTTTCCCATTCTTGCATACCTTTATTATTTGCTATTTATTATGTCCGATTATGTACTAGCATACTAGCGGTAAGTATACATGTATTGTTCTTCCTGTGTAGATATAACTAGGTGTAATGTCAATGCAAGCATGTATGCCCTAGTTATGGTCTAGAATGATTAATTTTTTAATTTTTTATTGGAATGCCAATTCCAGCTGCCTATCCAGTAATGTTGCTAATTTTGATGTGCAATGCAATTGGGTTTAAATAAAATATAGTTGACATCATAATAAAGGCTTGTTCAGATATGGGGCTGTAAACTGCTGCTGCATGTTTTTTACGATAATATTATGAAATGTTAAGCGTATACTTTTGATACGCCAACAAAAAGTTGCGGTTTTCCCGCATCCTATCTAAACAAGCCTTTACTTGTACAATTCTGTGCACATATCAATATGGAGCCATACCATAGAAAGTGATATAACAAAATTGCTTTCTAAAATTTTTAAAGACTTATTTAAATGAAGTCAAACTATTATCCAATCAAATGGTAGGGCTCAAACCATGGCAGAAGGGACATTCTTCAACCAGCCAATCATGAAGCACTACTCATTCCCAAGTACTGCAGAGGGGAACCTACCCGGGGGTAGGAGGGCAAGCCATGGCCTGAGTGGGACCCTCTCTCTGCTGGGGAAAACGCACGACACAGATAAGAATCTGAAAATTCAGGTAAGATGGCTTTTTACATCTTTTTTGGTGTGTTTATCTGTAAGCATATTTTTGCCTGTTTTGTTTGTTTGTGTTTTTTTTTTTTTTTTTTTTTTTTTGGGGGGGGGTCGTGGTTCTTTTTGTAAGACATTTTATTTATACTGATATGATATACTTAGGATAAGGATTGTAACCAGTCACCTAAATCATAATTAGGGTACAGCTAGAATGTTAAACAAAGATCATTCTATAAAAACTTCAGCCCACATTCTATGTGCTGATGGATAAAGATTATCAAGATATAAAGATTAACACAACACCGTGTGCATGGAACCCGAGGCAGACTTTGGTTCTGTGCAGGCCCAGTTTTATGCGAGCACTTACGAATGCGTCAAGTAGTCTCCCCACAGTTTTTTTTTTGTTGTATGTGTGTTAATTGATAGTGCAATTGCACATGGATGAGAAGATGTGAAATGAAAAGAGACAACCAGAATGATAAACTATAGTAAAAGTACTTCAAACCATTACTCGTTTTTTGTTTAAACTTTCAAATCTTAGCCTTGTGTTTAACAAATAATCACTGTAATTTCTCTGCAGACAAGGAACTTGTTAGAGGAGTGCAAGAGCACATTGAATGAGCCTATCCAGCAGTCATCATTGTGTAGCAATGATGAAGAGGAGATTCCCCTCTCAAGTGAAGCCAAGCATCTCCTAAAAACCTACCACTCTCTCGCAAGGTAAGTCCATGGGGTAACAAGGTTGGGGGGAATCTTCTCTCAATAAGGGGAATGCCCCCCCCCCCCTTGCTGTAGAACTACTGCAAGTTTTATTGATGGAGGGGAGGGGTCATTTTTAGGGGGACCTTTGAAAGGGGAGCATGCACCTGTATACCTCGGTGGATAAGTTGTGAGAAGTGTCCCTCAGGAGGAGGCGCCATTGAATGTTTTGGTTCTACTGAAGAACATGAGGAATGGGATGCAAGTATTGTTCAAAGGAGAACAATATCTCTTGTCTCATCAAAATCGCTCGGCCAACAATTTTTTTAAAGACGGACCTTGATGATAATATCTGCCAAGGATCCAAGACACAAACAGGACTTCATGTAGCAAATTTCTTGCATTATGGGGATGAGATAACAAATTTCCCTTCAGTTAGTACCTTATTTCAACTTGACCCAGTCTTTTATAGGCCAAGTTTTGTTTCAATCTCCACTTTAGTTAGGCAGTCAAAACCTCAGGATTGACTGAACGATATGTAATCAATCACAACTCTTAGGTCAGGTACAGGTCCGAGTAAATTTTACAGTTACTGTGTTGTTTGCGAGTCTCATCTGGTAACCATTAGATTCTCTCCCACTATTTCAAAATTTGTTCTGACTTCTTATTCTGTTGTGGACGGTGTCATGGTATAGTGGTTCATTCACTTGACTCTTAGTCCTAGGGTTAAGGGCTCAAATCACAGTCTGTCACTTTTATCCTATGGTAAGACATTAATCCACTTTGCCACTCTGCACCCAGGATTCAATGAGCACCTAGCAATTGCCAGGGTACCAATAACAGGGCCCTCGGGAAGAATGGTATCAATATTGATGAGGCTTCGCTGGATAAACCAAATTATGATTGTTATTCTGTCTCCTTTGTCAGGAATGACCGAGATGCGTCTAAGCCATCCACACAGTTGCCATGGTTACAGGATCTTCATCTGGAGTCGCTGACCAACATCCTGCATCAGATCATGCTGCAGACGGTCAACTCACTGGCAAGCAGTAGATGGGAACTCAGGAGGATGAGCCAACAGGTTGGTGTTGCATTTATGTGTACTTAGTGTAGCTAGTAATATAGACAGAGGGGTTCGACATGCTCTTGTGGTCATCCACCCCTCTCGCCCACAAACAAACAAAAACACTGAAGGTGAACATTAAAAGAACTTTTCCATGCTCACTGTACTTTATGTACTTGTAGTAAGTCAGAGCGCCACGAAAGAGAATTTGCAAGTATTTATTCAGCTCATATTTATGGCGGTCCGGGTTATAAATACCAAAAGAGTCTTGCAAGGGTCTGGTTATTAAGCGTTTTCTACAATTTGATACATTTTTCATCAATGAAGAATAAACAAGGATCCAATTTATCTAATATTCAGAGTCTTATTCTCACTTTTAATAGCGAAATTGGCCCTCGCAGATCACCTTCAAAAAGATACCATTCATTCGTCTTTGATGAGGTATATACATACTTCACATTTCTTGTGGGATAAAGATTTTCTAATAGCCGTAAAGCTACACTATCATTCTTCGATACAAGACCCTATTCATTATGTCTCATCTTTGAAGACAGACAGGAACCAAGAAAATATACCTACATGTTTTTCTCAAAGTCTACCTCAAATCGAGTTTAAAACACTACAAAAATCAGATTGGTCAATGCCTTGACCAGTCATGACCTTACACAACATGAATTTGATGAGTGACCCGAACCAACCATGGACAAAGCATCATCTGCCACAATCTGCCTAAATCTGCCTAATATTTTATATTTATCAGTTTAGTTTTAAGTTTAGTCTTATTACATAGTTAAATTCAATCTTTAAATATGAATTCTTAATGTCATTTGAGAGAAAATCAACAAACCAATGTCCTATATTATTCTAACCATCGTTATCATAGTCACTTGGTGAGTGTCGTTAAGTGTGTTGTCTCTAGTCCCATATATGTGTTTCTACATCAGCCGTACTGCTGTAGTGAATTGAATAACGTTCGCTAGTTGAAATTTCAAAGAATAGTCCACATATCTTCATGAAATTTGAAATTAATTTTCCAATTTCTCTGTCGACTCGAGATAGATTTTACTTTGACCCCAGCTACATGTAGGATACCCTTGAGATCACCATCGAATCCCCCTTAATCATCCCTTACAGGCCCTGCCCCTGGTAGCAGAGTGTCTCCGCTGGTACCACCCAGAGACCCTGGTGAACTTCTGGAAGCAGTGCCTGACCTCAGAGGCCAGTCTCCTCTGCTATGGTGCAGCACTCACACTCAAGCACAGCATCCAACATGCAAACAGGATGATGCAATACCTACAGCAACCAGTCTCAGGATGGAGGGTGAGTATATTTTGAAGTTGTTTTTGTTTCCTTGTTTGTTTTGTGGTCTTTGAGGTACAGACCAGTTCTGTTCATGCGATTGCATTGTGAAAGAAACGTTGTGGAATCGATCAGAAAAGGTTGATCATCTAGCATAGAAGTATGGGTGTGTACTGCAACGTTTTGGAATCATCAAAATGATAAGAAATTTGGCCCAGTCTTGATAAAGCTACAAGCACTGTACACAGAATGATGTATATGTACCTACACGATATCTATCCAGGCCGGATTATTATGATAATTTACCAAATATATCAATTAGTAGGCGGTTTCCCGGCAAAATTTGTTTCATCACATATTAGTCAAAACATATTCTTTTACATGATTGGTAATAAGAGCTTCCATTTAATTTTTGAGAGGGGGGTGTTTCCAAAACTGGTCTTTACCTTTAATTATAGAGTTGGTCGTGCACTTACACTGTACAAGAAATATCTTAAAGCAATTGGAAAATTCATTATTTTTTTGTTCATTTTCTTTGTTTTGAAATATTTTTGTTTATCCTAAACAACTAGAAAAAGGAAAATGAATCTGACTCATTAAATAATGGTGTTAATAACATCTTTCCAACTTTTTTTCCCTCTCTCACAGCGTGACTCGAATACTTGCCGTCAGGTCTCAGCCTCCATCGTGGTAAACGTCACCCAGGGTCTCTCTGGCTATGTCAGCATCGCGAAGCAGCTCATGGAGAGAGAGGTCATTGACAAGCTTTCTGTTGTTGCCATGGAGATCCTCCTCATCTCGCTGGCCCACTTTGAAGAGGAATTGGAACAGGTGAGTGACTTGGCTTTATGGTTTCGAAGGTCTTCCTTGAATAATGATACATGCTTTTTTTTAATTGCTTTATTTGTGTTACCACATACATTGCTTATAAATGAAGCTACCTGATGTTGTGATCAAGCACAAATGAGTTAGAAATATTTCGTAGGCAATATGAATAACCTTTGGGGAGGGGGGGGGTGTTAGACCAGAAAGTGTCACTAAATATTGAAAACTCCTAAAATTGAAAGAAATATTTCTCTCAAAATTTGAATTTCTTGATCTCATTTGTGTGTTTTTTGCCCCATGTGAGAGCATTATGGTATGTTGTGTTGCATTTATTGGGGTGAAGTTACGTTTCTTTTACAAATTACTTTGCTATTATGAAATTTGTATCAGTTTTTAGAATGTTTTTTATCCAGTGATCATTTGATTTTCTTTTGCCATTATCAACACTCATGATTATCTTTCCACGTTTGAGCAGGATTGATATATCTGAAATACACGTATACTTGACTATTTTTCTTGCAGGAGAAATGTACCCTCGATGAGGCGCTACACCAGTTCCAGACCCGGATCTTTAGCCACGCCCATCCTGAGAGTGAGGTCTGCACTCAGCAAGCCAAGTTCACCAATGCTCATGATGTGCTCATGCCTTTAGATGGATTCTTATGGTGAGATATGTTTCTTAGTCTGGTAGCCTGTCCTAATTAGTCCTTTCGTCAAGCCCATGGTGGTACATTCAAACCTGCTTTAGTGATCACCTGTCTACAAAGACCACCTGTAAACAAAGACCACATTTTTTTTTTTTTCCCTTGAAAATGGTTTCTCATTGAAATATGTACTTAAAGGTACTATGTCCTTTTTGCAGCCATCCTCAAATGCTGTAGAACTTTGCAGGAATTATGAATATGTTATGTATGTCCTATCTGTGAAATTTAAACGTTAGCAGTGTCCTCATATTCAAATTATGCAAGGAAAACCGTTTACTTGCTAGACTTCACTGTCACTTAGTGTCAGACAATATTGAGTGACTGACTGGCTTTTTTTCTTCTTTGGTAATAACATACATGAAAAGAGTTGTAAAGGGTACATGAGTATTTGTCTACATCAATAACCCACTTCTTGTGATGGCCAAGATTAAACTGATTGAATCTTTGCGCAGCATAAAACGTATGACCATTCGGTACAATTGTCTGAAAATCAAGACTATTACTTTTGGGCTCTATAGCCCTAAAGTCGATTTGACAACTAATAGTCATTATTTTCCCACTTGAAGACATTTTCAAGCCCCACCTTTTTTAGGGAAGTTCTAAATTAGTATTATCTTTCAAATGCAGTTGGAATTTAACTTTTTCATTTTTTGGGCCTGCAAATGGGACATATTCCCTTTAAGGAACCTGTCTACAAAGACCACTTTTGGGGTTTTCTTTAGGCGGTCACTATAAACAGGTTTGACTGTATCACTTAACAGAGAAAGAGAAGGGAGAAAGAAAAAAGTACCCCTTTGCCAATCAGTAGATTTCTAATTTCACATTTTATTTTTCAAGTAAAATTGTTGCATACCATTGGGGCATGGAGCTTGGAAATATGTCTACTATTTTGATTAGGCTTCATGTTACCAACACTGCCAATGTGTAGGCCTGGGACGAATACCGATTTTACTGTTGGAATAGTTTGAATACCAATTTTTAAAGTGAAGCATGCTTTTAAAATTTTGAGATATAAGTGTTTCACAAAGATCAAGCTCTAAGTTAGACTTAACTATTATGGGAAGCCATTTGTAGCCTTAAAATAAAGTACCTGTATATTAAACAGCAAAAATTCAAGTATTTTAGACTTTTCATCAAATTCCACATCAATAACATGCAATCTCCTTGATAATAGAAAATATGAATGATTTAAATAAACATTTTATGCCTTTTAAAATAACATTTACAAAATATTTTCAAAGATGCTTACGGCTTTCCATAATTGTTAATTCAAACTTAGAGATGAGTTCAACTTAGGATCTTTGTGAAACACCCCCAGAACTATCATTCTGGTTTGTCAATCTCAAACTTTGTAGTCACAGATGTAGAATAAATTTTGCTATTAAAGCTACCTTGTGAACACCCATCTTTCCTCCCATGACTGCAGTTGTTGCCTCCGTGATGAGAACGCAGCCCCTCACATCAGGCAGCTGGAACGCTACGTCCTGCGAGAGACCCACTGTCTCATGCTGGACTACCTGAGGCGTTGTAGTCCTGGTACAGCCTGCCAGACCTTACCTCTGTACCTGGCCCTGCTCCAGGACTACCAGCAGGACGAGGACATCTCAAAGACATTACTGGATGGGTAAGAATTTTAAAAAAGCACTCCTCCCCCCCCCCCCCCCCCCCCCCACCTCATATATAAATTCACTTATTGATTAAAATCCAAACAAAGAATTATTGGGCCGCAAGCATAAAAAGAAGCAATTGCCGTCAAGCAAAAGATCAATGCATAACCTTTAGCTTACCTTCAGCAAGGTTTCATCAATAGCAACAGTGCAAACACCATTTGCTCATAATAACAATTGGATAAGTTACCCTAATACTGTTTATGTCATTGTTTCAAATGGTTTACTTTAAAAAAAAAAGTATTTGTTTTAAAGGGTACCAGTCACCTAAAATATGATTTGTGAAAATGTATAACATTTATCTTAACACCTTTATTTTTACATGACTATCTGGGGTTAAGGAGTTTAAAGGTAATATAAAACCCTGAGCAGGAAACCAATTTCAAACCTCTGATCTTTGCATTGACTAATTTACTAACAGCTTTTTTTTTCATTGTGTAAATTTGCAATATCTCTTTATTGAAGTAGTATTTAAAGCTCATATTATGAACATAAATGAGTAACGCAATATGAATCTCTTATAATTGAGATCAATTGTTTGTTTTAATCTTTTGTTGATTGGTACCATTTAATGTAAGTAATAGGAAATAAACTTTCATCAAATGTGATGTAAACTTCATTCCCCTCTTCTCACTTTCCCCTCTAATGACTGAATCAAATATTTCTTCTCAACATCTTCAGATGCTGCTTACTTGTCACTGTGGTCAAAGGTCACATCACAGAGAATGGCAATGCAGAGATTCCCAAGGATTTTAATCACAACCTAGAACTATCCCTGGCTCAAATCGCTTCACTGATTGAGCTCAAGGTATGTACAGAGAACTTTGATTCGATGATAAAAAAATTCTCTACTCAATTTAAAATTACTTTAAAATTACTTTTGAAATAATAAAGCTAAATTCAAATTTTGGCAGGTATGTGTATCACTTCCTCATGTTAAAGATAAAGTTGAGTTCTGGTCATGCGATTGCATTGTGAAAGAAACTTTGTGGAATCGATAAGAAAAGGTTGATCATCTATCATATGTATTGGTGTGTACTGCAAGGTTCTGGAATCATCTATATGAAAAGAAATTTGCCCCAGTCTTGGTAAAGTTACATGCACTGCACACAGTACTAAGTAAAAATCCAGCCCTATGTTTATGATGTTACATATGCCATATTTAGAATATTAAGGCATTTGAAGAACCAAACTTTTCTTCTCTGATGTTCTTCCACACTTGCATAATACAATGATAAGGGTCACAAATTATTTTTCACCTCTTCCCAGAACTCAACCTTCTCTTTAAGCCCACTGCCCAATAATATAACCTGCCTATTATCCAACTTTTTTAATTAATCAGAGTGTATCAGCTTGGGAATTTTAAGCAAACAATCTCCCTGATTGAAATATAAATTCCTTAGATCGAAATTTTAGTGCATTGTCGCCCTCTTGTTAGGAGTAAGGGCCAGTTGGGCTTTTAAAAAGTAGTCTTACTTAACTACGATTCAGAGCCTATTAAGTTTTTTCTCCACAAAAAGAGAATTTGCAATCCCCTGAAATTTATATTTGAGTGCCATATGACTGGTTAAAAGCGTACATGTGACTATAGGCATTTATTTTGCCAACGCATAATTGTTACTAATGACTGGTCATTAGTACAATCATGTTATAAAACATTTTGTAAAACAAATAAAACATCATCTTATGAAACAAATAATACGCATCATTTTGTTCGGGCATTAGTAAAACTCTTACTAATGCCCTCACTGCTGTGTATTTTTTGTATACTCTTTCACATGTAGGAATGTTCAATACTATTGCAGATTGTTCTAAAATGTGCTGATGACGAAGTTCCACGATATCATACATCTTGCATTATCTCTAGTTTGTCTTCATATAAGCAATAATAATAATAATAATAATAAATTAATAATATGTCTTCAGCCGGGTTACCCTGAGAGGAACTCAAGCATTCAAGGATTTTCTCCCTACCAGATACCCACTTACATCATCTGGGTGGAGTGGGCTAATGTAGATTAATATCTTGTCAAAAGACATTAGTGCTGCTGCCGGACCTTAAAGTGACTCGGTAAAATTGTTGAAGGTTGATGAAAAAAATGCGTAATTTTTTAATGAAATGTTACTTATTATATTCCTTCTACTGTACTAACCCTCTAGCATGCAAAATAAACTGAAAAAATTCTCAAACCACAAAGATATTTATGGTTTTCTTTGAAGGCGTCACTGGTCAACACCCTCTAACAGTAAATTCTCCCAACCGTTTTTCCATGATAATAAGACATAAGACAATTCTTTCAATGCTTAAATGTCTGGATTTGGTATATAGAGCCAAACATAGCTTTGTTACCATTTACAATCACCTAAAATATAATTAAATTGGGATAATATAGTTGGGAGAATTAAGGAATCGATCAGATCAGTTTTTCCCAATTCTTATCATTAATAATGGTCCGTTTTCACTCACATTTTCAGATTATCTTTAATTGTACATCTAGCATTGAAGTCACTACCTCCGCACTATTTTCTTTCATCTAAGCAATGTTAGCAAGTCTCTCTTTTTTTTCTTTTGTTGTAGACCCTTGATTTATCCACTTTGAGGCAGATGCTAGAGATGTACCAAGACCTCAGTCTCTGCATTCAGTCCGCCACACATCTTCAGAAACTCTTCTCTGCAATAGCCTCAAGATTAGATCTCATGGTAAGTTTGGACAGGATCACGGTTGAATACATGATAGGGAAAAAGGCTCTACGCCATCAGCATGCTTTTTGAGTCATCAACAAATCATATCTTGATAAGTTTGATATGTTTTTATCAATTCCCGCAAGTTAAAACATTCTGTCCCCTAAATTTATCAAATATTTTTTTTCCTTAAAAACTTACAAAGCATTTTGATAGAGTTAGGCCCTTCTTCCTCTCATGTATTCAATTATTTCATAAAATCAATCAATCGTAAAGCTGAAAGGTTGTTTATGTTCAAATGTCACAATGACCTTGAAATATAATCCCTGCTAAATTTATAAACATGTATACGTGCAATGAATTATTGAAGACCCCTGTCTATAAAGACCACATTGTTTCTCTTGAATCCGATTTCTCATCGAAACAAGAACAAGGAACGTACAAAATTACACACATGTATTTACAAATTTACAATTTCTGGTCGAGGGTAGCTCGTGTCCTTGAGTCCTCAAAACGTGTCCTATCTTCCTACACTTGGTGTTCACTGCCTCTCGGATATCTTTGTGGAGTGGTGCACTTGCTGTTGATCCCGGAAAATGCTGGCCGACTTGGGCGACGATAGCCTGGAACGCTGGCTTCTGTCCCATGCTCTCCTTTGTCACCCATTTCCTACCCATTTCCTACTGGTGAAAACTTCTCCTCCGTGGTAGTTGCTCCACGCTAACTCTTGTCTGACAATATCTTGGCTTAGTGTTGAACTCTCTTGTATGCGACTAGAACCGCCATTCCCACTGACAGCTCCCAGGCTTTCTTCACCCTACTCCTTGGTACCATTCCATGCACTCCTATCTGGAGAAGAGCCCTTCAATCGTGACTGTAATTACTAGATCCATGTCTTAACCATACCATATGGTTTAACTTCATTGTCATGAAGATATGATTTTCAATAAAATCCCTGTGGAGGGAAAAATATGGAGAAGAAAAAAAGATGTGATTTTCAATAGTCATCGATTTTACATTCCAGACATGTCTTTTTGTGGCACTTCCTACCATATTCAGCCATATTATGCTCATAACGTTTAATTTGCCTTTACCAGAAAGTGGCCGTCTCTTTAATCTTGTGTAACCTTTCCCTCATCCATGATTTTCATCCATCCAGCCCCTGACCAAAGCATCTCTGAACCCGGCGGAGGATAACAATAGACTGGTACTGTTTGCGTCCAATGACATCCCAGCCAGTCCAGTAGATACCATGAGGATCTCTGATGATGAGGATGATGAAGATGACAGAAAGGGTAGGTTAAGGACCCCTGCTCTTCACCACCCCCAAAATATTACACTCAAAGGCCCCATCGTATGATGGGTGCAATGTCCTGTCATAGCAGTAATTTCCTTTGTCTAAAAAAAGATGCCTTAAATAATTAAGTATTGCATATAAATTAATCCTTGAATCCTTTGAGTGCCTTTCAGAAGCTGGGCTAGAGCCAGGGTAGTAATAGTAGTACAGTTGATCTTGATCGGGTTCTGCACACGTAGCTCCGAACTGGATATTGTGCATCATCTTTTAGGTGTTGCCAATTGGAGATATGTTTTCCTAATCATAAGCAGTGGTCACAATGATGTCATTGTATAGCCCAATAATCAAACAATAATATGTGTCTTTTGTATTGTTTTTCCTTTTTTTTCTTTACATGAATGTCAGAAATACATTATTGAAAATTTGTTAGTTTTCTGTTAACTCAGCAGTTCAACAAATATTTGTATCTTGAATAGTTATATTTTATTTACCAGTATGTCATTTATGTTATAAATGTAAATTACCTTGAACATATTTTTCTTAATTTGTTGCAAATGAAAATCAATAAAATCCCTGTGGAGGGAAACAAATAGTTGTTTGCAGGCGCCTTGAGCATCCCTTGGGATGGGTTGTGTGCAATAAAAATGTGCCTGTTATTATTATAATTTAAATTTAAACCTTATACCCTTTCTTTACATATCTAACCTCAGGTTCCACCAGCCATCCCCTGTCTGAGTCTCTGGCCCTGAACGCCAGCGGTGGTAGCGGTCAGACACCACGCCTATCCACCGGGAGTGACCAGACCTCTAGGATGGCAGGGGTTTCCCCCTCTCCAGGGACAGACCTCGAGGATGAAGATTCAGACTGGGATAGCTGGGATGAAGATGAAGAGGTAAGAAGGTTAAAAAGCTTCTTTTTTGTGTGTGAAAGTGTATAACTTTTGCTTACATTAATCACAATGTACATGCAAATGAGTATCTATATCTATACTGGCATTCATGTACTTACTTATACGAACTATGATAACATAATTTGTGTGGGTGGGTGCATGAGTGCTTGTTATTGTCAACACGGTTCACTGATTTTGTTTGTGTTTTATACCTACACTGTACACATTATGTATGCATGCATGCATGCAAGGCACGCGTTGGGTTGCACACATGATATAACCGTTCAAATCCATTATATTCCAAGACCATTGCTCCATTACCTCTTTTGGAGACCTGGTAGGAACGATCCTGATGATCTTCATGTGTGCAACCCGACGCGTTTAGAGTTTTTGTTTGTTTTATTGTTTATTTTATTTTTATTGTTGCTGTTATTTCAATATTTCGATGCTACTCTCTCACTCATGTAAAATCACTTTATGATGTAAAATTATAAGCCATATGCTCGTATTGTTCAGTTAATATAATATTTTGTCCTTAATTGTTTACTTTTGGATAAAATGCAAGAGACTTGCAAAATTTTTTGTTTTGTTTATTTTGGCGCTAAATATGTTGAAGAATTTATTCTTTCCTTTTTCTCTTCCCCTTCACTATTCTTCTTTCTATTGCACTCCACTAACTTGCACTCCGCGCAAAAGCCTCTCTCTTTCAAACATTATATTAGGTTCACATTTAAATGAATAATCATGATTTGTTACATGACCAGTCTCTAATTGAACACGATAGTGACTATTTTACTATTGATGAATTTATTGCGAAAATTAAGATTACACTAAACCAATTTAATCATGAATTGAATAAAGGTAGTAATAATGATATTGATAATTTCAGTTTAATTCACTTTAATGCTCGTAGTTTGAATAAAAGTTATGATGATTTAAACACACTTTTTTCTGTAATTCCTGGGTTTAATTTTTCTGTAATAGGTGTCACTGAAACGTGGCTTAACGCAAACTCCCCTCCTGTATTTAATCTTGATAATTATACTATGGTCCGTGCTGACCGCAAAGAAGGTAGAGGTGGCGGTGTAGCTATTTATTTACATAATCAGTTAAATATTCAAATACGACATGATATTCATATTGAAGGTGCAGAGGACATTTTTGTTGAAGTTATAAATGATTTTGGTAAAAATATTTTAATAGGCGTAGTTTATAGACCTCCTAATAATCGGATAGAGACATTTTTAGATAATTTAGATGAATCTCTTCATACAATAATTGGTGAAAATAAAGATGTTTATTTAATGGGAGATTATAACATAAACATTTTACCTCCTCTTCATAATAATAGTTTGAAATTAAATAACATTCTATTATCTTACTCGTTGCATCCTCATATTAATAAACCCACACGGATTTCGAAAACATCTTCAACTTTAATTGACAATATATTCTCAAATAATGTTAATAAGGAATGTTTAAATGGTATTTTGTATTATGATATATCTGACCACTTGCCTATTTTTAGTATTATTAAGCAGACAATTAATGTTCATAGATTATTGAACAATACACTAAAAATGCATAGAAAAGAAAATTCTTCTAATATTGATTCTTTAAATATTGATTTATGTCAAGAGCAATGGCTCGATGTATTTGAGGAAAATGATGTTGATAAGGCTTACGAAAAATTTAATCATAAGCTACAAAAGTATTATGATAAAATATTCCACTTGTTCGAACAAAATATAAAAAAGTTAAAAATCCATGGATCACTAAAGGAATTTTAAAGTCGATAAAAACTAGAAATAAACTTTATAAGAAAAGTCTTAAAAAGATGAGTGATGAGAATTGTAGCAAGTATAAAATTTATAGAAATAAATTAACTTCAATAATTCGACTTTCACGTAAATTACATTATTCAAATAAAATAGACATGAATAAGACAAGTAATGCTTCAATATGGCAAATTGTTAAAGATATGATTGGTTCTAAAAATAATACTCCTAAATCATTTTTTAAAGATGGTCAGGAAATAAATAATCCAGTAAAAATTGCAAATATGTTTAATTCATATTTTAATGATATAGGTCCAAATTTAGCATCAGAATTTAATATTG